>WBNH01012825.1:3091-129074 GCA_013401255.1 Urocolius indicus
CTTTTCCTCTTTTTTTTTTTTTTTTTTTTTTTTTCTTTAGTTGGGTGGTAAGCATGGGGAGTATGTGAAAATATTACACTTTGGAACTGATTTAAAAGGCTTTGACTAGAACCATCTGTTCCCACCTCCTAATCTTCAAGTTGCTTTTGAAAAATAGGCCAAACCTTATCCCAGGGGAGCTAGTGGATACAGCTATCTACTACAATAATAAGATGTAAAAATACAAAATATACAGATACTGAAAGCTCAGTGATCTTTACCAGCCTACTCTTACTTCTGGATACTTTTACAGGTCTGACTTCCTTAGTGGGAAGGACAATATAAGATACACACGAAGGGAGAGAAGTCACCTATTTGTCTGCGCGTTAAACAGTATAACACTAGCACGATGAAATTTGGAAAAGAACGTCATCATGTGCCACATGCACATGTTTGCCCTTTAACAGAGAAACTGATGTTTCACACGCTCCCTTCTCTCAGACCAAGTTAGGAAAACGTTTCGTTATGTCACATTTAGAGACTAAAAGTGAGTGTCCAAACATCGTCTTTTTAAAAATAAAGTGCTCTGAAAGCCGGAAAACAAGGTTCAGTGTAGGGATGATGCTTTTTGAGTAGCGGTTTCATGCACACCCCTGCCATTAACAGCCTACTAATCCCTTTTCCTTAATATGATTGATCGCTAATCACCTTGTAAGCAAGTGAATTATTTTAAAGGTAAGTGGAGGTTTCTTGGAGCTAATGCCTTGCATCAGTCTTTGAATCCAAAGCTCTGTTTTAGCTGTTAGAGTCCTCTACAGTATAGATTTCTATCTTTGCCACTTGACATACATCTGATTTAGTTGTGGAGACCAGTGAGATAATACAGATAGAAATACTAGCCCACAGGCAAACAAAAGACTCCCCCCTCCCCCCCCAAAAAAAAGACCAAAACCAAATCCAAACCCCAAAACCTACCAAAGAAACCAAGCAAATATAAACAACCCCATCCTGCAGCTTTATCTGTCTAGCTGAAATCAGCTAGCTTCCAGATAAAGACTGTTTGCAGAAACAGTATAGTTAAAAGATATCAGACTGTTAAAATAAAAGAGAAGGTATATCTGTTGCATCAGTGACTTGTGCATTTTAACAGGCACGTGCTCTGTTACAGAAGTTTGACCACAGCTCATCGCTACACCACAATAATATGCAAAAGCTGCATCTGGCATAATTTTCACCACTAAGTCAGGTATGCTAGAAGTCTGCACCCTGAATTAGATCTTTCTTTTCTGTGCCAATTCAACTCTGAGAATATTCGTCTTCTTTATTAATGGCATATGTAGGTGCTGGAGATATGAGCCTCAACTTTCACAAGATCAACTCCAGGACAGCTGAAGGCCTATAGACTATCAGTGCAGAGATATGGTACTTGGCAAGAGCCAGATCCTAAGCTATGGTATTTTTACTGGAAAAGAAATATTCTCTAGGCAACTTTAGTAACTGAATTTTTTAATGAAATTCAGTTTTTATAATGAATAATTTTGTACATCTGTCAAACCTAAAAAAAAGATAGATGTAAGCTAGTCCCTTGGTCAGGCAAGTTCAATTCTATGTAAGTGTATGCATGGAAAGAAAGCCAGGAATAGGCTGTTATGTATTAAATATATACTAAATAAAATCATAGCATCAGAGAGTGGTTTGATTGGAAGAGACCTTTAAAGGCCATCTAGTCTAACCTCACTGCAAGGAGTAGGGACATCTTCAAATACTCCAGGTTTGTTTGAATTCTATAGTTGCCACAGGGGAATCTTTTTTGAGCATGCATTGATAGTGTTACAGAAGATTATTAGGGAGTTATTTTTCTATATGTTGCTTAGGTGTTGTTCAGAAGAGGAGGATCCAAATCTCTCAGAAATTTGTGTGCTGTGCAGCTGCTGTTGGTATCTTAGTAAACTGTTGCTTCGGTCCCTTGTACAGCTTGATACACAGCCTGTTTGCTGTAATACTACTAGTCTAATTTTTTACTGCATGTTTAAAACAAATTGCAGTAGAAAAAACCACCTCCCATGGAGTGATATAGGGATATAATTTTTCTCTGTTTTTTTTTTTTTTCTGTATGCTTTGGTTTTTTTAATAAGAAGCTACGTGTAAAGTTATATATTATTCATTTTGGGTTTTTGTCTTTAACTTGTTTTTAAAATTTGTAAGCAGGAAGGCCTACTGCATAATTCCTGATTAAATACCACTGAATTTAAAGTAGCTTTGTCCCACGGTTCAGAGTTCTTCATTCTCTACCTATGAAACAGATTGGAAAGTCTTTAATTAAAATTAATTGCCACAGTATGTCCCTCAGAGAGCTGAAAGGAAAGTCGAGTGTAAAGTGTTTACTTACCCTCAAGGTGTTTCACCACCTACAAACCACCATCCTACTTCACCTGTGGTGACTTAGGGTCTTTAGTGAGTAGCTCACAGTGGACTCAAACTGCCTTTCTACCTTTTTAGCCCCAAACCAGGTGTGCTTTTTCGGATAATATTCTTTCAAACCAGGACTTTCTCTCTTCTAATCTGCATGTTTTAACTTTTTTTAAAATCATTCCTGTAGTGACCCACGCTGTTGAAGTTTGTTCCAGCACACCTCTAGTTAAGATGCTGCTTTTCCCTGACAAACATTTAAAACAAACTTCTGCAGAGGAGTGTATCCAACTGCCTCTTAAGAAATGTCTTTATCTCATAGTGAAAAGCAGCAGAGTTTAACTGCATCAGCAAAGTAGGATGATGCGTTGGATGTTCCTTTGGACTCTGCTGCTAATGTTAAGTGCCACATAGCAAGGAGTGTAGCTCCTCTGTGTTACTGACACTCTTGTAAGATATGTCATTGTGGCATCCTATGTGCATTTTGGAAGGACCTTTCATCTTGTGTGAGAAGTGAAGAAAGCAACAACTTCCATTTATGGTTTCCTACCATTTCCTACCAGCACGAGCTGCAATGTAGGGGTTCAAAGATGGGTTGGTCTCAGAATTGCATATGCTTCCCCTCCAGAATGTATGTGTTACAGCCATTTAGTCGTAATAAGTATTGCAAGGGTCACTTTATAAAGTATACTTGCGTATTCTAATGACTAGGTTATGTTGATAGAACTGCTCTGGAAAAATAAATGCTTTAGGATTTTTCAAGTGGTGTTATTCTGTGGGAATAATTCGGACTTTGCAATGTGATAACTGTTTTTACTGTGTCAGGCGCTATTATTAGCACACTCCAGTCATGACGTGGCTGTACCCTAAGCTCATGGGGATTGCTATTTTTTTTGGTTTGTCTTTCAGAAAAATCATTGTATTTTTTAAGTGGTCCAACTATTCTTGATTTTTTTTTCCCCAAGAAAAATAGTGTACATCTCTATTCACGTTACAGGTGCATATGGTGTTTGATATATCTGATTATATCAGCACTCTGCTTGCTGTGTGTCTGGTCAGAGCCAGGATCTGATCCTTTGATAGGAGCAGGGAAGGATGTTTTCTCCCTCCTCCTCTCGCTGCAGTGTCTGTAGGAAAACTGGTATTTGTCTCTTTAACAGAAAACAAAACACTAGTTGTTTTATTAGGTGGAGACATTTTGTTTAGTGTACCAATAGTAATTGCTAATTCAAGCTGTCAAAGTGATAGTGACTCTGTTCAGAAGCATAGATAACAAAAATAACACTTTCAACTGTAAACATCTATAATGCAGGGTAGTCATGGGCTTGGTTAAGGCCTCTTTGCACTGAGGGTTGTTCATTCCATTGCACTTTTGAGTTAGGTGCTAATATGCTGTTTAGAAAGAATTACCGGTTCACATTTCAATTATTGGTTGTTTGTGAAACATAGATATCAAAACCACAAGTTACCGCCATTAAAGCTTTTGTGGTCATTGGTTTTGTGTAACCTTGGTATTGCAGATTTCAGAAGCTAGTATGTAGTGCTTCAGTTGATCTAGTGAACTGTGTTAGGATGTGGGGACAGTTTATCACAAATAAGCATAGTGTTTTTTAAGAAGACATTTTTATTTCAGATTTTGGCTGATATGTGAGAAAAGAGAATTTTAAAACCAAAATTCTTATTTTAATGTAATCGTATTTAAGAATGGGGAAAAAAAAATCCTAGTTTATCCTTCATGATATGCATTTAGAGAAACTGTCATTTTTCAGAAGAGAAAGACTATGCCAATATTCATAATGAATATATATTGTAATATAGCCAAAGTTGCAATGTTGTACTTGAGAGGTGAAGTACCTCCTGAACTATGTGACACTGTCCTTTCTTAAGAGAGCAAAGCATTTGACATCTGTGAAAACACGAAAGTGAAGTTTTTACTGTGGAAGTAAAGCAATTGTAGTATGTGCTGAAGTATTTCGAAATATTAGATGTAAAAATTAGGTGTAAAAATACAGTATTTTGGTCCTTCTGTGACCCTGTTGGCTTCCTGTAGTTAAATAGCAGTAAATATATTGGATGCCTTAGGTAATTTCATCAGTATGTGTTAAAAGTAGATAGTAACTACTAAACATTTTCTTGGTCTTCTGTACAATAAAACAGGAAACAATTTGGTTGGCGGCAGAGAGGTGGAATGCAGTACAAAAATGAAATAAGATAAAACTCCCTGTGGAGAAGCAGTCTGCATGTTACACCCTGAAGGGATGAATGCTGATACTGTGCACGAAAGGCTTCTTTTAGAGAGAGTCTTGGAATTTCTAAATATTTATTATGGCAGTATATAATGGCTGAATTACATAATGTGTTGCTGTTTCCTGCTTTCTATATCCTGAAAATACTTGATAATTCAACCTTCTGCTTAAATACTTCTTGTAGTTTCATTAGTTGTGCAGATAGGAGCTTTGGAGTAATCAACACTAGTGAAAACAATATTTAGGAGCAAAAAAAAAGGATTAGCAGGGAGCATATTCTAGTGGCTGAGGTACTAGGCTAAAAGTAGCTGTTCTGGGTTTTAACTCTTCCCTTGCCATTGACTGGGAAATGAGAGCAAGTTAGTATTCTCATACTCAAGCTGGTGCAATGCTCACTTACTAAAAATTTCTGCAATTCATGGTACAAAATCCTGTATTTCTGATGCAGTTTATTTAGGTGATTCATGATGTATACAAATAGACTGAAAATTATTTTCATTGCTTCTCTCATTTGCAGTATGCAAGCAATTGCTGTTCATCTGCAAAAGCTTATTCAGACTTTAAAGAGCAAAGCTTCTGTTATTTTAGTTTCTCTTAAATTGCTTTGGAGAATTAATGTTAGGTTTTTTTGGTTACTTGTCAGTAGCAAGGTAAAGTACAGATGTCAAGCTGTTAACAAAATTGCAAATAAAGTGCTCACTGGAAAAAATATAGATAGCTCTTGGGTTATAAGAACCTGATATATTATGCTGTTTTTACCTCAGTGTTAAGATGTTTACTTAATTTTTTTGATGGGGAATCTTGGTATCCTGAATAATTAAAAGAGGAAAAAGAAATTCTGACAATTGTTATAATAGTTGGAAAAAGTGGCATTTACCAAAGACATGAACTTGCAGATAAAAATTCTGTTTGTATTATGTGCCCATGTCTACAAGCAGCTATTTCAAGCTCTGAAATTCAAATTAAATAACCCTTTTTTCCCCCCAGTCTCCTGTCGTCTGTGCTATATTGAGGCTCAAGGAGTGGTTCTGAAGTTCCTGGAGATTTTCACCATCTCCTTCCAGTTGAGCATGAGAAGATGTAGCAGAGGCAGTGACTGTTCCAGCACTTCCCCATATCTGCACTTGCCACCATATCTTTAACAAGACCCAGCTTGGTTTCCTGGTGTGCCAGTGCTACCAAAACTCCCTTTGTCCCCTTTTTAGAAGCTTTAAAGCCACAAAAACATGTTAGGAACCTTCTCCAGCTCATCTGGGATTTAAGCTTAGTATTTTCCCAAGAAGGTGCTGCCTACCATTCCTGCTAATGTTGTTATTACTATGGGATAAGAATGGAGAGACTGGTATGACTGCAGCCTGAGGTTTAGAATAGGTAGCTGCCTGATGCCGTGATTGGATTCCACAAATAAATGCGAGACCACATGCATAAATCCTGAAAAAGAACTGACCCAGCAATGTAAGAGACTCTGATTTCCATTCTCATAACCTACAGAAGAGCTGGTGCAACATCAAGCTTCCACAGATTAATTCACACATTTTTATTAATTCTTCGTGAAGAGCAGTAGCTAATTGGAAAGTCTGAGACTAGAAATACCCTTGAATAGCTTTCTGGTAGTAGAATTTCTGTCCTTGTTTTGTCTAGTAATAAGACTCTTATTGCTCAAAGGATCACTAGGGTAGTTTGACACTTGTTAGCTCATTGACTGGCGCTTTAAGGAAGAAAACTGAAACTGTTTTTAAGTCTAAGGACAGATTTTAATTGAGCAATAGGGAGCTGAATTGCAGGACTGCAGAGTTACAATACCATTTGGAGGGTACTTCTGTTTTTGTGGGGTTTTTTTCAGATGAGAGAGAGAGGGATTTTTTAAGTGGCAAAACAAAGCTTTGAAACTACTGCAAATAAAAATCATAGCTCTTGATAAACTCAATTTGCCCTTGTTCTAGCTATTCTTAGGAATGTGGACTGCCTTTTCACTGCCTGTTCTGATGACAATTCTGTCCTTTTGTGAACTTCCAGAGAAGAGAGTTGTTCTGTACCTCCATGAATGAGGAGATGTTTATTATAGATTTTTCCCTGGCTGTGACACTGAAGTAAAGATCTATGAAATAACTGGCAAAATGCTCTTTTAGTAAGTCAGCTGAGATGGATTTAATAAATAGATGAACACTTCTGGTTTATACTTGTGCGGACAAACCAGAGGATGTTTTGAAACTAGTGCTCTAAATCTCTTGAATATAACCTGACTATGAAGTTTTGTGATGAACTGACAGCTGTGGCTTTCTGGATGTTTAATTGATGGTTCTATGGTTGAACACTAGCATGCTTAGTTCAGTTGCTTCAAAGCTACCTGAAGGAGAGAGAAGGCTTGTTATGACTGGGCACCATTAGTCTCATGAGGCTTTTTTGTGGTGTCTAAAAATGAGCAGCAGAACTTCTCATGCATACTTGGCTTGTTACTGATCACATATTCCTCTGGACCTGGAGAAACTTTATGCTGACATCAATCAGGTATACAAGAAACAATCATGCATTACTATTACTAAGGTGGTTTGGAAAAACTAGTGCTGGATATCTGATATAAAGCCAAATCCTTTCTTAAAGCTGAAATTACTAGGGTCCTTACATCAGTCTCCCAGGTGAAATTTGTACTGGTATTTATTTGTTCATAGTACCCTTTGGCATCTTGCTAGGACAGTGGATCCCGTGTTTTCTGTACCAATGGGTCACTATTTACCCTTTGTCTTTTTCATGGAGGACTGTGTGTATTTCTGCTGAGTTTTTTCATTAAAAACACTTAAGCAAGATCTGGTCCTGTAGGCCATTTGCTTTGAGCTTGTGGATCATTAGAGACCTATAAACCAGGGTGTGGAAAGCAATGCCCTAAGGAATTAATTCAATATCGCTAAGCAGCTATATTTAATAAGCAGCATGAACTGCTTTGTCTCCCAGCTTTGTTTCTTGAAGATGCAATTAAGAGCTTTTTCAACCCCGCTGCTGATCTCTTTTAACTGTAACACACTGATATTATACAATTATCCCAAACTGTAAAGCACTTAAACTTCTGGCTTTCACCAGCAAATATGAAAGCTTCATTAAAAATTTTGTAAATATTTTCCTTTAATCAAATATAATGACCTGTTATAATCCCTTAAGATGATATTAATTAAGACTGCAATTCCTCCCCTGAGCTTTCTGTATTGGCAGAAGTCATCAGTACAATTCACTCAGCTGCAAAACTCAAAACACTGCTTACTCTTTAAGGAGCAAGCTCATCTGAAGAACAGACTTCTTTTGACACCTTCCTTTCATTAAAAAATAAATTTTTAGGTCTTCTGATATTACACAGATGATGTCAGGTTACTTTTATTTTTTCTCTACAAGTAAGCAGTAACCTTGTAATACCACTAATGATCTGCTCCACAATTTGCTTAAATATTTGGCACTTTGAGTAAAACCACAACAGATGCATGGGAAAAGTAAAAACCAACCAGCCAACCAAAAAACTTCCCAAACAAGCACTCCCCTCCCTCTCCTGACAAATTATATATATGGGAAGAGGGAGTAAAGAGAACCTCTGTGTATGTAAAGGGAGATTTGGGAAATTTAAAACAATTTTATGCTTGTGATTTAAAAACAAAACATCACCTTGAAATGTACTGGCGAGTTCATTCATGAAAAAATACAGCCAAGAGAACTAGGAGAGTGTCAGGATTATGGCAGATGAACAGGAACATGTAAGCTTCGTAGTAGGACAAAATGATACTGAGACACCAGCCAAAACTGTTGTGTTTAGACAAGTATGATTTTACTATTAATACTCCAGATGGAATGCTACATCAAAACTGCCTTTAATGTGTGAAGTAAAAGTTACAGATTTTCAAAGATATGGTAAAGAGGTATTCATTTTGCATCTGCAGTAAATTCACCATATAACCAAGGGGGTTACTTGATGATGCTTGGAAGTAAATGTCGTTCTGAGTCAATAGTACAAGCACAATTAATGCTCAGCTGATTAAGTAAATACAATGGTCTACCTGGTACTATCTGTCTGTTCTGCATTCCCTTGCTTTTCCTTGCTTTCCTCTTAAACAGTAACTTATGTTAGCAATAGTTTTCTTCCTGTTCCAATACTTTTGTTTTCAGAGGATGGAGGTGTGGGAAAGGGGAAAGGGCACAGCAAGTAGAAAACTAGTGTTTTTATAGCTTTTATAGGGTCCTAGCCCATCACTGAAGTTCACGCCTCACTGAGATAAAATGAGAATGCTAAAGCACAAATCTAGCTGGTAGTAAAATGTGTGACACGATGAATTTCACACGGTGGTATCCATAGGCTCTTGCCTCAAGGATGGGTAAAAGGCATCAAGTGCCACATCTGCAGAACAGATGCAGCCAGGAATGAGCTCATGCCTCTTTTTGGGGCTGTTTGGACAGCAGTACAGTGAGGATTCAGGAGCATGTTTACAAGAAGCATTCTGTCCACTGAGGCAAAAAAAGCTTTCTACTGGAGAAAATTGCTCACAATCTCGGTGCCATGTAAAACATTTCCATGTTTTCAAGGTATTTTTCATATGTACCTGCATGCTCTTTGCTAGCATAGCCACCTTGTTGCTGCCATACTCAGGTGGAACAGCTGGCTGCACTGGAGTCTTCCCCTTGTACCTTATTTTCTTGTAGCCGTGTTTAAAACAGAATCTTTAACCACCAGTGTTCTGCTAAGCCAGTGCTCACCTGAGAAGTGCCCTTCTTCTGCTTTGTAAGTACTCCTGCTAGAACTTAGCCTACCTGTTATGCATACCTTGGAGTAGTTTTTCTGATACTAACAATCCAGCTACTCAAAACCGTGTGGTTTTAGCCATAGTCATAGTTAGTCTTTTGATATTTAAGACCTTAGTGTATTGTGTTATTTCCTAGAAAGCTTCTTTGCAGTCTTGAAGAACAGACATTATATTTTTTTGACTTCTTAATATGAAAGAATCCCATCTGGTTTTTATCATGAGACTTCAGAAACAGGGTGTTTATGCGATAATCTCCCCATTCTCTCACATTTACCCCCTTATTTATATTTACTCATGAGAGTTTGTTGATTGAGCCTTGCATTAAAATTGGATAAGGATGACTAATCATTTTTGTTTTGAGATGTTTTGGTAATGCTCTTCTGCAGACTGTCATAGATAAACCCACTTTTTTTTTTTCTGTCAGATTGAGGTGACTGTAACATTAGGAGGATATAATGTCTTATGATGACCTGCTAAACTCTTAATAGATGCTCTACACACAGTTCTTCACTACTGGAACACATTGTTCCCATATATTGTAGCTCCTTTAAAAAGGACTATCCATGTTCACAGATGCATGACCAATATGTTTTATTTGTTGCCAGAAATGCTGAGAAATGAATTTTAATATTTTGAAGTGCATTTTTCCTCATTCTCTTAGGCAAAAATACCTGTTACGTTTTCGGTGATTCTCAAAACCATTTGAGATCAGTCATGAAAAGGTGTGTACTTAACAGAAAAGAATTTGAGATCTTTTATGAGATGGAAAAAAGTAACTGCTCACAGCTCTGGTTGTAATTCAACTTTATCAAACAACTTCTATTATAAGTAAAATAATATTTAAAAAAAAATAATGTTCCTGTTACTGCTTTAGTATATGACACCTTTCATCTGACTTCCATTAGATTGCTGGGATTGTTACTTGTGTCTTCTGGTTATAAATTTAATCCTACAAGCATACTGTAAGATAGTATACTGTCTCCAAATTCTGGCAAGGAAGAATTAACCTCTCTAGACCAAGAAACAGTAAAGACAGGCATATGCTTGTTTCGACAGTTGCAAGTGGCAAGTCATGAAATTCTGTCTTTAATGAAAGTAGATTTCTTGACGTCTTCAGTGTTAAAATAGGTCTGTGACTGAAAAATAGGCTTCAATTTTCCTAATTCATTTTCAAGGAGGAAAGCAACAGAATTTAATAGAAAACATACATTAAAACTTGTGATGTAGACTGGTTAGCTTCTTCCGTTTTCTGATCACTTGTACAAGTTAGCCTTTAGCAGTTATTGTAGTATGGACGGTGTCCTACAGTTGAAAAGGAAAATCTGAAATTTAAGAAAAAAAAAGGAGGAAATCTTTGAAAATCACAAGAGTACAAAATTGGGCAGAGTGAAGGAAATCTTAATTATAGCTTAATAAAAGTTTGAAGACTTTCATTGGTAACATTTTTCTAACGTTTTGAGGGTCTCTGCCATGAGCTAGAATTTTAAGAAAAGGCATTAACTCCAGGTACTATGATAATGGAGAACTCTTCCTGGAAATAAACAGAATGGTGTTCTAAAACCAGGTAAGAACAGCCTTATCTGTACCTATTGAACATATTACTTAATCGTTTTGGGTCCTGTTGTCCTTTGTGGACTTACAGATACATCGCTCTGCCAGACATAGTGCAAGATTTCCATGTGCTGTAGGCAGAAATGAAATGTGTCACCACAGGTGAGAGTGGGACATCGCTGTGACTACTGCTAGAGCCAGAAAAAGCTGCTGCCTTGTCCAGACCTCTCACTTCAGGGTCCTAGCAGCCCACTTAACTCTCTGGCCAGCTGACGTAACACCATGTATAGGCATGAATACCTTAATGTGGAGGTTTTTGCTGCTCTCGAGCAATCTGCAACTCTACACTGCTGCTGCCTTTGCCTATGGCTAAAGTCAGCCCTGGTTCTGCCCCATTGGGATACCACAGAGACCACGTGTAGCTGGAGATGTTTGGAGAGAGGCCCCACAGGGAATCCAAGGGTGCAGGCAGGGGTGTTCTTGTAAATCCCCCACACATGTGCCATGTGCATAAATGTAAAGCAGTGGCTGCACGCGGGAGTTGTATTCTCTGTGCACTGACAGCCTAAAGTAAACATTGCAGCGTAAAACCAACAATGTTAGCTAATATTGCAAGATCAATGAGCCTCTGATAGTAAAAGTACATAAAGAGAGCCAATAAAACCTTTGGAAGGCTCATATAAAATATTTAGAAAGATGAGCAAGGAGCTATCCAGTTTGTCACCTAGCTGAGGCAATTGGATGTTCACTTGCCAGCTTCTTTTAGAAGGTCTTTGTGAGATGAATAGATGAATGCAAATAGGTTCAGCTTGATGGTGAGAGAGGAGCGAAGTGAAAATTTTATGCTCTTCAGCAACTTTTTATTTTTTTCCAGATATTTCAATCTGTTTTCATTTGCAAAATCCTGATGGAAACTTGAAAGAATTATGCGTGTTGTTCTTGGCATTTCACGATCTTACTCCATGCAGTGTGAGGGACCTGCTGCCTTGTCCCAAAAATTATGAAATCGAGTGGAGATTGATCTTGGATGAGCTCCAGTGTCATTCCTTAAACCTCACATTTTATGAGCTCTCCCCTTTTTCCTCTGATTTCCCTCCCCTCCCTCCCACCATGCTTCTTTGCAATGACCTTTGCGAGGCCAGGGATTTCACTTTCTCACTTTTTTTACATGCGGTAAATGTATGGCTCCATATAGACATAGAAAGACTAACATGTTTCAAAATAGCAGTTTCAAGGTATTTTTACACTGCCAACTACTTTGTCTCCTGGCTCAGCCAGGGTATTAACATGTTATTCCTAGTTTTTTGAGGAGTGTGGGCTCCCGCGATGACCACAACAATGTTTGATTTAGGATCCTTCTAAATAACAAGCATGTACTTTTATAAGTGAGAGTATGTAACTGAACATGTGACCATTTATTTTAAAAACCCTTAAACTTTTAATGCAATTTAATTCTGTCTTACCACAGGAGTTTCTTCTGGTTTGAAGTCTGAACCTCCAGAACAGACAAACTTTATTCTTCTGTCTGAGACCTCAATGAGATATGATTAATTCCACAAAGGCTACCCTGACCTGGACATAAAATACATGGATTTTTTTATCAATATGTCAACATCTTCTAAATCTTTGTAGTTTTATTTTTGGATGGAGTACATCTTTTAATTTCCCTATGAGACAGTTGGTGATCTCATTCATTCCTAACACCTTCTGTCTTGTTAGTGGGGAGTGGGTTACCTACTCATCTTAAGTAACAATAATTAATAATAATTTAAAACCCCCACAAATTTAGCTCCTAAGCAGCAATTATAGGATCAAAGAGCTTTGGCTTTGCTTTTGAGTCTGACTTCTACATTAATTCACATAAAGGATTTGTTTTTAGCCTTTTGTTAAGCAGGTGAAATCATCCTGAAGGGTCATTCAGTGGCTGCTGCTTGCAGTAGCTATCCTCTTGACTTCCTTATGCTGCCTTTTCACAGGAGATAAAGTCTTAAGATCAGATTTTTGTTGCTGAGTTGTTTCCATAAGTGTTCCGTTGTTTGGAAATATTCTAGGCAAAACATCCAGCTAAAAATGTGAAAGACTTAGCACATTACTGATTACTGTTACTGAACTCATCTTTTCTTGCATAATATTGTGTAGTATATTATGAATCCTATTTTACACTCTCCAATGTTCAGTTGTAGCTGCTCTAAGAACTTAACTAAGCTATGCCCAGTTATTTTGTAAGGTATGAGGATTTTGTTTTTCTTCTGTTAAATTGACATTTTATTCTGGGAGTGGCTGTCTTATTTATAGGTTCTAAGATTCAGACTCTTTTTTTTTTTTTTTTTTTAACTGTGTTTTTATTTTTAACACACCTCAAACAGACCATTTAAGGTAATGTTAAGTGCTAGCTCAGGGCTGTTTAGTTCTCAGTTTTGTGGTGAATGAAGTCAGTACTCCACAGTTCTTTTGCTTAGGTGTTTTTGCATTTTGTTTTATTTTCCCAAGCAAAAAAGATTATATTTTTCTGTGAATCTCATGCTCTGAATCTTGATCTCATTATTGAAAGTGACAAAAAAAGGGATTCAAACATCAGTAGGAAATATTACCTAAAATTCTTAGAATAGCCTTTTAGTGAGGGAAGTCAATCTAAGAATTAAAGTGATTAACTGGCAAAGTTATGGAATTGATCATGCCATTTAGCATGCTTACAAAGTTGCTTGATGCCTACAGGTTCTCCAGAGGAGGATTATGAATTACATTTCCATAATAAATTAACAGAATTGGTAAACCAGATTGAGAAGGTAGCTTCTTCAAAGATAGGACAGGTTCCTGTTATAATTTAAGCTGCTCTGCAAACCTGCTTACATCACACATATTTACAGCCTTTGATGCAGCAAGGCCTCTGTAGCTGTGTCAGTGGCTTCTCTGCTGGGTGTTCCAGAGGCCTTTTGGACAGGGAGCGATTAGTCCTTCGCTCTGCTCCTGTGACATGGGACTCCAGGTTCAGCTGAAGCTGAAGACTCTCTGAGGCTCATCTGGAAACCTATGGCTGGAAAAGAAACAGCAACCACAGAATCCTTGGTTATTCAAGGATAACCTTAAGTGTAGTAAATTTCAGGTAGCTTAAAATGCTATCTGATAATTGTAAAAAATTCTTTTGTATTCACTCCTGTGGTGATTTTTTTTTCCTTATTGCAAACTGATGCAGTAAATTTGGGATGGGGACTGCTTTTATTTTCTTATCAGGAACGACTATGGTCATTCTCCCATGATGAGACTTAAAGTTCTTTGCCATCAAGAGACAGAATGGTAAGGTATTGCCATCTGTCTTTCCATTTACATTTTCCAAATAATTTTTCATATCTCCTGAAGTAGTCTCACAGCCCTGGAATAAAGTAATTATTGTCATTGCTAGAGACTGTAGTAAACCAGCCATTTAAAAACCAGTGACAGATTGTCAGGTTCCTTAGTAAGTCATCTCATCTTGTGTTGAGACAAAAGTGATCTGTTATGTCACTGTCCAAGTTCAATGTTTGTATTTAAAATAAATTTAAAGATTCTTTAAAAACAAACAAATTGGTTTTGTTGATTTTGTGAAATTCTGTTAGGCATTTCAAGGCAACACTGAATCATGTTGTTCATCTTCTTCCTGCCCTTCCCTGCTCGTAGGAAAATTAGAAATCAACATTAAAAAAAAAAAATAATCCTAGAGGAATGGAACATTTCTGTTTGGTTCATGCTGTAAATTGCAGGTAAATTTTTCAGTTGCAAGATACGTTCCACACTGTGTTACTTCCTTGCATCAACAATGTCTGGATTTGTTCATTAAGTGTGTTTGCAATTATATTTGTAACATCTGGCTGTCCAAAATGCTATTTTTGCACATAAGCACAAAGGTGGTAAGCACCTTTATTTATCAGTTGGATTTTTTTAGCCTCTCAGAACTGTCTCTATTCTCCAAAAGCTTTTCTCTTTTTTTTTTTCCCTTTTGCTCACAGCACATTTGACACACAAACAAAAGTGACTTTTGTCTTCTAATGGAAAGAGGCCAAGCTGTTTGACATACTGACAGGTGGGACATTATTTAGTGCTGCTGAAATTTGGGTTGTATGGCGTGCTTTGTTCCTGCTAGATTGTGTTTTGACTTGCATATTTCTGACTGCCATTGTAGCATTAACCTTCTTTATTGGGCTTGGAACATGCCTGCAAGAGTTAGCCTTATAAATGGCATCGAGGTTTTCTCCTACATTGTTAACATGTTTCTGAAACAAATCGTACAACAGGAGTTAAAGTTTTCCTTTTGTATGTTTTTTTTTTCTACAGTAAATTACCTGTTATGTTTAGGTGTGCAAGCTTTTTTCCCCCCTTTCATCCTTAATTTGGAATATTCAGTCATAAATAAAATATTTAAATTCTGTTTCATGAGGCAATATTTATTTAAACAGTACCTCTAAAGCTGCAGTGTGACAGTGAGGAGGAGAATTTAAATTATACAAATACAACATTTGTTTACTAAGTTTTTTTCGAGTTCTCTTTTTGTTGAGGTCAGGCAGTTGATTTTGGGTTTGGTACTGGCAGAGTGCACGTTTGTTATCTCTATGCAAGAGTATCCCAGCAGGAAACAAGGTATGATGTCATAATTCTAACAGTATAAGTAGGAAAGAATTGTTGGCCACCAGAGATTAAGCAAATAGACTCATTACTTTTATGCATTATGTAGTTCATTATACTGTTAGTGTTGCTATACTGAGTTCTCTGTTGCATGTCAGGATTGAAAAGGCCTGTTAGAGGGAAGGTCTTCTGTAAGTCAGGAAAGCCAAAGGTAAGAGACTTGGTTACATAGTTTTCCCTGAGCACTAAGACGTCTGATCCTTCACCGGACCCCAGCACAGCCAAAAATCCTGCTTCTGAGACACCACTGATTGAGGTACCATTAGGCTTGTATGTACTATTACAGACTGCTGCCCCTGCCTGCATGCCCTGGGGTCTGTCTAGAATACTCCAGGGGTTTCTGGTGAAGCTCAGTTTCATGCTAGTAATAATTTGTATGTCCATACTAGGGCTAGGCTTTTGTGGTTTGTGTTTTAGCATTGCATTAAGCAATGTATCCTTTGTGTTTTGTTTTGTTTTGTTTTAAATAGCCTCAAGTTTGAGTAAGGTAAGGCAAAGCAGAAGCTTTTTTTGATTTGCCATACAGGAAGCAGATGCTAATTCAGAAACAGAGAACCCAGTCTCTCCTGGATGAACTTGTGAATGTCAAGACCAAATATTGTGTAATTTTAACGCTGTGAGCTTAATCCAGGGTTTGCAATTAATTGCTGTATCCGCATCATGAAATAAATTAATACGTTCTTGAGTCAGGAATTGGAAAGAGGTCCCAGGTCAGACGGGTTGCTGAATTAAAAAGAAACTGGCAGTCAGTGAATCACTGATTTCCCAAACCTAATGTGGCACCCAGACTCTATTTGAATTGCCATTGAAAAATCTGGCTTCTGTGAAGTTGTCTAATCCCTTTATATTTCATTTTTACTGTTGTTTCACACACGTGTTGTGTAGGTTATTCTCAACAGTTGCAGCCTAGGACATGTCTTGCATTGACTTTCTCATACTTTATTTCTAGGATGGTCACTCTGTGGACCGTTTAATAAATCCTGTTTGTCTAAGATTTCAGACTAAAGGTAGATGAGTATTTTTCTTACGGGATTTCTATTACTAGGTTTCTGAATATCTTCAAATATCTTGACCTTAGTGTGGTGTATGTGTCTATTCTTCTTTCAAGATAAATTTAAAAGATATAGCTAAAGATTAACAGTCAGAAGTTGACTATAAAATTTCTCAAAGGTGTATAGCTTTGTGATTTTTATCAAAGTAACTTCTGCAGTCTGTTAGCAGTAACTCCAGGTTTTAAAAGTAATGATGCTAAAGATGTTGTAATGCCTGAAAAGTGCTTCAGCTGGATTTGTAATCTAACTTAATGTTTAAAATGTGGGATTTGATCTGATGTTCCTCCGCTAAGCACTCATGTGCTCTTAACACTCTGCTGTTAACATTTATTGTTATTAAAATCCACAGAAGAGGAAAACATTCTAAATGCTTTTCAGGGTGAAAACCACAGATATCTATACCTGATGGTCCTCTCTCTTGATTATTTTCACCTTTGTAAGTCTTCCTTACAAAGATGTAGGCAGATGAATGAATTACTATGTAATAAGCCAGTGCTTGAACATAAGATGCATTTCTTAACTGCTATGTGTCACCCTTATATGATTACAAGTTGCTCTAACTGAGGTGGCATGGGATGAACTGGAAATACGCAACAGTACAGACAGTGATGTGTGGAAAGTCCTGATGCAACAGAGATTTGTTCTTGGTTTATGCCATTGTAACTTGTTTTTTTTTAATCCATGTTGTGTAATCTGGGCAAAAAGCTCAGCATGTTGCTGATGTATCAGTTGGTAGAGAAATCTTTTCTGGTTTTCACTGAAAGAAATTCAATAAAAGAAACAGCTGATCTTAATCTGCAGTGAAAAGTAGAATCAAGTAGGGGAAAATTGGCCAGTGAAGCTGAATTCGAAACAAAATTGTTACACTTACTTATAAAGTCGTGGAATGAAGCAGATGGGATGTCTCTTTGCTCTTCCTTGTGATCTACATTTAGGATATAGTACATATGCTGTTATAGTTACGTGTGTTAGTGAACAAAAGAACATTTGAAGTTACCATACCAGTATGAAATTCGCTACATGGAATGGGAAATATACAAAGATGATCATGTAAATCTGAAAAAATAAATTATTTCTCTGTGTCAGCAAATGCATCTGAGTGATTCTGCACAGTGAGTACAATGTCAATAAATATTGATCTAGAATTAAAAAGCACAAGGAATATAAATTTAGGTTTAATATTTACAAACATACAAAACTTCACAATTCTGTTGAATTTTCTGCTAGAAAAGACAGTGACTTAAAGCTGGAATAACATATTAAAACCAAATTAGAAAGCTTTCTGTAAAAACAATTAGAATGTGTCTTCTAATGTCTGGTTTACAAATTCTTTCAATGAAGATTATGTATGTTTTTAATTTATGATAGTGTGTTTTGGGCAAGGAAGTTGACTTGGAGAGGCAATAATAACAATGGAGTGAATGAAGATACCTGTTGAGAAGAAATAAGTTTTAGCAGTGTTTTAAGTTCTGTTGAAAACAATAAAATTACAAGTAATCAAAATATAAGAGCTTTTTATTACACTCATTTTGAGATGATATAAAGCTATCTTGTGAAACAGTACAATACATTGCAATACCATGAAGTATTACTGTGATGTAATTTTTTAGTCCATTGTGCCCAGTGGCAACTTTCCTGTTAATTTTAAATTGATGCATTTCTCCAATTCAAGGTAAAATCCTAGGCCTTGTTTGATATGTATGTAGCACTTGTTAAATTTAACCTGATTCACTTATCAGCAGAAGACTTTCTAAGAAATACCTAATGTGTCTGTACTTCCTGAAAATATTATTGCAAGGATGAGAGTGACACTTGTTTTCATGATGTTAAACATAAGAAAAAACTATTTCACTGCTGAGGGTGAGGGAGCCCTGGCACCGACTGCCCAGGGAAGGTGTGGAGTCTCCTTCTCTGGAGGTCTTCAATACCTGCCTGGGATGCGTTCCTATGTGACCTGACCTAGGTGGACCTGCTTTCACAGGGGGGTTGGACTAGATGATCTCTAAAGGTCCCTTCCAACCCTACCACTCTATGATTTTTTTGTTTTCAGATATTTTGAAAAATGTAGCTTCCAGATCAAAGCATAATGTCGAAGTCAGTAGTTTTAGAAGTCTGATGTTTAAAATCTCTTTGGATATGTTTTAGAGAGAGGGGCATTCAGCTATTTAGACTTTTTACAGTATTGAGTAAGACTATTATGTGGTTTAACAAACTAGTTGCAGTTCTAAATCCCAGACAACAAAATAGCTGCAATTGAAACAGAATCTTTATTATGGCCATTCTGATTTACATAGCTGTGAATGAATTTCAGCAGTGAAAACTGCAAGCATTAAACATTGAATAACATGTTTAAAAATTAAATCTGACATCTTTTTGGGTATTTGAAATGAAATCTTCTCACTCATACTGATTAGAGTAAAAAAGGGAAAATCTCAGTTAAATACAACAGGTTTAGGTAGGGGCATGATTACTTTCAAAATTAGCCTTAAATCTTTCAGGTGCTTAAAATCTTTACAAAACCTCGTCTCTCAGTGGTTTTTCTTGCAGTTGAATTGCAACCCTTGCTCGAAAATTTTGCACAGTGTGGACTAGCCCTGTTGTTTTGTTCTGGTCATCTAACTTGACAGTGAATCAGAAGGTGCACATCAGGTACCTAATCTCCATATATTTTCAGTGAAGGGGTGAAATATCTGCTGGGAATCTAGAGGAAATTTAGGGAGCCCAAACTTAGAAGACTGAGGCAGTGCCATCTAGACAGTGGAACCACCATCTCACTGGAGAGCTTCAACGTAACGCTGCTGACAGCCATTCCCTAAATTTTTTTGTCTGAGGGAGAGTGAACCGTGTATTGGTGTGCAGCATGATTTTCACTTTGTTTGGCAGTGGATTTAACTTTCTTTGGAGCTACTGATTAATGTCCACTTACCTAGGAAATAGATATTTCCAGAAGAAGATGTAACTTTGGAAAACTTAATTATGAAAAAACTTTCTTGCTGAAAGAAAGGAACATTCTAATGCTAACAAGGAGTATACAAGGATTCTGAATACGCTTTTCTTCCAACTCTTTTTTTTTCTTGTCATTTGCCTGAAATGGCAGTTGTCACATTTTGTTGCCTACTCTTTTTTTGCTTTGTTTGTGAGAGACAAATGACAATGCTTTGTGACAAAATACTATATTCTGTGTGGTAATTTCCCTGCTTGATTGTGTTCAAACAAAAATCAAATAGACAGGTATGCTTTCAGGACCATGGAATTTTGAGACTCAAATATTTTCATATTAGAAATCAATACTTGAAGTTAATTAGCTTTTTCTTCTTCTTCTTCTGATTAGGCTTTTTCTCTCTGGAATGGTCCAATTACTTATAGAGAGAGACGACTTCTTACTGCCATCCATGATTTGCAGTCCCATAGGGTTTTAGGACAGAATAGATACAGGAGTCTTTTTGACTGCTTAATAGATTCTTTATTACTGTTTTTCATTAAATCTTTTGAAAGAAATAATTTGAAGATGACTTCATTCTCAAAATGACCTCATTAAATATTCCTGTTTAGTAAGAACCTTTATGTATAGCAACGATTGACTCATATTTTGAAAATCAGATAAGATTATAATTTTCCATCTGTATTAGTCTAGTAATGCTAGTAGACACTGCTAGACTACTAGTCTAGGTCTACACTGCCACTTTTACAGCAGGATTTTTGGCCAAATGTGAACCAAGACCATGAACTTGATAATAAGATATTCTTAGGTTTCCCAGCATGATTTTTTTTTGGCAGGATTATTACCTGCTTGAAGGTTGTATTTTCTGTTCCTATTGGATGAAAAAAAAAGAGTATCCTTTGACAATAGTAGCTTTAAAGGAACTTTGTTTCATACTAACCCTCTGAAATTTTAGCTGTTCCTCTATGTTTTTCTTAGAAATATTTTTTTCCTCCTCTTTTTGTTGTGTTTAGTTTTCCTCAGGTAGTTTTCCTTGTCATTAAACTGTGAAGCTTAAACCAATGGAGAAACAAAGCCTGAATGGAAAATAAACCAATCAGAAAAAGTCTTAAGCATCTTGTGGCCTATTGCTTCTGAGCATAAAACATAGCTTTCAAATTATTCCCAATAGAATTTGAGGAAAACATTTTAGAAACGATGACTGGAAGCACATTTTAATTTAATATTTTAAGTGACTGGCTTTTCACCAAGTCTGGCCCTGCAAATGTGATAGATCAGCTCTGAAACACCTGCACTGAAGTGAAAGAGCAGTACCTTTCAACACCTTAAACTACTGGCCAGGTCCTGCATCTCAGCCAGCAAATGTAAGTAAAGGTTAGGATGTCATCACTCTGCTGTGAGGGTGCTGTGATTAAAATGTCCTGCCATCCAAGGAAGGGAAAATGAGGAATGAGGAAGGCAGGGGTAGCATCTATCATCCCTGAGGTAAGATTTTGGGCAGTGCAAATACCATGATGGTGATACCCAGACATGACAGCATGCAGCAAGATTGTTACATGAAGTCAGATTTACAAGGCACAGTGGACTGAGTGACAATAAGGTAATTGTTGTGCACTGAGAGACTAAGAAATGAACTTCTCACATTTAATACCTTAAGAAGTTTCCTGTGATAGAAGCATGCATACAGGCAACGTTATGTGCTGTATCATAGGTTGTTACATTGTAAATGCTGTACTTTCCCTACTAGCTCTTTGATAACCTTCTTCTCATATGCTGACTTGGGCAGATTTCTAGATTTGCTATGAAATTGGATGTGCTGGCTTTGAATTGAATGTTCTTTGGTATTACATGCAACATGGATTTGCCTGTTAGCCTGTAGGTATGTGTTTACAGATGAAGGCTTGCACACAGTGAAGCAACAGAAAATCTTAACATTTAAAACAGGCAGATTAGGAAGGACAGGAAGGTGTTCTCAGACAATTATTGAATTTTAAAGTTGTTCATAATATGCAGAGAAAACAGAAAACGACATGTTTCATTGATCTTATTTTTTTTTTCTCCAGATTGTATGATACAACACTAGGGATGGTTTTTGTAATGTTGCCATTATAGATATTATCCATCATATTGACTCTCTGTTGGTTGTAGTAGAAGTATTTGTTCTACCTGGTTAAATTCTAAACCATGTAAGCTGTGTTTAGAAACTGTGCTATAAACTTGATGTTGGGTGATATGGAGGCATGTATGTGCACAATTCTAACTAATCATGTATGCATATGTTCTGAAACTCTAATTATATTTTTCCTGAAATCTGTTAAATAGTTTAACTGAATTGGTTATTAATTTAATTCAGACTGATACTACTGAAGCAATAACCTCAAATATTAGTTTCCACTCTGCCTCATGTAAACTAATTAAGCCTTTGGCATCCCATCTTGAAAATACAGAACACAATGATTATTGAACAATGGAGTAAACATTGAAGGATTATGTGCATAATCAAATAATACCTGTTTAATGATTAAATGAAGACATTTTATGAGCAAATTGCATCTTTGCGCACAAGTTGTACAATATCATTGTACAACATCACTTGGATTTAGTACTAAATTTCATGAATGGCTTGACAGAGTAGAGTTTGGTTTTGGTAATGCCTGTCTGTCATCATTCTTGTACATAGAACTGCTTTCTGTTTTCAACCGCTTCAGGATAATTTCAAACTGACCAAATTAAATGTTTTAGGCTTTTTATTTTTCTGTGAAATTAGCCTTGATCTATCAGTCTGCAGATTCTGCACAGTATTTTTTACTTTACTGTTTGTCTGATGAAGTTCTAGAAGTATCAGTACCGATGTGTCAAAAATATTCTTCAGAGCAGCTTTTTCAGTGCATTACTAAGCTATGAAACATTATTTCTAGAAATTTCCTATTAATCTTTTGGGATTTTTCTCTCTAACTTGTGGTAAGGATAATCGAGTTTTTTGTACTGTCATTGTTTGAAAAGCCATGCTGTCATTTCTAAGCTAGTGAGATGTGAATGAAACAAACTTAATGAACCCTTGTCACATTTAAATTCACTGTCCCAAAAGATACTCAATAATACGTTGGTATTTTTCCCTCCTTTTTTTTCCTTGCCCTTTCTAAAAAGCGCACTGAGGGTAGAGTGGAGTTGCTTCAGCTTATCAGGACCTTTTCATCAAAAGGGTGGCTTTAAGATGTTGTGTGGCTTGAAACAAAACTATCAAACATTTTTTTTTCCATTTTGCATCAATATAACTCTGCTCTATAGCTTAGAAATTGGATATCTGCTTGGTAGTACAAGTTGGAGTTTATTTGCTTCTTACATTAAAAAGAAAATACAGCAGGCTTTCTGCCAAGAGGAAGATTCTCCATCAACTGATGGCCTACTTTTGATCTCCCTATTTGTTTTGATCTTTTTTTGGTATATGCCTTTGTAAATGCTTTATCATTTGAGTGCCTTGTTATGTTAATTGGATATAACCACAGATACAACTATCAGCATAAATATTCCAAGTTATGTATTTGTAGATCTGTTGATTCTCTTTCTCTGGTCTTTTCCATGCTGGAGGAAGAGAAAGAAGGCTGCTGAAAATGATTCTTGTGTCTTTCAAGCCTGACATTGGACACTCACACACTTTAAACTCTAGACCTTTAAGTATGCTTACATTTCCCAAGAAAGCTTAAAAAAAACTGGTTATTTCTCCAAGGAAAACCACATGAAGCAAATATGTTATTTTCCAATAAAAATTATGTTTCCTATTAGTGTGATTTTTGGGAAGTCTAAAAATGTTGTTCATGATGACTTTAACGTGCAGCATGTTTGTCAAGCCCTGTTGCTTGCTTTCTTTTGTGGAAATGCCTATGTTATTCAGCATAACACTCAGTGATTTTGGAAACACAGACTACTCTTAATTCATGCTTGTTTACTGTACCCAATACTTTTCACAGCAAAGAAATGTCATATCCTGTAAACTGACGTAGAAATCATGTAAACCGAATCGCAACAGAGGAAGTTGTATGTTAGATTGAATATGTTATTGGAAGTTACCTTTTTTCTTCTCATGTTGCAGGGATACGTTAACAATAGGGCTGATACTTTGAAAAACCTTTCCTTGGCTGGAAAAAAGACACCAAAGACTAGTCTCTGAGACAGTACAAAAATCCTCATAAATTTTATCTTTTTATAATATTTATTGTGTGTGTGTGTATATATATATATATATATATAAAAATTGTGTATTTCAGTTTTGGTAATAGCACTGTCAGTCAAATGAAGTAAGTGAGCAAATGTGCAGACTGAGTATTTTTATTTTACTACTCTGCATTTGATTAGAAAGATTTGTTAGGTTACACTTGTAAAAAAATGTCATATTTTAAAAGTAACTGTGACTTTAAAAGCTTCATTGTAAACATAGCAGCCAGACAACTGGTATTGTTTTTTGAAAATGTTCTATTAAAAAAAAAATCCAATTATGTTCTTCTCCTTACCTTTTAAATTTGTATTTTAGATGCGAAATTTAATAATATGTTTTTGGGTGTGAAAAGGGGAGGATGGTTTTGCACATATGCTGTATTGAGTTTCTGCAGAGGTGTTCTCAGTGTGATATGATAATGTTGCTCTGACCATAAGAATAAAAGCAAACAGCAAATTTTAAAGCAAGGAGCCAGGAGATTTATGTTTTCATATGGATCCTGGCCAATGTCAATTGCATAAAGGCAATAATCTGGGGCGTGACTTGGGTATCAGTTTTGTTACACATTCTAGCTACTTCTGAATTTCTTTTTTTTTTATCCTTGGAATTTTTCCAAATGTAACAAAACCAAGTGATTCATACTCTCTGCAGCAGGACTTACCAGGAACTGAGACATGTATCAGAATTAAAAGGCTGGTACAAGGCTAATTGGCTTTTTTTAAATTTTTTTTCATCCCCTCAGAAAGGATTCTGTCTGGATTTCCCTCAGAAAGAGAGGGGAAATGTCTTTCATGCCTTGGATCCAGTACTGACAATCCATGTTAGTATTTGCTAGAAAAGCGTCACCCTGCAGTGAGGTACAATTAGTTTTAAACTGCACAGGGATGGGAGTGTCAAAGTGTTAGCCTAATACTGTTTTATCCAGCAAATGGAGTTCTTTTAATGACCAAAAAATAAAACTTCATGGTTGTGACTCATTTATTTGCAAGTATTTTTTCAACAGGAAATTCTGCTATCTTAATTGAGATAATTACTCTTTTTTTTTTTTGAATGTACAAGATTCCAGTTTTTACAGGCATTTAATATAAATTGCAAGATTTTAATTACTGAAGAAGATTAAGGGTAGCAGATTGTCAGCTAGTCCATTGTTCTCCATGCTGCTACTTTCTATGTAATAGTAATGGTTTGAGGAAGTTTAAACAGACTACTGAAAGGGTGATAAAAAGGAAAAGGCAAAAGAACCTTTGTATTCCGATGGCACATAATGAAAAGTTGGGAGAAGTAGACCCAACTCCTTTTCTAGCAGCCCTGAGCTCGTTCTTTGCAGCATCTGTGTTCCTAGTGCATTCCTTACTGCCAGTCTAGGGCAGTAGTGTTCTCCACATTTCTCCCCTGTCTCTCTGTGTTATTGCATTGCCCTTTGGGAGACAGAGATGCTGGAATTCCTGCAGAACAGTGGCAATGAGCTTTTGGAAAGCTGAATGATGAATGTAAATTTTAATAGAGTGCAGGAAGAAAGTGCCTGCTTCTTGACATGAGGACAGTAGAAATTGTGTGCAGCCATGCTGGGCTCTGAAGACCATCCCTATGTAATCTACTGGTCAGCAGTAGGGATGAGAGGAAGAGAAAATGTACAGAGAGGTGGTGATGTTGTGCATGGTGCTCAGGTTATCTCCAGCTCATCTATTAATCCCTCATAGTCAGGTCAGGTGTGATGACATGTTGTGTTGCTAAGGTCCTGCCAAGAGATACCACTTCTGATAAAATTCGCTTTTTCATTAATCCTAAGGAAGAGCTTCCATCTCTTAAAGGCTTGAATGTTTCAGAGAGTGTGTGGTTCAAGTAGCTGGAATTAGGACTAGGAGAAGTGGGATAGCAATCATCTTCCAAATGAGAAGAGCTACATAGAAGCTAGTCTGATTCTGATTAATTAGCATGTCACCGAGTCTTCCTCCTTCAATCTAGTCATTCTGTGAGCTTCAGCAGACTCATGGGTTGGGATATATTGTCACCTGTTACTGATGAGTAATCAAGTTCAAGCTTGATTTGATGAGATTTTTGGAAACCATATTTTTATGGGCCGATGAAATACTCAAACTTGTTAATTGTAAGCAAGTGCTAGTATTTGGGAAATTTTAAAACTCAGCAAGAATAGATTTCCATAACATCAGCAAATCCATATTTCTGATGTCACCCGCCTAGTCATATCTTCCTGCTGCTCCTTGAAATTCTGTAGGCAGTGTAGCTCTTCTAAAATGGCTGTAGTTTTGCATTTTAAAAACATTGTCAATATTCCCTGCTTTTCCTAGCTTCAATTTTGCTAAAATCCCAAGCTGTAGCTTAGGGTGAAGTTGAAAAAAACAAACCAAAAAAACTCCACAGTCTTAGATGGAATGCAAATGTGGAAAATACTGGCTCAAGAAATGGTTAATGTCTGACAAAGAACAGCTGAAAAGAGAACTTTCCAGTGGAGCATATGAGGCAAGCTTGAGACAGGGCAAGCCTGTGCCTTCGTATGAATGAGAGCACACTGCTGGCATGATAAGACAAGGTGTGACTTCAAACTAGTTTCTGGGTTTTAGCAGCTAAGACTCGGTTTCAGAAGGAAGCCTGTTTCCCTGGGGCCAGATTTGTAAAAATAATTATATTTCCAGGGAAGTTAGGTGTGTGAGTACCCTGGAGAATCTAGACATGAATAATGAAGTAAGTAATTATGATAGGCTGTAACAGCATTATTAATCTTCAGTCTTTTTTTTTTTTTCTGATGAGTAATACAAGTAAGTTGGTAAGTTTAATATTTTTTTTTCCTCCTCTTCTTGGCATTTATTCCCATGAAAAAAATGGCTTAAAACAATGCATTAGTAGCATTTTCAGCTCTGAGTTCCAAGTGTTTGACATAATGTTGGACCCAGAGTTCTGAAGTTTCTGAGAAATTTCTGATAGGCACTTGTCAGAGGACCAAAACCACTGATGTTCATCAGAATATAAAGTCAATATTAGTATCTTGGGACTGATCTGTCATCGCTGCAAGTAATGTTGCTTTTGTGTTTCCTAGGTATGTATTTCTGATTTTCTTTGTGGCTAACTTTGCATCTTCAGGTCTTGGAAACACAAAATAAGGTTTGTCTCCATTAAACAAGAACTCTGTCCTTGAAGATATTCAGAAGATACCTGCACAAAGCTGTAGTTCACCTGATAGAAGCTGGTCCTACTTTCACGATGGTACAGGTCTTTTCCAACCTGTTTTATTCTACCATCATAGGGTATTGATGCAGTGGAGATTTTACACATGAACATGTAGTTGCCCTTAGTTATACATGAGGGATTAAGAGTGTAACAAAGAGCTTAATCATTAATTGTTTGGCTTAAGAAGTAGCAAGACCATGGACCACAGGCTTATTCTGTAGAGGATACACAAATTAATCAAATGTACTTGAAGTGGTCCTGCTTGATGCCGTCATTTTATTTCTATTTTGGCCAAAAAAGGACAAATTTGTATAAAGCTCAGTGCATAAAACAAAATAAGTCAAAGTCAGAAATAAAATGTGCAATTAGGAAATTATGTAAAATCATGATATCTTGACAGAGAATGCTGTGTATGCAGTTCACTAGGTGACAGAATGAATATAATAATTGTATTTTTTGTCTAGTTTGTGGACTGAATGAGCTTTCTGTTGCTTCTTTTGCATTAGAACAGGAAGAAACAATAGAGGAGATGATTTTTCAAAGTGAGACTTACAGATGTTTTATTTTACCAAGATTTTAATTGTATGTAGTTGTATGTTTGAGACTGCATTTTTCATGTAACATGGCTGATTTTATATGTTCATAATATTTTTCTCTCCCAGTCTCCCTGCTGACATAGCAACAGTTGTGTCACGATCCTGGCACATAATTTGTTAGAAATGTCTCTGTCTGGGTAGGTCTTTATAGCTTTTACACACTTTATAATCTTTGCACACTATTATTAAATAGTTTCTAATTCCATCTGAATGTGTGCAAAGCTGCATCATAGTTTCATGCATAAAGCTGCTGTGAGAAAAATGGTCTGAAATCCTTGTTCTGTCATGTTTGGACTTTATTTATGACATATTTCTTCTGCAGTTCTTCCAGCACTAAACCCTTTTATTGTTAGAATGAGCAGGGAATTTGTTTGTCTTTGGCTGTTGCAGAAGAAAGGTAGCATTGGTGGTAAGGAGGCTTGTTTTTGAAGATGAAGTGTAGAGGGCAGAGTTCACACCCAGGCATAATATTGTCATCAATGAGAACTTGGCTTGTAACTTCAAAGCTAGCTGTGCAAAAAGATGTACACTCCACTAATGTAATGGAAAAACTTGCTTTGTAGTATGCCTTACTATTTTTGTAACAGAAGACAGGCTGAGATAGCTATCAGAATATATTTTTACAGAAATATATTGCCTCTTTAGAAGCTGAAATATTTCTTCATTGGTTTATCCCTCAAAATTTATTAAATATTAAGATGGCAAAATATTTAGAGATCCAGATTTCCTTTAATATTTTCACCTGCAGTTTTCATTTATGTTAGTAGGAGTTCTATTGAGAAGAGGACACATGATGCAGTTGTGTGGATTCCGGTTTTTGGGTTTGTTTTTTAGAGAAAAACAGAAATGGCATCTTCTCTGCTGGCAGAGCGGTTAGAGATAAATTTGTAGTCTTTTAGTTTTGAGTTATTTCACTCTTTTTAAAATAAAACCTGAGCATTTGCATTTTCTGTTTGTGGAAGAGTAGGCCTATTTTGAGTAATTTTTTTTTTGCCTCAAGGCCATACTTTTCACAGAATCTAAGCCTTGAAGATACAACTGTGTGCCTAGTGCTTTTCCCTTAAAGTACAACTCTGATGTTGATATGTGAGTTGGGTACCCAAATATTCTCCCAAACCATAATGTGCTGTGACTAATCAATAAATTTAAGTTCAACCCAGCGTCATGCTGAAACAGGACTTTAAACTATGACCCCTTGAAGAGAGATGTAATTCGAGTCTTCTGGCGCTCTTCTAGGTATTTGATGTGTTTGTATTTCTAAGAAGAAATGGAAAATGGAAATTTTGGTCTTGCAATAACTATGGTATTTTATGTTAAAAGATGAAATTTTCATGATCAAAAGTAGTTTGATGTGAGTATTTCAGGAGTTTATAGGGCCAGGGAAGAGAATGAAACCACCAATAGCTATCTCTGTCTTTCCTTTGTGTGAACATCAGGCCTTAATGTTCATTCTGCTGCTCAGTCTTCTACACTCCAGCTCAGTGATACAAGCACACGCTGCATGATAGCAATAATTTTCTTGCCTGAGTGAGAGAGTTTGGTGATTGTCCCTCCCATCTGATCATCCCAATACACCAGTTACAAGAACAGCACCACATCCAGCCTGCTACTATGGGCTGTCCTATAAGCAGCTGATGAGGCTCTTCATTGCTGTACAGTAATGTCTAGGATATCTTGTTAGGCCTCGTTCCCAGTTTGCAAAACACATTTATCTCTGACCTAGAGTTTAAAATCTAATTTAAAACAAGTAACAGGTGGTAGTTCACAAGAAGTCAAAGAATATGGCTCAAGAGCGGATGGCATGAGCATCACACTGTTTGTAGCTTGAACTAGAGCTTTTCATTCAAGCTTAGTACTACTTCATAAAGTACCTACAGAAAACCATGGTTTTATATGGGTAAACTGTGTCACAGCAACAAAAGAAACCCCTAATTGCTGGTGTATCTGGTCCTCATAAAGAAGATTGCCAAATCCAGGATCTCGAAGCACTCAGGAACCAGAAGCACGTGTCTCAAATGTGTGCTGCAGCGCTATAAACATTTTTTTTTGCACTCTATATCTCTGAAACAGATCACATTCTTCCAAAACAAAGTCATGTACTGAAAAAAGAGGGTTATTGGACCTCACTGTGAGTTTATATGCTGTAGCTTTTACATATAAACTCTAGTGGGTAGATTCTGTGTAAAAACAGCTTATAAAAGGATAAATCAATGAAAGGGACACCAGCCCTGGTTTTTCAGCAGCTGTTTTGGCTGTTGTATATGTGTGGACAACACAGAAGAAAGTTCACCAGAACTCTGGTAGGTTCCTGTAGCCTGTTCTCTTTTGATTATCTGTAGTCTGTTCTCTTTTCCTCTAGGAGTACTCCTGCTGTCTGAAAGCAAAGTTTCAAGTCCTCCTCCATTTTCAAATCCTTCATTTAAACCATGGACATTTACAGTGAATTATTTGATATACTGATAAACAAGATTTTAGATGAGAATTTGGAAGTGGTCTCACTTGTTGTTTCAATTTGGTTTTAGGTTTGGATTGGGGGAGAGATTGCCCTGGTAGACTTTAATAATGAAACTGTAGTTTTTTTCTTTATATCTTTAGCCAAATTGTCATTTTCTCCTCTGTAGGTGATCAAAGTATTCAGAACTTTGTTTTTCTTTTAAACAGTTCGTAATTGTCTCTTCAGAATTCTATCTGTATTGTTGTATTCCCTGTCTAGTAATCTTTTGACCTCTTTCCAAATGTTTTAAGTGTAGACATTTAGAAATTGTTCCTTTGATTAAATGTGGGCAGGAAAAAGACTTCTGATCAGTTTGATCAGGCAGTGGGATGCCAAAATACTAAGAAAAAAATACTTTAAAAGAAGTTATTGTTATAAACTTGCTTCCACAGAACTATTAAATTTTTCTGAAATAGTTTGTACTGATTTTGCATTCGTGTTGTCTCTGTTGAATAGTCAGCATTAGCAGCAGAAAACCTAATGTTAAGTTAAAAGGTATTGTAGGAGCATAGATCTGGAGAAGCTTAAATATCTAAGACTATGTCTTACTCCAAATGTAGGCTAGTATGCATGTTGACGCAATGCCAGATGAATAACTGTATGTTAAGTTACAGCAATAGCATGGTTCTTTCTGGGTGAAGCAACAATTGCTAGGTAATTTATTTCTTCAATTTTCAAAGAGGTGGAGTGCCAGAATTACAGAGACACCAAGACCAGAACATTGTGAAAGGAAAATATTCAGAGTGTGTATTTCTCCAGTACAGTGAACTTTTAGCTTTATTCTGTAGATAATTATTTATTTGAGAGTGAGAGTTTGGAATAAGGCTACTTCCAAACAAACTGGAATGTTACATTATTGTATCTATTGAAAAGTTAGCAACCCTTATATAAATTTGTGCGTGTATGTAAGAATTGTATGAATAACTTAAGTGACACGCTAAGAGAAAAATATCTTTTCATTAGTAGGATTTTTTAATAATAAGTAGAGCTCGTGGACATGTTTCTAAAATGTAGGATTTGTGAAAAGAGGAATAAGGGGTTTTTTACATGTCTGCATAACATCTGTACTTAATTAACAAGTTTATTTCCAAAAGTGCTTAGCTGAAGCTCAGAAATTAATCCCAAGAAATCTTTTTTTTTCTTTGAATTACTTTTTTGTTAATAAAAAAGCAAAAACAAAAAGAAAAATGATACCCATGTGTTTCTTGCTTGTGGTTAGTCCCAACACGCTGTTTCCAATGCAGACCTTTTTTTAATGCTACACCGCTAGTAACATTTTGAATTGCAGAAAACACTTCTTTATAAAACATTGCAGTAAGGGAGAATTTTTAGCAGGATTTTCTGGTTTTATTTCCCATATGTACAGGATATTGCTTTGACGTATCAAAGAATTGGTTCTACTGCAAGGAGAAAGAAGGAGCGTGTACTAAAAGTAACTGGGGACGGGTGGGTAAAAAAAAATCAACTGGAGGAGGCTGTGCAAGAGATTCAGGTTGCTTCCACTAAACAAGTCTTACATTCATTCCTGAAAGTCTCAGCCCTGGCTCTTTTGCTAGCTTTCACCAGTATGGCCTGCTTATCAAAGCACTTTATCAGTGAGGAAGGGATGTGGGTTAACCACTTCACTCAACTTGAACTTCCCAGCTAGCAGTCTGTCACCCAACAGCTGTTTTTCAATACATACACTATGTGCTGCAGGGCTGATTCAGAGCTCATGACAAGAACGGCATTGTGTTATGAGCTTGTTCAAGGTTGGGGTTAGTTTCCTGTAAGCTCTAAAGGAAAAGAACCCAGCGCAGCTCCAAGGTTCTCCTTCATTTTCTTTGAAACAGTATTTTCCCCTTCACAGCTATGTGTATATATTTAAAATGTGCAATTGTCAAAATGTGCATTTCAGAACACTGGTGTGGGGATTTTTGCTTGCTGGTAAACCCCTGGCCCTTGCAATTTCCTCTTTCTGGAGAGTGTCAGCGTATCTGTTTCAAGTGCTAATATAGCAGAACAGATCAATCAGTAGTTATGAGAGCAGTATAGTGGTTCTTAACATAGATAAAGGATGTGAATATGTGTGCCTATATCTGTTACTTCCATTCTGGTTTTTTCTGTATGTATGTAGACATCAAAAATAAATCCAAAAATAGTGTGAAGAAGTTTTGAGAAGCATGTTTACAGCAGAGAGACCAATTCACTGATTCCTTCAGTATTTGTTTTCGTACTTAAACATGTTAAATATCATCACCTAACCCTCTGAAAATGCATAGATTCAGTGCAGTTTTGGGAGAAACAGTAGAGAAAAGGTTAATATAATGCCTGCTCTTCTAAGTATGATAGTGATACTGCTGAGCTTCCCACATGCTGTTCCTGGACTTGGAGACCCCAGAAAATAGAGGTCTAGTGTGGGGGAGGCAGGGGACCAACAGAGCAAACCCAAACCCCGGCAGCTGGGAATCTGTGGGGTGGCAGGGTAGGCTAAGAGACCACCCAGTAGTTAAGAGGGCCTAGGGTGGATGAAAAACCGGAGGAATAGCAAGGGTTTTCTAAGTTCTGGTCTAAAGGGAAGTGTGTGAGATGGAATTGGGCATTGGATATTTATTAATCACCTCCTGTATTAGCCAGAGGTTAATTACAGAAGGATTATTTCCAAGCAAAGTTCATGTAACTTGCTGAAAATACCTTCTTAATTCTCAGTGGGTACCCACAGAACCTGGAATCTTCACTAGAGTAACGACCAGGGTGTTGCTCTGACCCCTACTGCTCTGCTCCCTGTTCCCCCCCTTACCTTGCATACTGGCTTTCAGCTCATAAATGCACTGTAAAATTTCCAGGCTGCACCAGTCCTCTGGGGTTTAATAATTTGAGAAGGAAAGCGGAGGGAGCCGAATTCCATTCTGCCAGGATAAATCCCACCACGGGGGTGATGAGGCCAGGTTTGGCTCCAGTGTCTCTCTGAAGCTCGTTGGCCTTTTATGTCTCTCAAATGGGCAAAGTACACTGGCAGTCTGCTGATTTTTGGCAGGCTCCAGCATAACGCTTCACCTTGCAGATCACAGGCATCCCAAGAGAAGATTATCCATGCACCACTATGAGTGTTTTGAATCTCATGATGCTGCAGTCTTCTAAACACTATTTGGTCATCTTGATGGCAAAGCTAAGTCTCAGGCTGTGGTTCATGATTCCTCCTGAAACAGTTTTACAATGACTTTCCAAAACTGCCTTTCTACGTGAGGAATGTTTGTCATGAGAAGGCTTTTCCCGGGAATAGAATTGGAGGGAGTGTTAAATATTCAACTTCTTAAGAATTTCAGCATTTTCATAGGATACAAGTGAAGTCTAGAAACCATTTACTGTGGTTCCTGTGACAAAAGTATGACAAATCCTGTTAATGAGTTATATATCAGTCTTTGAACTTGTGCAAATGAGTTCTGTTACCAGACCATGTTCAAATTCCTTTCCGTAAACATAGTAAATTAATAAGAAATGTTGAAGAGTGGAGAAGTTTAATTGTAGTACTGATTGTTTGATCCATTTCCTTAGAAGTGTAATAAATAACATTCCTTCAACATCTTGGATCCAGAAGACTTTCAAGAGGCCTTCTAAGATACTCCTTATTTTATATTCATCTAAGGAACTTACCAGAAGTATTTGATCTGATTCTTTATAAACCTTGTATTCTACAAGACATCAAAGAATGTAGAAATATGCTTACTACAGCTTGAAAAAGTGACCGAAGCTGTCACTGACTAAATCTGGACAGAATGAATCTAAACAGCGACAATGGAAAGACTTTGCTAGAGCTTGTATAGCACTAGGATACAGTGCTATACAACCTGCACCCAAAAAAGGCCCAGGTATCTCCAACCATTGTAATACCTCTTACCTGAAAGATGTTAATTCTGCTGGCAAATTGCTAATTAGAGGATTCCTAAAACATTACTTCAGTATAGATTATTTTGCCTGGTGTAACTTCTCAAAGTTGATTGTGGAATACATTCTTCCAGGGTCTCCCCATGCAGCTACTGATGTCACACATCTACTGCAGCATAAGTGATTAGACAGCTTTTGCAAGGAAGTAGGCTAAGAAGTACTAGAAAGCAGCTGTGCTATAGAAATTTTGGAGATCTCTAGCTGGACATATAAAGGACTTCACATGGTTATCAACAACATTCATTAGTTCAATAGGCTTTTTTTTCTGATAGAGGTGTTCAATTTCATTCATTTCTTTCACGACCAAGAGAAATAGTTACCCAGGGTGAGTTGTTGGCAGGCCTCATGCTGAAAAGAGGTCACTTTCTGTGGATTGCTCATCTGCTCTTTATTTCAGATTCTCAAGTGGATTTTACAGGTGCAAATCATGCCTCAAAAGCAGGAGGAGGTAAAAGTGAGGCAGGTTGAGTACTGTCAGTTTTGAGGAGCAAAGTTTTCACCATTTTAAAAGGTTGGCAAAACCAGGCAGAACAAAGAATTTTTTAGCTTTCTAAATGTATGGTTCAATGTTTGAGGCAGGTGTAGCTCGTTGAATGTGAGGATTTTCTTTCACCACTACTTTCTCAATAATTTATGTCTCTTTTGATGATCCATGTGTTTGATGAGTTTGCACATATAATTAACTACTGATTTTAATTTAAAAATAGTTTTGTCTGGATAAACATATAATACAATTAAAACTGATAGATATCCTACACTTTCAAATAGAACTGTAAAGGAAGATATCCCAATTGCTCATCAGACTGGTGGCTCAGATAAAGGACCATCTTCAGTCACAATAGTCTTTCCTCCCCATGGTGAGCTCCAGACAGGAAATCGGAAGGAAGAAAAACAGATTATAGACTAGGAGTCACCTCAGGAGTCAAACTCATTTATTAAGTTAGTTGTTTGACCAACAACTGAATTAATAAAGTGAGGAAATAGTGAGTGAATTGCAGCAACGAACATGGAGGAGGATTTTTCTCTTGAGAGAAAAGAAAGGGAAAACAAGGCAAATGAGCTATTAAATATTTTCATCTTAAAAGAGGAGGACAAGTTGAAGTCATCAGGGGCCTTGAGTATTTAGATGGCCAGATGATGGCCTTGGGGAAGTAAATTATATGATAGCAGGTTTGTAGCCTTGAGCCATGGTCACTGCAGAAAAATACAGCAATGCAACTCGATGAACCCTGAGTTTTAGGTAAGTTACCTTTAGAATTAGGAAATCATATTTTCTGCCCCTCTGCAGAGCAGATTATAAATAGAGGATTTAGTTGGTTGCTGATCGTAGGATATAGATGTAACTGGTTTTTGCCTGATAATGAGTGTATATTCCAAACAAAGTTCTAGCCTGCCATTTTTTAATGCCATGTTATCGTGTCATTCTTTGATGTGTGAGCCAATAATTGAGGATTCAACCTGGGAATAAATCTCAGTTTTTTTCCTGGTAGATTCATTCCTCTAATTTTGAATCTGATAATTAATTCCTGCATCTTTGAATACTATTTATGACCTATGTAAAGCACGGAGGAGGTTGTTCTCAAGAATGCTTATAGCACAGTAATAGTCTTCAAGAGAAGTGATTGTCTGTGATCCAGGATGCTGTATAAAGATGGCTGTGGGTGGTGGTAGATTCCTTTGGACAGACATGCTTGGACATTCCATTAATATGCCTAGATTTTTCTTAACACTGTTAAGAAGAAAAGATCAATAAATTTTTCAGAAAGGAAACTTTTGTTATTTAATCTTGCCCTGCTGATTTTCATTTTTATTTACTAGTTGTGGGAGATGGAGTTTGAACTAAAACTTTCTACACACCAGAGCATGGCCATTAAACTTCTTTTTAGAGTGTTGACAAAATACAACAGTTTCATCTTCCTTTTTGCAAGACAAATACCATAATAAAGTGGTATATTTTCCAGTGCATCACCTGTTGAAATTTATTATAAAATATGGATTATTTTAGCCACTAAAACATTGCCCTTCAGTGTAAAGAAACTGTAAAAAAAATTGACATTAAAATAGGGACAAAATTCTCTTATGTATTCTGTTGAACGTCTAATGTGGGATTTGAATGTTACTGACGGAAATAGAGATTGAATATTTCTTTTGTATCTGGAGCAATGAGCAAGTGATGATTTGTCCAGGCTGATTGTTTCAAGAAATATTGTTAACTTGAGAAAAAAAGGACTGCAAAGTGCCTTTTGGAGAATCTTGTTCCTTTTGTCATTCCTGCAGATATGAAAGAAATTCTTTATTCAGCAGGATGCTTTTTGAAAAGGGTAACGATATGAGCTTTGCCACTTTCCCTTTAGGAAGTGCTCTCCAAACAGTTGAAGGGAAACAGAAGAACATTTTTGCTGCTGTGACTAAATGTAGGTCTTGTTCAAGTATTTGGCTTGCTTCAGTACGTATCCCCTCCTCACCCAACTGTAAAGGTTTACCTGGGCTGCTGGACAAAAATAACACCAAGTTCCTTGCCAGCTGCTGCAGTCTTTCTTTTAACTGCCTGCTGCTGGTTAAAGTTAGTGCTTTCCTGAAAGTGGAGCCTCTGAGGCTCAATCACCTGTGCTCCTTTCATGTAGTCTTCAAGCATAGGACCTTTCCATGCTAACTGATAACTGAGTGTTGCACGTTCTCTTGTTCCTGTCATCGGATACTAACAAATACATAATGTAAAATAAGCAGAACTACCTCTTGTGATTGCATGTTCGAAGTAGAGGTGGGCTATTAGAGCAATTCTCAAGCTTGCTTTTGATATTATGTTTGAAGTCACTATTTTTACTCATTGTTCAACCACATTCCACAGTTTCCAAGGCTTCTAGGAGAGACAAAGGTTTCTCTGCAGAATCTCAAAATCTGAAATGCAGGACATCTTGTTCTGCTTCAATCTCTGGGGTTTTTTTTTTTTTCCTTTTTTTTTTTCTTCTGTAGTCCTTTCATCTTTCCCTTTCTTCTTCATCTTTTGTCTTTCCCATCAGCTTCTTCCCTGCTAGGTTTTGTTGTTTTTCCTTCCTCCTTGGTGCTCTCTGCACCATCCCTGTGTGTTATCTCCCCTTCCCAAGCATTGGGGTTGCTGTTTAGCATTTCCCAACATCATCAGGTTAATTCTCACGCTTTTGATCCATGCTTCCCCCCTAGCTTTGCTCACGTACTTCAGCAAAAGCTGGGAGGAAAGTGTGAGGAGATCAGACAGTCCAGAGACAGCAAGCCTGATGTGAAAGCAGTGTCCTGGGACGTGGTCAGGAAAATGGCTTAATGACAGGATGTCCCATGAAATACAGACCACTTGAGAATTGTGACAGAGCTCCAAAAGCTTGTAACATCTTGGGTTGCTTTTTGTATGCGCATAGTTTCAATGGCTTTTACTTTGAGTGTGGGTTTGATTTTTGACTGATATTTCAGACAGCTGTCTGCAAATATGTTTAGAAAGGGGGAAAACCTTTTTCATCCCTATTGATTTATTTTGCTTTTAGCTACTAGAAATCCCTTTTTTCTTGCTCATTGGTTTGCAATTAGCACCTAAATATGTACAATATTTAGGGGTGTCTGTGTTCAATCCAAGTGCATTATTTGTTTAGATAAACATGTATTGTGCTTCTGTAAATGTATGATTTATCTGATAAATCCTATTGGTTTATTTGGAACATTTACAGCCTGAAGGGCAAACACATATTTTGGCATGGCAATAGTTTAGAAAACATGTATTATTTACTCATCAGAAATTAATGGGTCCTAAGGAGCCATTATGGTCCAGCTTGCAAATCCTTCTCAGTTTGCATATTATTGACCCAACAGACAGTAACAACTCTTGGGACCTGTTGTGGTCTATCCATATTCATTTTGTTGCCACATGTGTGTACAGTCTGCTTGCTGAAAATCCTTACAAATGCCTGATTGAAAAAAATGTATGCAGAAAGTTATATTTATAAATGAAATTGCTTGGTCAGTTTTAATTTCCCCTCTTTCCTTCTCTCTCATAAATACCTAGAGACACTTTTAAGGATAAGTGTTTGTTTTGGAATTACACAAGCACCCAGAAGAGCTTTATCCTAGTAATTATTTCTAATAAGAAAAAAATAAAAAGTCAAAACAACACACCTATGTAATACAATATGTAGTGTAACTTTTGGTGAATTTGTTAAAAACATTCTTGTGCCAAGTTTCAGGCTAACAGCAAATTTTAACAGCTGAATAATAAACTTTAAACAGATGAATGTATAATGGAAATGTTGACACCTTCAAGGCTAGTTGAAAAAGCAATTTTTGTGCAATGAAACTTTTGCTTTTTAGAGCCAGATGTTTTGAAGTTTTATTCAACCCGTTTCTTTAAAACCAAAACTTCCTCCAGTGATGTGTGTGATGGAAAAAACTGCATTGCCATCACCAGAACTGTCAGGCTCTGGCACCCAGGAACAAAACAGGGGTATTCCAGTGTATTAGTACTCGATATGCGTCTTGGTCTAAGGGCCTGAGTTTGTTACACTTGTTTCTGCAATGTGATGGAAGAGGAAAAGTGAAGATTATGGCCACTTTGGTATGCAGTTGTTCCTGTCTCCCTGTTACAACAATTTCCCCTGTGCAGATTATTACTATTTTGAAGACTGGCTGGGGAATTTGTCTAAAAAGCATGAAAAAGGCAACCAAAAAAGGGAAATGACAGGGAGCTTCTAGAGAGAGCCCCGAACGGGGCCACCAGGATGATCAGGGGACTGGAGCATCTTCCTCATGAGAAAAGGCTGCGGGAACTGGGGCTGTTTAGTCTAGAGAAGAGGATCTCATTCATATTTATAAGTATATAAAGGGTGGATGTCAGGAGATTGGGCATCACTTTATTCACTGTATCTAGTGTCAGTACAAGAGGTAATGGGATGAAGCTGGAACACAAAAAGTTCCATTTAAACATAAGAAAAAACTAATTCACTGTTGAGGTGAGGGAGCCCTGGCACAGGCTGCCCAGGGAAGGAGTGGAATCTCCTCTCTGGAGGTTTTCAAAACCCATCTGGACACGTTCTTGTGTGACCTGATCTGGGTGGACCTGCTTTCACAGGGAGGTTGGGCTATATCTCTAAATGTCCCTTCCAACCCCTACCATTCTGTGATTCTGTGATTTTTGTGGCGTATGGACTGTAAGGCTTATTCTGGCCAGTTATGTGGAGGTGAATTTCTGCTTTAATTAGGTCCATGGATGCTCATCCTGGAAGCAGTGTTTAGCATTTGTTAAAGGGCTTACTTGGCTCAGAGATTGGATAGGCTGAGTACCTTGCAGACAAGAAAGTGAGAACAACCAAGAGCAGAGCCCAGCTGGATGTCATGGTCCATGCTGCAGTAGATGAGCGTGGCTGCTTCTCTCAATTAGTTGTAAGCCAATATTGTGCAATGTCTGCTCAGTGTTTTAAGCCAGCTAGAATTTGTGGTCTCCTTAAAGACTCAAGGGGGAGAGGTTTGGGATCATCCTTTGAGACTCAAAATGTTTTATGAAGTAATAATAATAACGTATGGGAACAGTGGATTCGGGAATTGTTGAAGGGCAATGGGAAACCTGATTGTTTGTGTTAACTTGGGGTGAGGGAGTTAAGGCAATTAGCTCATTTTGAGCTTACTCCTGTACCTGAATCTGAATGTGCATGTAAATAGATTACATATTGATTTAATGAATGTGTGTGTGTGTGTATTTTAAACTAACTACATCATTATTAGGGATTTCTGTACATTGTTACTTACATCCCTTTTCCAGTCTTAAAGCAATTTGTCTAGGACTATATACATGATATGCATTCACCTGAGCTTCAGTGGTCAAATAATCTGTACTCACAGAGGAGTGAGAGTACAAGAAAACAGTCTATACCTTCCATTTTTATTTAAAATTTGTGGTTAGCTATTCAGTCCTTGCTGCAAAACAGAATTGGGGTTTTATTCCATGTTTAACCAAATTACAGATTTTTGATGGAAAATAATAATCACGTTGTGACAGTTTATTAAACTCTAAGAGAGAAATTTGCAGATCCTTAGAAGACCTTAAGTCTGGCTAGTCTCTCTAGTTGCAAAGTTTAGCTTGAAGAAAAAAAAATACCAAGTATTATAACCAGTCATTCTTGCTGCCTCAAACCACTGCTGTAGTCTCTGGCCTACATGTAAAATCATCAGTTGTTAATTACTTCTCTTGCCATAAAGTATAGTAATCAGTGTTTGTTAATCCCTGTCATACATACATAAATCAGTTTTTAAAGAAGCATAGGGGACATTTATTTACAGTCTGTTTATTTTAAAGTTTTTTAGAGGTAATCCACAAGAAGAAGACTTCTGCCAAGGATGAAGAAGTCTAGTACTTTTTCTGTAGACTTTGCTTATCATTAATAGAAAGCAGCATGTGTACATCCTGCAAACTCATTTCCTTATTTAAAGTGGGCATCCTTCCTTTACCGAGATATGTTTCCTCTTTTAATACAGGAGTGAGGATGAAGCCTTTGTAAGTCCTTAAAAGTCACATCCCTTCCAAATGACCTTTTGTCCCGTGCTAGTAAGTTGCATTGTTTAGTTGACTCCCTGTTCAGTGCAGCTACATGAGATGCCTTTGGAAATGAAGAAAAAAATCTTTTTCTTTGCTAATTAAAATTGGAAACTTGTCATATTTTCCAATTATAAAGTGTAAATGAAAGCTCAGTGGTGTGCCTTGTGGTAGCCTGTTGAAGAGCTGAATTCCAAGGAGTAATTTCCACAGCTCTCAAAGGGCAGTTGCAACATTTGGTGGAACTTTGCCTTATAGATTTCTAAGTCTTTCATACAAATAAAATTGTGTTATTTATTTTCCTTTCACCCACATGAATAAAAATTCACAAGTAGATGTTACTACATACAAAAGTATAGGTCTATACCTTTTCTGTGTGTCACCAACAAGATAGTCTGATACTATGACAACATTTCTCTTGACAGTTCAGATACATCTTCCAGTACACATTTGTTTGCATATATTTACTTTTTGTTTCTTTATTGCTTATTATTGGATTTAAGTTTAACAGAAAATTATTCATTTTGTGAACTGCTTGTGCTTGATTTTCTTGACTATGCCACAGATTGGCTGCTGTGAAAGAGACAGTAACTTCTCAGGCACTGGATTTATAGCATTATTACATTTACTCCATAGAATTTAAGTTGTATACAGTTTCTCTTTAATGACAGATACAATATTTCACTAATCAGAGAGGAAGGAAAATGAAATGAAAACTTGTTGGTCATTTTCCATAAATCTGCCAGGCTTCTACCAGTGTATTGGTTTGTTCAGTTGTTCTGGAGTTGTAGGCGTTTATCCAAAGGAACATACCTGTAGGCAATTGGTAAATCCTGACTTTATAAAGTTTCTGAAAGGGTCTCTCCTGAACTGAGCCAGCCAATATTGGTGTCTGCACTCAGGCCAGGTCCTGTGGAGTTCGCTGGGACTCGCAGAGCTTTTCTGTGTGAGATGATGATCCTTTCTGTCCCAGATTTGTTCAGATGCATACATGTGCTTATTGTGAGTGATACCATCAATTTCTAGGGAACTGTTCACACTTGTGAAAAGTTAGAGGACAGTTACATGAATTGGTAAATACTTTACCTCCTCCTGGTTTGAGCCCAGGGAGAGATCTCCCCAGGTTCCTTGTTAGTTCTTGGAGAGAGGGCTTTTGCCCTAGAGCAAGTCTCTTCTTTCAAAAGCATTTTTTACTGACTGTATAGTCATAGACACTTTTATTCTGAAACCTGGCTGAGATAGTCTACTTTTCTGTATAAAGGCTTATGCTTAACCTGTTTTCCCTAGAAGTGGGAATTCTGTGTGATAAAGCTTCCTAGTCATAGGTGACTTCAAACCCCTACATTGTTTGTCCTTCACAGGAATTGCACTTAGCATTGAGAGTGCACCAAGGTGGGAATCGACTCTGCAGCGTATGCCATCTAGCAGCCAAGAATTCAGGATAATTGCCACAGGGGCAAACTACACATGAAATAAATGAGTTATAAAAAAGAGTAAAATGAAAGACAAGATGGTTTCCACCTGCAGTGGAAAGAGAAGCTGTAAGAAAATTATGTCTTTGTATTCTTCAGGGAATATTGAGAACCTGGTATGACTGAGGGTGAAATCTTATACCCATTGCAATCAGCTCGAATGTTGTCATTGAATGCAAAACCCTTAACTGTTGCTTTTAGTGGCTTTCCAAAATCTACAACAGGAGTCCATGGCACAGATGAGTCCTGGTGCCAGCCATCCAGAACTGTGTTTTAAAAAATGAAAAAAGAGAAAGGAAAAACACATGTATGTGTCTGTGAGACTTGTGCAGGGTTTTTTTCCTGAGCACTAGTGAGGAAAGAGGCAGTTTTGCATTGTGACTTGCTGTGACCTCAATACGGTGAAGTTCTGACCAAGCTATGTGTGACAAAATATATGTCAGCCTTCTTCAATGACAATACTGCACCTTTTAGAACAGCCACCTTCTGCACACACAGTTTGGAGGGGACCTTTATGACCAGATGATTAGTGTGATTAAGTTGTGGGTGAGATACTTACTTGACTGCAGGTAGTGCAAATTTGCTGTTTGCAGAAGCAAAGCTGTTTCTTTAACACATTTGAGTGAATGTTTGTTCTGGAGTTAATTAAGATGCTGGCAGCAGAGGAAATTCATGTGCCCTTCTGTCCTTTCTTCACCTTTAAGAAAGATGTTGAGGCAGCTATCTTATTAGATCCTGTTTGACTAATGAGTGTCCATGTGCAAGGCAAAAACTAACTGGCTAATGACCTTAACACTTCTGGCATCCTTTGCTCTAGTGGAAAATGAAAATAGGAAAAAAAGGGGGGGGATTTTTTTTCCCTCTAATTATTAGGACTGTGATATGAGGTCCTGAAGGAAAATGTTCTTCAGAATTCCTTTAAGAGACACTCATATCTTCCATCATATGTTTAATGGGAAATATTTTTTCCATGTTTTAATGAAATAAATTACTGTGATTTCTGCAGCTGTATTGCAATAATTTTATCTCTTAGACTTAACATAGAAAATAGTTTTACTTGTGCTTTCCGATTCCTGAAGGAAAGAGCCAACTCAGATCAGCTGCTAGCTTGCATGAGTAAAAGCTATTAAATATCACTAGCACTTCTTGCAGGCAGTTTTTTCAGCATGGAGAAAACTAGAGCCTGGAATGATTCTGTACTTGGATCTTGTGCAGTGTATTTGTGTAAAAGTAATATTGATTTGTGGTTGAATTGGATTTGAAGTTTTCAGAGGGACTACCCACAATTTTAAAGATAAGAAAATTCAGAATTATTTTCAGAATATGTGTCCTTTAAGATGTTATTTGAACTGGTGTAGCTAAGTTTGTCAGTGCTTGCAGTGTAAGCTTCACTTTTTAAAGGCTTGTTCTAGGACTGGGAGAAGTGTCAATTCAGTGTATCAGAAAACAAGAAAGCTTTTCCTGTTTAGATCCCTTTAGGACAGCAGTGAGTACTTGTTCTTTCTGCTGTCCAGAGAATAACAGCCCTGCTATAGAGCGTGTAGGGCATTGCATCCATACTTTGGACTTGACATCAACCGGCAAAAATAAGTACTTTTTAGTTGTGAATGCTTTCAGAGTCCTTGGACAGTTAGCTTAATGCTCTGAGGTGTAAAAATGTAGCCAAATTACTGTCTTGGCTCACAGAGGCTGTTCATTCTGTTGGCAAAAGAGATTTATTTATTTTTAAATGATGCTTTTATGGAATAATGTATCTATTTAACAAGTGCATCATGCAGGAACTTGTGAATACATTCCCTTTGATACATGCCACTAATTGAATGGTTCATTTAATCATGTACAGGCTTGGGGAAATTTTGGGGGGGAAGAAAGACATACCTGCTCTGATGGTTAAATTATGCATTTATTGAAAAATAAAAGGAAAGAAACGATGTCAACCACCAAATCTCCTTAAACATAACGTTCAGGACAGCAAAGAAACTTGGGGAAAAAAATAATAATATTAGAAAGAAATAGTAAGGCTGATAATGTGCCGTAATTGCAATTTGTGTTGCTGTGTTAAAAATAATTAGCAAAGGCCTCTCAAATGTCTTTTGTTTCAGCAGTCTTGGAAACATAAAGGAAACATTGCCTTCTCCTGTTGTCAAAACCCTACCCCAACTAAAAAAGCCCATTCTCTGAAGCTCTCCCCTCCTCTTGTCAAAGAGTTTTTCCTATTTTTACTGTGAAGCTCAGGATGAAAATAAAAACAAAACAAAAAAAAACAACCCCAAAACTATCCTGTGATCAGGCACATTTTGAAAGTGAACAGGGTATAATTTGTATTTAAGCTTGATTTTGATATGCACAACAGGATAAGAGTAATTCCTGGGACCAGGAGCTTTTATGTATAGTCTGGATATTGTTTGTTTATCAGTTGACTGAAATCAGTTGTGAGCTTTGAAATGATGAATGAAATGTTACTCTTGCAAAAAGAGAAAAATACCAAAATTAAACACCTACTTTATGTAATGAAAATGTAGCATAAATATATAAGCTCAAATCTGAAATACATAAATAAATACATAAATTAAATCAATCTAGTATTCTACTGCTGACCAGCCCTATATTTAAGCTGAATAAATAGTTGTGGTTTGGTTTGGGTTTTTTTAAATGGCAGTTAGCATCTATTTGACTTTCACTGAAATTTAGGAGAACAAAAAAAAGTTGATATTTTGTTTTAGAATTATGTTACTCTCCATTTCTTCAAAGTCAGCTTTTTAAAGTTTACATACAAGTGATCCTGTTAAAGTCCTCATTGCTCCTAAAGTCTTTATCCAACCCGGAATTATCAATAAGCTGTGGTGAAGCACGGGAAGATTTTTCTCTATCTTGTTTGTGCCTGCATGTGAAACGGATAGTTGATAGTTGAGCTTCTCTTTGAAAGACTGCACCACATTGCTTTCCTCTTTGCCCCATTGCAAACTTTGAAACTTTCTGAACACAAAGGACCCAGCTGAGAGTGCAAGTCAGGAACTAGAAAGCTTTCCTGCTACTGATCATCATTGTCTCTGTGTTGCAGCTGCTTTTCATCAGAAGAGAGCTGCAGCTAAAGAGGTCTTCCAAGGTTTTCTAGTTTAGCAGGTGTTGGCCGCTCAGCAACAGCAAGCATATCATTCCCGTGAGCTGGCTTCTTGTGAGTGAGTGATTGTTGGCTTGTTGAAGGGTAGATGTAGTTCTTTTGTCTTGTTTTTGTTATACAGAATTTCATTTCATGGTTGAGATCTTGTTAGCAAACATAAGAGCTAAACTTGTGTGTGGCAGATGGTGGTCTGTATCATAAAGTGTATGATTTATGATAAAATTGGGCAGTAGCTTGCAACTGAGAGTGGATAAAAACTGAAAACTAAGTACAGTATAGTTGACTTTCAATGCTCCAATGAATTTCAGTAACATACAAAGTAGATTTTCCCAGCAGCCTCTTGTTTTGTAGTGAACCCAAACTGATTAGTATCTGAGTCAAATGTATATATGTAGTTCCTAGACTGCTCTTAATGAATGTGAGTCCTCCTTGAGAAATAAGATTCTTCTATAAGCCATAAGGGCAATTTTGAAATTTATTCCAAAATCTAATATACTTCTGGTTTGGTCAGCATCTTAGATTTTTATGTTTTTAAGTGAGACAATGCAAAGTACAAAGAAAGAAGGAAGAGGAAATCCTGTGCATGGGTAGGGTGGAGTGTCATCCCTTCTTTGGCTGGCTTCTCAACTTAAACCAGGAGGAAAAAGAAAGGAAAAGCGAAAAGGAGTTGTAGTAAAACATTTACTCCTTTGACATTCATGTTATTTTCAGTGCTGAAAGAGGAAAAATATTTTAGATTATCATATTATTTATTTTATGTGCACCTTTTCTATGTGTTCGTTTGACTGTACTTTCAGCTGAAGAAGTCAGAAGTGATTTGAAATGAGGTTTGCAAGGCCGATAGTAATTGGAATTGCTTAAATGTTCGAACTGAGATGATTTAGAATGGACATTGAAGAGAAGATCAAAGATGTGGCTTCTAAGTCACATTTCTGTATGTTTTTATTAGCATGTTGCCGATTATAGATGTCTCAGACCTTTTATCCCTGCTCCTTTGTGCCATTGCTTTAGCAGGATCGTTCTTTCTGTGTGCTAAAGGAGAAGAAACTCCATTCTGCTGGAAGTCTTTAGAGCAGCAGTTATAAATAGACTTGGAAATAGCAACAATCTGGGTCCACTGCCTCTGTAATGGTCCTTTCCAAATACTTTAAAACAAATGATTCATCAAATAAGGAACACTAAAAGAAGAAATCTGCCAATTTGTAGAATTTGACTCCTCCTAATCAGAGCAAGGCAACAGGATGTTGAGTTCCTGCCGTGCACCTGATTAAAGCCAAATGCACTAAGAACAGCTGGGAATAAGAGGAAGCACCAAGCTCGTCTCAGTTGGGGGTAGGACAGCAAAAGAATTTTTTTTACATCCCTTCCACCTTTGTTGTTCTGTTTTCCTGACTCTTTGACAGATAAGCACTTATTTCCTCTGACATTCGGACCCCTTAGAAACTGTGTACAATGTACAGAACACGGGAGAAAGCTACACTTGTGTGTGCCTGGCCTAGGCAGAGTCAATTTTAGTCACAATGTTATTCAACATTCCTCATCACCAAAGTATGGGCAAATTGCTAACTTTACAGACTCTGGTCCTGCAGGTGCCAAATTCCCCAGGTTTTGCCCACCCACCTTCAGCAAGTCAAAAGCTGTAGGAGCAGCATGGAGACTGAGATGCATTTTCCATCTGGATCACTGTGGTAGTTTTCACTGCTCCATGCTCACACAGAGCCCTTCAATGAATATGTTTCTTTTTCTGGTTATTATTATGGAAATACGGGGAAAAAAAATGAAATCTTTGTCAGTGGTTTCTTCCTGTGTTCTAGAAACCATAAAAAAACACAGCTTTTTAAAGCTTTGGAGTTCATACATGCATGCAAGTAAGTGTTAAATAATTATTTTTCCCCATCCTTCAGTTATTTTTCTCCTTCTTTAACATTTCTTGAAGTAACTTATTATGTGATTACTCCTGTGACACCAGCTTTTTTGCACTTATATCACAAAACTACTTGATGTGTGCACAGCTTCCTTTCTGTTCCTGGTGTCAGTCACACAGGCTGTGTGCTCCTGCAGTTCCTGGGTCTGATCCAACAAGCCATGAGATTAAGACTCTTCTTGCCTTCCCTAAACCTTGTATCAGGCTTTCTGCTGCTAACACTTAGTACTGTAGCATCCACCTCTCAGCTGCCAGGGAATCAGAGTAATGACCATAGCTTCAGAAAAGCAGACAATTCAGAAAAAAAGGTAATTAAAACTTCTTTTTAAAGATATCCCTGAAACACTTTTCTCATGTCTTGAAATAAGGAAAACGTACCTAGAAAAGTCTCAGTCTGCGTTCACTTTTACTCTTTCCTCTCTGTACTGAAGTTTGACAGACTCTCCATTTCGAAGCCTCTCTTTTTTCTTCAAATTTTCAGGCTAATGTTGGTACCATTTTGTGAGAACTGGTGTTATCAGACCATGGGAGTGTGAGAACAGCTGTAGCCAAATTTTGTGACCTCCAGGTCTTGGTATATGGCAGCCAAAACAGTGAGTCTTTACATCAAGGGAGAAACAAAAATAAAAGGTGATGCTTATATAAAGAGTCTGGAAAGCCAAGAGACTGCGGATGCTGAGAGAACAAAAAGAGGTTTCCATAAACTTGCACTACAAAATAGAAAGCTCAGGTATTTTATAGTCATCTTTTGACTCTTCTGAGGGGTGCAGTATTTTGGTGCAGGCTGGGATAGCCTTCATGGGGTGTTTCAAGGGAAGAACAGTGAGCAGGTGTCTGTCCTGCACTGCCTTCTCATCTGTGCAACTGGAGGGCTTTGCCCCTGGGGAGGAGCGAAGTGGGCTCTTTGAGCAAACAGGCATTGCTTGAGGAAAACCAGCACGTTTCAGTGTTTAGCAGGTATCATTCTGTTGTTTATGGCTTTTAGCACCTGTTAGAAAGCAACAAATGACTCTTTTTCCTTTGATAGTGTATATAGCCTAGCTTGCCTATTAATTCGTAATGTGCTTTCCTAAGATAGCTTAGGAAACTCTCTAAATTATTGTTCACGCTATCTATGACAATGCAACAACCTGTATTTATATAGTCTAAGTTAAAACACTGGAGCAATTAAACTCCTACTCATCACATAATGTGTTTTTCCTGTCTTGTAGTGCCAAAAAAAAAGGTGCTCTAAAGTATCGAGAGATGCACTAATTTTTCTCTGAGCTAATGGTACTTGCCTGCTGCTATTTTGGAACATACAATCATTATATATTCTTAGATGTATCTATATTTAAAGCCCAAAGCAGATGTTGGATGTTGAGACAACTTGTGAAAATTTGTATGCCAAGTCTGATCCCTCCACCTCCCCTTCAGTTTGTTTGTGGAAACAGATTGCTTTCAGAAGAAATGCTTTAATAGTTAAAGGTGAATTGCCCTTCGTTGAAATTGTATTTGTGAAGAAGGATGTGCAAAACCTTTTAATAAACAAGTTTATTAAAGTTTTCCATTATGTGATGTAGTTTAAATGGTTCTGTAGACATTCTGTGTTTTTCAATGGATGTTATGGTTTGAAAACAGTACTGTTATCAACAACTTTTGTTTTCCTGTTTAATTTGGGAACAGATTTTGAAAAACTGATGGATGATACTATTTAAAAATCCTCTAAATAATTTTTAGCAGATTCACATAGATAAGTTCTTTGGCTGTCAGAACATGACAAGGGGATGTGTTTGAGGGGTGCGTCTTCCTGGGGTTTATTCTAGCATGTACCCCAAAGGTGATGTGCTGTTGCTTTCAGTAATAGAATCAAGGCCTTGTATAAATAGTCATAAATATAAAACAATAACTTTAGTGCCTATTGACCACATTACAGACATTCCCAAGTTTACTTCATTTGCGTTCTCCAGAGAAATAAAGCCAACAGGAGAAAACAGATTTTTTTTATGATTTCACTCCTACGGCACTTGATCCCAAAATGAGCCAAAGGAGCATTACTTAGGACTTATTTTCCTTTTCCCAATAAACTCAGATGGCTATGTGTATTTCAGGAGGCTCTTTCCTCCCATTAATTCAGAAAATAAGTGCATCTCATGATACTTTCAAACACTTCTCTTTTTTTCTCCTTTTTTTGGTCTTTTGTGGGGTGGACTAAATCAGGGAAGTGTTACAATGCAGTTTAGCAAAAGCATATCCTGTGGTTTTGGCAGAGACGTGGTTATAATAAGACATACAAGTGAAAGGAGGAAATCATCAGTACAAGTGAAAGGTGTTATGTGCTTGGGAAAAAGCCTTTCGTTTGCTTTCAAATTACTGTTAACTCTCCAATGAAGTGTTTTCACAGTGTAAAAAAAGCTGTTTCCAATGTGTTCCTTTGCAGATAAAATTGGAACAGAGACAGCAGAATTGACCTGAACTGTAGTAAAACTTTACTTGCTTAAATGAGATTTGGGGTAGAGTTACTGAACATTTTGGTCTTATAAGGCATTATGACAAATCTAATGAATTTCAGGAACTCCAGTCCTGTTCTACTTATTCTTTCTGGCCCTCGATGGAGGGGGTTCATGATGTGACCCAGGAGATAAATGCAAGAGTGTAACTTTCTGACAAAACCCTGGGAGGGAGGGTCATCTTATCTGCTGGATCTGAGAGATTTTTTTTTTCCCCCTGCTTTCATTTTGGATCAATCCAAGTGAGGTCTCTAATTCGATAAAGATGCTGACAAAGATGATGACTGTCTTATTCACTGCAGCTTAATCTGGCAAATCAGCTCTAGAGGCTTGAAAGTGCATCTGCATGTATGTGGATTAGTTGATGCCAACAGAGGCAGAAAGAGGGGTTAGTCTGATGCAACTGTCTTTGCTGGGGTCTTATTCCTGTCCACTTTGCCTTTTTGGGAGGCACAGTAAGGATTTATCTTTCTCTCGCAGCTTTTATGTGTCCTGGCAGCAAGTAGAGCTCCAGCACCTACAGTAACGTGCCTTTGACTTCTGCTCAAGGTCTATGCTATGAGAGCAGTCATGACCCTCTGGAAATTGGACTTCCCACCTGCAGCTGTGTAAGTCACTGCTGCTGTGTTTGCACGTGTCTGGAGTCCTGAGCTCAAGCCTCATTTTCTGAGATTTTCCAGGTACCAGTATAAACCCCTGTCTTAAATTCAGAGTTAAGGTGTAGGAACTGTGTTTAAAGCCATCTACTGTGTACACAAATCTAAAAGACAGGTAAATTTCCCAACATACCATTTTAATTAAAAAACCCAAGAAAGCACTACTTCTAGTTAGATAGCTTCCCTTATGGTAACTCCAGAAAAACAACACTAGCAGTTTCTTTAACCAGACCTTCCCATTCCCCTTACCCATAACTAGAAAGCCTTATATTTGTTTTTAAAGGTAAGTGCTCAGGAATCATTAATTTTCTGTCTTGATGGTTCCTGCTGTCATCAAAACTACTACTTATTGGAAATAAAGCAGAATTATAATCTAACACTGAGACATTTCCTGTTTCTTCCTTCTCACATGCTCTGGTTTTATCTCTTTCTTATGATCACGTTAGTAGGCTTCCAGATAGGTTCAGCTCTCACAAATACAGTGTTTTGTTCCTTAGTAACTTTCTGCAGTCTCTCAGTTGCTTTACAGTTTGCAAATAGAGTTGACTGCAATTTCAAAGTTCTTAAGTAAAATAAAAAAAGGTTTAATCAAAATAGTTTAATAGCTGCTTTAATTATATTTCCCCTCGGGCTGGTAAAGGTAAGTGTTCTGGGTTAAGATATAGTGTTCAGTCTAGGAAGAGGCACTGGGGCAGTCTGATGTGAGGCATGCAGGGAAGCACAAATACAGTCACCTCTAAGACAGGAGATCAGTCCTACAGAGCAAACGAATATCAGCTCTGGAGCAGCTCTGCAGCAGCTTAGTCGTCCTATGGAATGTGGTCTGCATTGCTTCTGCAGGATGAGGCTCAATAGAACAGCCACCCAGCACAACGCAGAGCATGGTGGAGGGACTCTTGCCACCTCCTCATCTCCTCCCACCTGTACATCTGTGCCCAGTGCAAACCTCCCCTCTGCCATAACTGCTGTACTTGGTGTGGCAGCACCCATAGGTGAGGCACCACTCTGCAATACATCAGATTTATGCTCTGCTCAAGATGATGAGTAGGGTTGGAGACAGACCAACTTTGTCTAGGGCTTAGCAATACCCTATACCCCTGGTTTTGGGAATAGGGAGTAGGGATACCCACGGTGACTCTGTGGGGCAGTACGGGTGCAGCTGATGAGTGAGCCAGGCTCTATCTTTTGCAGAAGTGGCCATTTCTGTCTCACAGAGCAGTCTAGTCATGTAAAAGGTGAGGGAAAGATCTGTATGTTGGACAGTAAAAACTGCAGAAGAATTTAGAGGTTGCACTAGGTGCTGAAGTATACACAGGACATGACAGGAAAACAATGAAAGTGAAACAGTGGCACAAGACCAGTGAATAGAAATAAGGAATCAGTGTTGTTTATAGAATCATAGGGGTTGGAAGAGACCTCTAGACACCATATAGTCCAACCATCCTGCTAAAGCAGGTCCACCTAGACTATGTCACACAGGAACGTGTCCAGGTGAGTTTCGAAAACCTTCAGAGGAGACTCCACACCCTCCCTGAGCAGCCTGTGACAGTTCTCCATCATCTTTAAATAAGTTTTTCCTTAAACATAAGTGGAGTTTTTTGTGTTCCAGCTTTTGTCCATTACCCCTTGGTCTGTCACTTCAGACAACAAAGTACTGCTCCGTCCCCTTGACATACACCTTTTAAGTACTTGTGTTAATGAGATCCTCTCTTAGTCTTCTCTAGACTGAACAGTCCAGGATTCCTGCAGCCTTTCTTTGTAAGGGAGCTGTTCCAGACCCCTGATCTTCTTGGTAGCAGTATGTAAACTAATGCAAGAGCACCTCAGGTCTTCTGCTTTTCAGAACATATTGAGAATAGGAAATTACTCAGAGGAAAGAGAAAAGTGATTTTTAGGACTGGAAAGCAACCTTACCAGTAAATGACATTAGGAGACTACTAGACTTACCTCATTATAGTGAATGTGAAGGAGCTATTTGATCCTGTTCACACAGGGAATAAGATGTTTGGTATTACAGGGTGCTTAACCTCACAGGCAATTATGCAGTGATCCAGTGCTGAAAACTAAAGTTAAACAATTCAAACTAGACAAGAGGTGCAAATTTTTAGAAGTGAGAACAATTAGCATTTGAGCAGCTTACCAAAGGACCTGAAAGATTCTCCATTACTTGCAATCCTTAGATCAAGATTGGATGCCGGCCTAAGAGGTATAAATAACTACTAGCTATTTATACAGCTTGATATAAGAATCTCTGAGTGAAGTCATATGTCCTGTGCTATGCAGAACGTTTTTATACTGGAAAAAGGAGACTTTTAAGTAGTATTAGCTCTTTGCGTATAATTATTGTTTATATAGGTAGTAATTAGGAAAAAAAAAAGTCTTCCTTCTTTAGGAATCATGTTTTCTTTGGATTCATGTATGTATCACTCAGAATAGCTGATGCTTCTTTCAATTTTCTCACAAATTCTTCTGAAACTATAAAAACAGAAGACGTCTGCGCAGGTCTCACTAGTTTTCAAAACCTATTCTAATAATCCCAGAATTACAAACATAGCTTTAAAAGAGCTAACCTTGCATTTTAGTCATAGACCAGGTAATTCCATATGAAATTTTTAACAGCTAGTTTCTGCAAAGACAGGCTTTCCAAAACTACTTTTCAAAGCCTTAGGTGTCTTCAGACATCTGTAGTAGCTGACTTCCTCTTCCTGTATTTCAGCAGCAGAGTAGTGGGAAAGACTTGGTGACGACAACAGTGATGCAATAGGCAAGATTCTTTTTTCTCTTTCAATTTATGTTGGCAATCTTGCAAGAGGAGGGTAGCAGATCTAAATCAGCAACTGTAGCTGTGAGTGTGCTGAATGCACTTTAATGTCCTCTCTATGTATTCTGTAAGGTAATAGTCAGGTGATTAGGATCACGCCCAGCTTTTGATGTGCTTTGTTTTCCAAAACGGCTCCATTAGGAATGGTGGACATAGTAAAAGTTGGCAGAAACTATAGCTGGGCAATGGAACTCCAGAAGGGATTAGAAGATACTTGTTTTAGCACCCAAATGTTGTTTGCAGGGACTGTAAGACAGGCTGTGTTACTGGACAGATCATTTGAGCTGGTGGCTGCTCAGCTTGCAACCAAACGCTTCAGCTAATTCATTACAGGGCTCTTGAACACTTCAGTTGTGCAAACTTAAAAGGTTAAGGCAGCAAATAGTTTATAGCCACTGAGGCCCATTGAACGTTGATCACTGTTGAATTACCTCTGTTTAGATGTAGCTTCTTTTGAAATATGCTCTGTAGGTTTAGTCTGAGAGCAGCATAGTTGCCATGAGGGCTTAAAATTTGACAGCAAATACTTTTACAGCCAGAATGCAATAGACTGCCAAGATGGACTAATGCAAAAGAATACAGTGGGTTTTTTTATATATATATTGTAATTCCTGGGACTTGAATGAAGCAATAGGAAAGACTACTTTGTGAGGTATGGATGGGCAAAGTCATGTGGAGATTGCCCTTTTCATGCCTATTAGTGAAACCCTTACTGTGGTCCTATTTTCAACCTCTGTTTATGGTTCTCTTTAGCCTGGTATTGGGAACTTACTTAGTGTGCAGTTGCCGTTTTTTTTCAGTGTGTGCATTGATACAGCGAGGTTACACATATTGCACAACATACTCCTGCTGCTCACAGAGCTGTACACGTTTTACTTAGCAGACTTCATAATGTACAGAATTCATACTCTCACCACCGTGAAGCCCTGCATTTCTGAAACGTGGTTGGCAGTATCCTGTCAATGCATAGTGCTGGTTGTGTGCCCAACCAGCTTTGTGAACGTCAAGATCTGCCAAAACATTACCTAATGGCTCCAGGCTTTGGATCCAGGTTTACTAATTTCTCCAACTGGGGCGGGGAGAGGGGAGGGTGTAATGGGTTTAGGAGGGCAAATTACAGCAGTAGTTTAAAGTTATAGAACTACCCCAAATGTATGTGCTTAAGCTTTTTTGATCATATGTGATATCACCACAGCATGTATAATCACAGCATGTTTTTGGTGGTTGAGTTTCTCCTCCTCCTTAAAGAGATGAAGTCACAAACTTAGACTCTGACCCAACTAGCAGCTCCAGCGGGATGTAATTCTGCATCCATGGGTAACTTCTCAACTTTGCTGAATCTGAATGTGCACTCGAGGTTCATCATTAGCTCTGGTTAAGTCGAGGTTGTTCATATTTACATCATTTATTTGTTTTTTAGTGAAAGCCTGCCGAAACAAACACATAGACATAGAAGGAATTTTAGAGGAAGTTGAGCCAGTTGATCTATTGTTCTGTAACATATTACATATGAATGTAAACTTTTAAGGAGGACTTACAGTCTGGACAACATGCTGAACATATCTGGAGCTAGTTATCAAAGAAAATATCTGCAGTCTTTAGTTCCAAAAATAAAAATAATACTTTAGATTGTAAACAAAGGGAGCTGAAATGTATTTTTTTACACCATGAATGGAATTTTTGAACAAGTTCATAAGTTTTGCCAAAATACAGTGGACTATCGTAAGTAAATTCCAAACCCCAGTCTTAAATGTATAAATATTTGTATACCATTTTTAAGAAAAAAAAAGAAATAAAATCATAACAATTAAATGCCTGTCCTTAACAGATTGCTATAAACTTCAAGACCAAAGCAGTAAAGTGAGAGGGGAAAAAAACCCTGGTGAGCAGTCAATCAGTTTCTCTGTATGTGGCCTTACTCTTTGCTGAGAAAACAGTACCTCAGACTTGCCAGCTGTGAAATTTTTAGTTCTTCTTTACCATGGAGCACATCATGTTTTTTTTCATCCTGTAGACAGAGCTTTGACCAGATGATGGATGAACTGTAGACTCATTGTGTTAGAAATACCTATTTCATTTTAAAAGCTCAGCCCCTCCTTGACAAGGCAATCATCCCCTATTGTAACAATAGAAGAAACATTGCGGAGTCATAGTTCAGCTCCAGTGAAAGACTTCGTTCAAGGATTTGATGAATAGCAAAGGGAAATGTGAGAAAAACAGTGTGACAGCTAAAAACTTTCTATTATCCCCTCTTTCACTGTCTTGATTTTTCCTATATATTTATGAGTTAGGTGAGAATTCCCAATGCAGGGAGCATAATTTTCAGCTGAGAGATTTCAAGGATGAACATGCAGGTTTAAAAAGGCAAAGAATTAATCTGAACTAAAGCTTGTACTGTATAAGATGTGCATTTCAGAGCAACCGTTGCATCTCATCTGTTCTTAAAATAGCTTCAGCTTTGCCATTTCTAGTGGATCTGAAGAATATAGTAAATATTTGTAACAGACTTTTGAGATGCAGTGTGTATTTGCTCTACTTTGTGCTTGAATGCTTTCACATGCTGTTTTCTCAGATACTGAATATCATACAAATACATTGAGTGCATTTTGATTTAGAATTTTTGATAATGTCAAAACTGTCAGCAATTGTTAAATGTTGGTGAGATGTAAAGTTTTGGGGGTTTTTGGGGGATTATACAAGCCTCCTAGGATGAGACTGCTGTAGAATTTTGGCACAGTATGTAATTATATCTTATACTCTGCATATAATAAGTTCCCATTATAAGATGCTACAGCGTGTTATCATCTGCTGGTAGAGAGTGAATATTATCAGTTCAGTAAAGTGGGTCAAGCATCTATGCCTTCTGTCACCTGAGGAAGAAAGTGCATTGTTTATTTCCTCATTCTATAGGATAAAAACTCCCTGTAAATATGTTACCAGGTTGATACATCGCTAGACTTAACAAGCATAATAGCTGTTTTCTCCATAAATTTGTCAAGTTCACAGCACGTAAAAGTACATCTGCATCTGCATTTTCATACAGAAAAGATGTAAGTAGATCAAATTAGTTTGAATTTTATTTTGTCCACTAAGTCTGTTTACCTGAAACCTGAGGATTATCTGTATGAGCAGTTTAAAATGGTTTGATTCTCACTGTTTAAAATACAACACTTCCTGGCATTATCCACTTAGTGTTTTAGGAAGAGTTCAGAACTTTACAAGATAATACAGAGAGTATAAAAACTTCCATGCTCTCTGATGTCTTTTTAGCATTACAAGCAGAAAAAACAAAGAAGACATAGGTGTTATATACAGGTAGAATTCACAAATGGTGTTGTGTGTTTAAAGACAACACAGTTTATGTGACTTTCCCGAGTAATAGCCTTTGTAGAATGGAGTTTAATCACATTTTGTTTATTAGTCTCATTATTATATTAACTGAGAGCTACTGTCAAGTTTGGTTTATGTAGATGTGTAGCTTTTTTTTACTTTTATTTCTCTTAATGGCTTTTCATGATCTCTGTTTTCCTTTATCCTTCTGATATAAGACATGACTTCTTTTTACTCATGCTGTTAATTAGGAGAAAATAAGAAGTCTCGAAAGTTTGAGCTTAAAGGGTTCACTAATGTAAGCTATCAAATAATGTTTTTCATAATCTGAAATACACCTCTTTTCCTTTGCCTCTCACCCAACAGAGAAGCAAAAGAGACAGTTCTCGAGGGTGCGGTTATCATGAGATAATTGCATCCCTGAGGGATTTGAGACACTTGGGTGCATTTCATGCCGTGTAGCTGTCCAAGGATGAAATTTTCACACAAAGGCTCCACCCCACCATATTTTATTTTTTATTGCATAAATCAGTCTGTGTGTCTAGGGATCATTTATCATTTCCCTAATATTCACCAGGGTACAAACAGTACTGTTCTAGTTCCATTCAACTTCCTAATTTCTCCCTCCTCCTATTCAAGAAAAAAAAAGAAGTTTTAAAAAATTTGGCAAGATGCTAAAATTATTTAATGGCAGTTCTGTATTTAATACAGAAATCATACATTATCCTAAAAACCCTTCACCCTTGAGTACTCTTTGTACTTCTGAGGGTATGATATACGGCTGAATAGTGCACTTAGCAACCATGATTTCATATAAATCTTTCAGTTTCTGAGGAAGGGATTACTGCCTAGAACCTGACTGGTATTAAAACCACATATTTTCAGATGCAACTGCAGTTAATATCAGCTTAAATCTGTGTGTGGAGAGAGAACTCTTGCAGCATGAGAGATGTTAAGATCTACAGGAGTGAAAAGTGAAACACTTGCTAAGGTTTTGCATTTGTGCCAAAACTTTTTAACTTTTTACCAAGACACTTTAGCAACTTCCTCTGCTTCTCTGGCTAACAGCAAGCACTTGTGGTTCCTTGACAGAAATTCTCACATCCCAGGTGAGGATGCTAAGAGCCCTGGAGTGGCATGGGGTCAACACTCTAGAAATCAGTTAAAACTCCTACTGAAGCCACAAGATGTAGCATTCTTAGCTTATGTCAGTGTTGTGTGTGATTACAGATCTTAACTTACGGAATTTTTTCATCCAGCTGTACTTCACAGCTATTCAACATATTTCCCTCATGGACTATCACTGCTCATAATGACCTGTGCAGCATGACTCCCTCAGTGGTGTACAGAAGTTCTAAAGATTCCCCGTTTTTCTAAATGCATTTGTGAGTTAGTATTACGACCTCTTCTTTGGCTTAATGTTGTGAGATAAAACTGCAGCCTGAGGTTTATTATTTTTGTTGTTGTTCTGTGTGATTGACAAGTGCTGGAAACACAATTTCCTTAATTTTAATTAAATTATTTTGAACACTGCCTTGGAAGGATGTGGAAACTGGGTATGCAGGGTCATAGAGGCTTTCAAGCTTGTAGAGAAAATGTGTCTGGAAGAGAAGACAGGCTGAAAAAATCCTGAGATAAACTTACATGTTTCCTTCCACACTTATCTCACTGTGAGATAAATGCACCCTGTTGGCATGTGCTTAGGATCCTGCCATTTCTTGACTGAGATACCTGTGAGTCATTCAGAAAAGAAAAAGCGTGATTGAAAAGTGCTAATTGAAATTAAACATTTGCATACAATGGAGACATGACATCTGCCTGAGCTATACATTCTTTTAAAACTAAAATGCATCCGTATGCAATTTTATAGACCTCCCCTGATTTGTGAAGTTTGGTGTTCCCATTGCTTATGCCCAATGATTTGTTCGCTACAATTTGACACCTTGGCTTTGTATTCCACATTGCTTTTCCTCATCTTGAGGCTGCAAAAGTCACTTTGAAAGCTGATAGAGCTTTTTATGTGTCAGCCAAGTCTTACTCGAAGCTACTCTGGCACCTCAAACACCACATTCTAGTGCAGACAAAGAGGAGCACTGTCTTGTCGGTGTCAGTATGGTCTCTCATCACTTCTAGCACCACAAGTGACAAAACTTTAATGCTGTTTTAAGGCACAGTCAGATGGATTAAAGTAATATAGGATTTGTTCATGGAGGCAAGAGTGGGAAGTTCCAAACTCGTAGGTTTTATGTGATTAGTTGACTACTGAATCCCTGTTACCTGAATGATTTACCTTAATGTTCAAGTGGAAAGTAGGTCTTTTTCCTAGTCCTTTTCTGTGTGTCAGAACCCAACAGATATGTGAAAAAGTGGGCTGAGGGTAGTGTTGTGAGTTACAGTGCACAAATCAATTGCAATGTTCTACTGTGATTTATGATCATGCCTTGTGAGTGCCAAGGCTGCCTTTTAAAATTAATGGCTATATATTATTTTCTAAGAATTGTAGTGGAGAGGCTTTAGTATTTAATAATAAATATAAGAATAAAGTAAAAGCACAGAGGATGCCAGCAGAAAGTCCAACAGACTGATTAATTTTTTGAGAGTATCAGCCTGCTTGTTCAAAAAATAGAAAAGTAGTTAAAAAGTTTAACCAGGGGTTTCATCCCTTCAAGCTGTCTGCCCATTGGCCTTTTTCCCCTTACCCCCCCATACCTGTCAAGGCATATGCTTTTTTCTGATTCATGCCACAGCTTTCTTTCTAGTTAGCCACCCACATCCTTCTGAGGCAAATGAGTTGATTAAGCAGAACATTTTATGTGGGGAATCACCTTTGAGTTCAGAGTACTCATTGTCAAATAGAAAACATCAGTACTCTTCCTCAAAGGATGCAACTGGAGAGGATGTAAGACTCATGGGTTCGTAAGTATTATAACCACATTAAAATCTGAGTGCTAGTGGTGGTGATGATAGTATATTCCACTCCTGTAGCTTCCTACACAGGATGAAGAATTATCACAGTCCACTTTGAGGTATGTAATTATTACTATCCCTATCTTGCCTGAAATGGAATGTTAAAATTAGGTGTTACTTCAGTGAGTTTACTGAAAGCTGTCTCTACTAGTATATTACATCATTCCCAAAAATTCCCAGCATCATCAGCTACTGTATTTCTGGATGCTATTAATATTCTGATTTTAAAATTAATTTTTTGTAGTGCCTGAATTATAGAATCATAGAGTCATTTCAGTTGGAAAAGACCTTTAAGATCATTGAGTCCAACCACTAAATCAAGTTCAACCACTAAACCTAAACCATGTACACTAACCTGTATATGCACTACGTGTGAGGGGTTTAGTTCTCATCTCTCATCTCATCTATTAGGGTTCACTCTCTTCAGCATTTCAAGGTGGGGTGGTTTTCTTTGATTTGTTGGTTGCAATTTTAATAAATTTAAAGGATTCGGTGGTTTTCTTTCAGGGCAAGTACAAACCTCAGACTATTGTATTTATTTAAAGAATGTTTTTAAATGTCAGTTGTTCTCAAGTACAACTAGAAGGAAAAGACTGCTGCTGGTTTTGTGTAGAAAAAAAAATAGATCAGATTTGGAGTTGTTCTTTCAGTAAGATTTTTGAAATAAGATTTCATACAAGATGAATTTATGTACTGGAAGAAAAGACAATGATTTGCACTGTTCAAAAAAGGAAACTAAAAAGCCCCAACCCTGTGACTTATTTCTTGACATGCTGTTGCACGTTTTTTCATTTTCCCTGTCATTCCTGCTGTAGTATTGGAGCAGGAACTGGGAAGGTGGTGAGATTGTGGGAGCATGTCTTTTGTCAGTACCTACATATCCATCCAGATTTGCCCCATGCAATTAGCCATCGCAATTTCAGTCATAATGCACATGCAGTAAAAATTAACAAAAGCCTCAGAAATTAATTAAATAGAAGTCTGAGGTATGCTGAAAACATTCTGGCTAAAGAGGAGTTGGTGTAGTTTTTGGTTGCTTTATGACAAACCAGAAAGTAAAACTAAGTCCCTGAAGGTGTAAAATTATGAGGAATTGTGGTTAGTACCCATGGCAAATGAGGGAAGAATATCGACTTTCTTAGTGGAGTGTGTGGAGCAGGAATAGGACTGAAGTGAGGACATTTGTTTAGAAGATATGCTTTTATAAGGGTGATATCTTTGTGAAGAACATTTTAAGAATACTTAGTATTTAGAGAATAAACTGAGTGCAGAAATGGGAGCAGGCATTATCAGCCTTGCATTATCAGCAACAGATATGATGTTGCCTAAACAGTTGGGCCCAAGATAAGAAGTAACGTTTTCTTTCTCTGTGTGCGTGCACATGCTTATTTATTTCTTGAACACTTGATATTCTGATGTGTCTCCCTGAAGTCCTACCTGTTTTGAAAGCTCTGCCACAACCAAATCACGATGTAACAAGCTGCAATGTGTGGTCAGAGCTGAGGTATCTGTTTGCTCCTGGGCTGTGAAGTGATTTGATTCTAGAGTAGCTAAGAGTAAGAGACAACTAAGTTGGTTTATCTTGCATTTGCTGTGGTTTAAGAGTGGTTAGACATAGTACTACTTCAATTCCACAGAGAAACAGTAACTTGTTTTCTTGCAGTAACTTGACTGTGTCTGCCCTCTTAGCTTTAAAATAGAATGGCTGAGTCAGGCATTTCTGGGCAGTCTGGGCAGTCTCTCTAATTGGGTTTATTGTCCCATTAATAAGGAATATATGCATAGTCATCTAATTCTTTTCTTTCTTGCAATATTGTTGTGAAGTAGGGAAGATCTTTTAGCTTCCAATTAGCTGAAAGGAAGACGATAATAGTTCTTGTCGGAAGGAGGAGAAAACACTGTAAATTTTAGAAGATAAAAAATTACAGATATTTCCATGGAGTAAGAGGTAAAAGTTTTTGTTGAACATTATAGAAAGTATTTTTCTATGAAGCTTGTATTGTATCTCTATAGATGCTTCATTCAGAGTGTGTGCAGCTTGGATGGAATGACTTACAAGATGTAACCATCAGTCAGTGTTTTTTTCTCATCTTTTTATCATGTCCTGTGCTCCGTCAGTTACTAGGTGGATATAGCACAGAAAGCCATCACAAAATAATGACAAATGTTACTTGGAGAACTGGTCAAACAATTAGCAGTAGATAATGTGGGGGAAGGTAACAAAAAATGACTTTTGTTAAAAAAAGTTTACAATTTTATAGCAAGTTTTAAATTTGTGCTTACTTGAATTTGAAAAATTTGATAAATGATTCCACAAGGTTTCTGCATTTACCCAGTACATTTTCTTTCCAGATTAAATTCCCTGAAGCAGAAAAATACCCTGATCCATACTAAAATCTCTGTAAAATTCATACATGAAATATTATTTTATTTCTTTCTTTATTTCTTCTAGATTTTCTAAACCAATGCCATTTGGTATAAGGAACTGCAGTCTAGGAAGTAATCTCCTGAAGTGATAGTAAATGCTGAGAACATGTCATTTTTCTCTTGTTGAAAAAACAAGACTTCTATTGAGGCCCATAAACTTGGTGGAGATTTTACTTTATGCATCAGTAGGAGTTACAAGAGAATCAAGCAAGGTGGTCTTTTATGAAGCAATGGGGTGATTCCAGCTTCTAGGCAACACAAGAGTTGTTACCAACATTTGGGAGGGCCCATTTTTAAGTCATATTTTTGCAGCCTTGTTGTCTAAGAAGGCAAAGAGAGAAGAGACTGTTGCCAACAAAGCTGTGCCATTGCTTTAATTCCGTATTTATCTTCCCATCCATTGAAAGTCTATCAAAACGGTAAAGCAAATAGGCATGAAGGTTTGTTGAGTTTTGTAGGTTGTTTCTTTTTCCTTTCTTTTTGCTTGTGTTGTTGCTTTTATGATTTCTGTGCAAAGCATCTTTCTACATGTTCTGAAAGCATCAAGAAAAAAAGGATGAAAATTCTTTTAAAAGCGTTGGAAGTTTAAAAAAAAACACATGAATTAGTTGTCATGTTAGAATTTCAAATAACCTGTATGTTTTTAATTAATTTCATTATATGTGAAGGTGAATAAAAATGGTGCTATTTTTTTCAAAGTGACTACATTCCCTGCATGCACTTTATTCATGGTTCTGAATTCCCCTGGTACATATAAAGTGAAATGAATTGGCTATCTTTTTACATCTCCCTTTGTTCTCTAGTGACTCTGCAAGTTGCCCATTTTTGTCTTTCCACTACATAGCATTTAAATCTTCTGGCACAGCTGGACTTCAGTATGTAAGAAAGCTTTTAAGGTATTACAGAATTACTTAGCCATGGAAGCTACAAAATTTGACACATCGAAACCCATCCTGACTTTTCTGTATGTGCCTTGCAGTTAAAAACTTGGTTAAATGTTTGCAGCGTTGAACTTATCCCTGAACAAAATCATGCTGAAAAGGAATAAAGAATTGATGCTTCTTTTTTAAAAGCTGCTTTCCTAATCTCTGTAACTTGAAACTAAAGACTTTGAACAGTGGGTTGGAGATTGTTCTGCAAGATAAATCCCTTGCATCACATAACCCTGACAACTCCCCAGTTCCATCAAATTAATTACAAATGGATGAGAAGATAAGCAAAAGTAATGGAGAGGTTACATTTTTGTGACAAAGGTTTATGGCCATACTGAATCTCATGTCCTGTGATATCCCTCCTCCTTCTCCTCCTCCACTTTGGTATTTTTTTTGCTATCAGATCTGAGCATTCCTCTATCTGAAGCTCTTCTGTAGAGCACATATGATGAATAGCAAGTTTGACTATGTGTCCATGCAAAGTTGCTGTGAACAACTCTCTGTTCCCACAGTAGAAATCAGTGATTTTCCACATCCGTGCCTCATTCCTGCACACTGTACATCCACTTTCTACTCATTGGATGGTGCTGCGTGTCTGAACATTGAAACACACTGATGTAATCCCATCTCCCTCTCTTCTTAAAATTGAGCAATAATTTAGTTTGGGAGCAATTTCTGTGTCATCTGGACCAGCTCTTTCCATAAAGCAAGACCATCTTACAGCAAGTAGCTCAGGACTATGTCTGATTGAGATTTGAGTATCCCCAAGGGTAAAGATGCCACAGCCTCTCTGCATGACCCGTTTCAGTGTTAGACTACTCATGTCATGAACTCTTTTTTCCCTAATATCTAATGGTAACTTTTGATGTTACAACTTGTTTCCATTGCATTTTGGCCTGTCTCTAGGCAACTCTCTCTTAATCCAATCTGTTAAATTTTCTTAATCCGCTAAATTAGCTAGTCAATAAGCAGAAGGATAAACAATTTAAAAATTTCATCTATTTGGAGATCTGTTCCAAAACACATCTTTCAATCAATAGTCAATGGCCAAGACAACTGTACAGGATGTAAGAGATGTTTGTTTTATTAAAGTGGAGGATGAATATTCCAATTTAATAACAGGCAAGTGGCAGTTCTTCTATACCTCTTAACTGGTCAGGCATATACCAGCAGACTGGTATAGAGGCAAAGGTGAACATGGTGACCTTGTGAGCTGGATTTACAACCGCACCTGTTGTTTGCCAGGGAGGAGTCACTTTTAAAAGAAACTAAATAATGAATCCAACTATCAACCCCTACTTACCTGATAAATATAAAACTTTAACTCCTCTGGGAGTACTTCTCCATGGTTCTTCCCTGGTTGTTTTTGTTTTCTTTTCTTCCCCCAACAGAAAGCAAGTTGTGGTTTTTACTCATAGGAGGAAAAAAGGAAACCTAATTTAATAAGATTATTTCAGAGGTCTTGCATCAATAACTTTATCGGTAGGGGAGTTATAAGGAAAACTTGCCTCAGCCAAACCATGAGGAGCTACCATATGAATATACACCATGGAGTATGTTAGGAGGACTCTTGCCTCTAATCCTTGAGCATTTCAGGCATGCCGAGAAAATTAATGGTGAGAAGCCATCCTTCAGTTGAGCTCCTTTTGAGAGTGCCACGATACGTGTGTGTGTTTTGGGGCAATGAATATGTTTAGATTTAAGCTCCTCTTTCTTATTTGTAATTAAAACTACTTTGGGGTTACTTGTATGAGACTGAGCTGGACCCTGAAGCAGAGTTTGTTGTGCTTTATGGAAGGTTATAGAACGTGAAAATCATGAAAGATCACTTAAGATCCGTAAGCAACAAATAGCTTATTTTTGCACTTTGGTTTGGGTCTTTGCACTTAGAGCTGAAGGCGAGATCTTGGCCCACTGATGTCAAAACCAGACTTCTAATCACTTCAAGAAATCTCTCCAGTCACACACCTTGCGGTTCCTAGTATGATTGAGCTGCAGTGGAGCTCAATCTCTGCGACCTCTACACTTTCTTTTTGTTTGTCAGCTGCACTGCATATTCCTTTGCATCACAAGTAACTTGAAAACCCAAGTGATTCACACTCTGTTGCTGCAGCAATATTGTAAATAGCTTGGATTAATATGAATTCTGGGAAAGAATGTTGACTTCTGCTTCCACTTATAAAACTCTTTGCTTGCTAATTCTCTGCTTATAATCACATCGTCAAATTAATTTTATATGGATCACTTTATTTTTTTCCATTTTATTAATGAGAAAACAGGGAAATAAATAGGAAAGAAGAGAACTCTTTTCGTCCAGAATTTCAGTCGTGATTTTTTTCAGTCAGTTTGTATTTAGCTTAGAAGTTGGATAGAGTTTTAAGATATCAAGAGTATGACTTAATAAGCAGTTCAGAGATATTGAATTGATTATTTTTCTGTATAACAAAAAATATGTAGTTGTTTAGGGAATTTTGGTATCTTTCATCTACTTCTTTTGTTGGGTGAGAGGGCCATGAGTTAAGCATTTATTATGAGTTAAAAAGTTGGGAGGAAGAGGAATTGCCATATTCTCCTAAAAGGTTACCTGACATCTTTATAGATATATATGTTCTTCCCTATGCCCTTGACACCACCCAGCTACCCCCCCAGATTCTTTACATTTCCTAAAGTCCCTAGGATTTTTTTTTCTAGTGTGTTAGGACTTCATAGGAATGCTTGGCCTGTAGTCTGTATTAGATTTAGCAACTGGAATGTTATGCTTTACATGCCTATTCCTAGGGGTTGAGCAGTTTGTTTACTGAGATGATATAAGTGATCCCAGTGGTTTTTATTGGCAGTGGAAGGTGCACTGAATATTCAAAGCAAGCAGAATTGATTTTAAAAAATATAGGAAAGTAACTGCTGTGAAACTTGTGAGAATTGAAACATGTCGGAGCAGTTTTTCTGCTCTATGATTTGCTTTTTAGGTGCAAACCTTTCTTCACGTTTAAAGAGACTTAATGCATGTCATCTATTCTGATAAGTCTAAAGAATCTACCGTAATTTTTTTTTTCAAGAGAGCAATGATTTAATGTTATAGTTAGGTTAACCACCTTTTCTTTTTACAGTAAAAGAATAATAATTTATATTTATATTATCCTATTTCCTCCTGGAGCTTCCCATAAGCTTCTTTCTTATAACATGAGCCTTACAGGAGTCCCATCTTCTGAAACAGAGGCTGCAAGAAGGAGACGAAATTTCAAAACATTGTTTGTATTCCTTAGGTAGAGCATTGAAGCATATTCTTTATATGAATACAGATAATCAGTATATAGAAGTTCCATGTATACAAGGACTCAGATTCCTGTTTGGTATTCTTTGAGGCAATTCTGCAAGATATTCATGGCCTCAAAACCTGGAAATGAAGTACTTTTAACTAAGGATTTAAGTATCTCCTTATTCTTCTGTCCACTTCTAATGACACACTGTTATCACTACCTATCAAATGTAAAAAAAAAATGGACACATATACATTCCCTGTATCTCCAGCGATGAACAGTAACAACTGCAAAAGCAGTGTCCTTGTTGTACATGGGAAGCAAGTGTCGAGGTCACTCAGACTAACATGTTCCAAGTAGACAATTTCTGGTTTGTTTATATGTCACACTTTCCCTTTCTCACAAAGTCTGTCCAAGCAGGACAAAGAAGTCTTGGATCCATGCCTTTAATGCTCTTTGAGAAAACTCTCAGGTTTAAAGTTTCTGCCAGGCAAAGAAGCTTCTTTTCCCTACTTCAGTTGTTACAAAAACTCCTGATAGTGTCTTCAAAAAAAGTTGTTAGTTGCATAGCTTGCTTTATGCAGCTGACAGTAACTAATAGTTTTGTATTTTTGAGACTAGAGTGGAACATCTGTCTTAAAGCAGCTAAATTAAGGAACTAGTGTGTCTATACAGTTTGTCTAAAGCATGATTAAGAGCATCTTTGTTAAGTTTTCTGCTCTGACTCACCAACTGTCTTTATTGGTGTACAAGGAGCTAATTAAGGCACTTAAAATAGTTGTCTTACATTAGGCTTTTGAAAACTCTTATCTGTAGGTATTACTGAAGGTGTTTTTTTTTTCTGCTGAATAAATGTTTAATCTTTCAAAAAGTGGAGCTTGGTTTCTAGCCTTCATACACCTCTGTTTATGAGGTATTTATTCTCTCAGGTAGTCTCACTGAGTTCTGCGCACAGACGGAGATTGTTTCTGTGAGCATCATCTATTGAATCCGATTCTATGTTTGGATTTTTTAGCTCAGAGCCTGGTCTTTTTTTGTGTTGTGCATATATGCCAAATCTCTCTTGCATATCCTTTTTAATGAGGTCACCTCATTTTTATTTTTTTGTACTCCAATTTTCCTGTTGGTCTTGCACAAAATATCATGTATAAGGAGAGGGAAATGATGTGGTAATTGATAACTGATCACCTTTTCCTGCTCTGCCTTGCTTCATTTGTAACTACTTAATCAATCCAGTATTTTTTCAAACTTTTTTTATGTTGTTAACTTTGATTTAAAATCAAATCAAAATCCAGTGTGCATTTATCTGTTTTTGCAGTGTTGCTGCCCCAGCACTGCAATGTCTGAACAGTCCAGAATTTTTGATGTTAGTTTATTGGGTAAACAAATTTTTCTTTTCATGAATGCCATTCTAGTCTAACCTACTGTCCAAAACAAAATAGTTTAGTGGTCTGAGTCCTGTCCCTGGTGAACAATAGTTTGCATTACAAAACCACCAAGCAGACACAAAGCTGGCAGTTTCTGCTTGGGGACACTCAGACCCGGCCAGCATAGAGGCACAATTACCTCACACTCCAGGGAGGGATTTTTCTAGGTGAAGACTGAGGTCATTCATAAGGCAATAGGGAAAAGCATCTCTTGTGAAACAGGTCTCTGCATCAGCCAGGGAGAACAGTGTCCAGTGCTGCTGCTACAGGCTCATGGCTTGCTCTGGTTAAGGGATTTTATAGTCTGGAATCTCTGATTTAAGACCACCTCAGCTATATCTGCCATTTACTTTGTAGTATAATATGTATGCAAGACTGTATTTTTGTATTTTGGAGTGATATCTTTAGCAGTTATTTTTTTTAACAATACCTTAATATAGATAAATTCCTGGTTCTGCTACAGTTAGAAAGTGCTTTTTCCTTTAGTTAGAGAGATGGGACGTTACTGTGAAGATGTAAAGTAAATACACTAGTAAATACACTAATTTATTTTAGTACATTATTGACTGTATCACCTATTCATTAAGATATTTTCCCAAGAGTTACTCTGAGAGCAAAGCTTGAGAGGTCTTAAGTGGCCATCATCTTTGTGCCAAGTGGATTAAAACAAAAAATGATCAGCATTTCTCTGTGCTCAGTTTCAGCTGGGTCAGACCAGGTTAACAAGCCAAAGTATCAGGTTTCTTGGTTGTTGTTTTTTTTCTTTCAATCTCAGAAAAAATATGCTTGTTTTTGTTCTTATCACTAGCTATTTCAGAACTGTGAGAGAACATTTTTATTTTGGAGCACAGTTACAGATTATTTCATACCCGTATTAAATTAAACATAAGTGCAAATTCAAATTAATGTAATTCTTTTTATTTTATGTACTATGTAAATAAGCCTTGAATCCCTAGTGATTATTGAATAGGGGAAGTGGCTTAACAGGAGAAATTAATACAGGGCTATCTGTCTGTATCTGCAGAGATCCTGAAAAAATATCTAGTAAGCAACAGATTTCCCACTGATTTCACTACGGTAGTTTACTCCCTACTCCATTAGTAGTTACTCTTTCACTGAAAACTAATGAGACAGGGATCATAGGTTTGTACCACCTGAGTTTGGTAGTGTCATGCTGACCTCTAGCCTAGGTCATCTAAAGGAAAGGTAATATTGCCATCATTCTAGAACTCATTCCTGAAAGTCAGTCATCAGCCAGAGAAGAAATGGGTAATTTTTCCTTGAGTTAGGGCAATGGAGGAGATTACTGAACGTCCATTCCCCTCTTCCTTTTTTGTAACATTGGCGGTATAAACAGGGAACATTTTTGAAAACTGGCATAGAGAAGCAAAATCCTTGGATTGGAGAGAGAATGAAGAAGGATGGAGGAACGTGCCTCTGGGATTGGCAATAGTGGGAGAAAATTCTTCGGAGTCCAGGAGCTCTGCCAGCATGTCCAAACAACTAGGCTGTACCCATCAAACAAGCAGTGAGCTCCCTTCCAAGCACTTTTTTCTCCTGCCTACAGATTGGCATGGCCACAACACTTCTCTTGCCTTCAGATTACTACTTCTGGTTTCCAGTTTTCTTCTTTGACTGCAAGGAATAGAGTTAATACATTTTTAAAATACTCTAAAAGCTTAAACTCAGGCATTGTCTCATGGCCAATGCCATAATCAGGCTCGTCATAAAGATAACTGAGAACTCCTGGAGCGGGAAGAGAAAGAGGAGTCTTGGCCAGCAGTGTGCACAAGTTTATTATCATACTTTGAAGGAGATGTCAACTGGAAGAGAGCTCAGATTTCTTTTGGATACCTTTTGTTCTTTTGCTTCATCATCCCTCTAATCTCCTTGCAAAAGCTACAGCTCTGGTACACTTTAGTCAGCTGGAGTTAGGAGTCTCTTTTGATGACAGATATTTCTGGTCTTCTCTCCATTTTGTTGTGTGTTTAAATGGTAAAACTTTGGACCTTATTAAGTGTTGGTGTAGCCTTTTTAATACATGATTATGTTGTCATGCTGTATGTTTAACCTAGTAATTTTTTTACAGTATTTTGAACAATTTTAAACAGAATCAAGTGTGTTAAAGGTGTTGAGTCCAAGTGAGTATTGTGGAAATTGGCAGCTGTGGAGAGGAGAGAGAGCCTGATAGTGCTCCCACTGTGAGGAGGCTCACCCCTTACTTCTCATGGGAAAATAATCCTGAGAGAGAAATCAGGGAACACCAGTCTTTGGTTCTGCTATTTATAGAACTACTTGTTTATTCTTAGAAATCCTTAGAGGGTGCTTTCGTAAACAGAGCATCTACTCTGTATAAAAGTGTGTCTGGATGGTCTGTGACAAGTGATGTATTACTGTGGTTGTACATGATCACAGCATGTTCTGGTTTCCCTACTAAAATTGGTGGTTTCTTATTTCTTTCTCTCCTCAAGATTTCTTTTGACCTAGCAGAATATACGGCTGACGTTGATGGGGTTGGCACTTTACGGCTCCTAGATGCTATTAAAACCTGTGGCCTTATCAACTCTGTGAAGTTTTACCAAGCCTCCACCAGTGAACTTTTTGGAAAAGTTCAAGAAATCCCACAAAAGGAGACCACCCCTTTTTACCCACGATCGCCTTACGGTGAGGATCGCTGACGTAGGGGGGGAAGTGTGTGTGTGTGAAGTTTCTGTCTGTCTGCTCTTCCCACTCATGTCTCAGGGCTGAAGTCATTTGGGTGTGAGATTAGAATGACGATAGGTCTAAAGTGACTAGACATGTCGAGAGGCATACCTTTATGAATTTCTATATAAAAAGTATTTGCTGTCATTGCCTGGGGGTTGGAAATTAGCATCTCACTTCACAAGACCGTGTTCATTCAGCTCAGAGGTAGAGAGCCCTTGTAGAGAGGGGGGAAGGGATGGCTCACAAAGGGTTGTAAGATACTGTAGAAGTGATAAGGTTTCATTTTTTTTTTCTTTGTTGCCTAAATGAAAAACTCCCAACAGCTCACTTCTTCATGAACTCACATGAAACTCGAAACACTGATTGAAGCAATGTGCGTGGAGGACTTTAGTGATAGAGTTTCAAATCAATTTGAGTGTTAAGGCATCAGATTTTTGCTTATAATTCCACCAAAGTAATTTTTTTTTATTAGCAGAGGTCACCACAGTGGCGTATTTCACACGCTCTGGGCTGTATTAGTGATATTGGAAAAGAAAAAGTACCACGCTTGGTTGTGCATAAGAAAACAAGGGAGGAAGTGCCCCTAATGCTTCCTGGCCAGTTCAGAGGCTGCACAGAAAAGGAGTATTTTCCTGTCCAGCTGCTGTTTGTTGGGCTAGATATTTGTTCCATATGAAATGTGACACAGATAGGGAATGAATCAAATTCTAATGCAGTCTGCTGTTGAAACGTGGACTTAACCCTGCATGTGAGATGTGTATGTGTGTATGTCTGAGGCAGATATACCCAAAGCTTTAAAATTCTTTTTGTAGGTGCAGCAAAACTGTATGCCTACTGGATTGTGGTGAACTTCAGAGAGGCCTACAATCTCTTTGCTGTGAATGGCATCCTCTTCAATCATGAAAGCCCTCGGAGAGGTTAGAAAATCCATGCAAATCTGTTTCCAACTTTGTGTACATCTGATGAGAAAAATGAAGCAACGCACCCACAGATTTCATTTAAACTTGCCATAATTCTCTCGGGAAGGTGTCATGACTCTCAGCATGCTCACTGCATTTAATGCAGCCCTCTTGGCTCTTTCAGAGCCTGCAGAACAGCAGCTTTTCCTTTCAAGCATTATATTGCATTTTGTAGCCCTCTGATGCTGAAGGGAGTATCTGATTTTGTCTGTCAGTGGTCTCCAGAGACTGCAATAACATCATAATGTCCCTTACTTTTCTTTCTCTCTTGATAACAAGTTAAGGCTAAAATGTTAAAATGACACATGAAAAAGCAACTTTTCTAAAAATTTGGGTTTTTAGAAGACATGACAAAATGCGATTTTAGGTGTGACACATACTCAAGATTTTTATCTGCATATGGATGTCAAATTATAAGACAAAAATAATAGACTTTCTAAATTTCATAGAATAGTAGAATGGTAGAGGTTTGAAGGGAACTTTAGAGATGATCTAGTCCAACCCCCCTGCAGAAGCAGATTCACCTAGATCAGGTCACACAGGAACGTGTCTAGGTGAGTTTTGAAGACGTCTAAGGATGAAGACTCCACACCTTCCCTGGGCAGCCTGTGCCAGGACTTCCTCACCTGAACAGTGAAAGAGTTTTTTCTTATGTTTAAATAGAACTTTTTGTGTTCCAGCTTCATCCTCTTGTCCTGTTACTAGATACCATAGCAAAAAGGGATGCCCCAACCTCCTAAGTTTGTAAGACTAATGAGTAAAGCCTGGTATAATTTGAAAAATTTGTGGATTATGGAACATACCTTCTGACAAGATTGTTTTAAAATGACTTTCTGTTTAATCCTTAATAGCAATGCAGCTTATATTCCATGTAATCATCTCTTTTCCTCTTGCACTACTATATGAACAAGTAATACTGGTATTTATTTTGATTAAGTGTCCACAGCTGATTAAAAGTCACCTATACAATGACAGTTTTCCTCTGCCCTCAAAGTATTGTGACTGTAGAAAACACTCTAAAATTAAACTTTAAATTAGCCCAGAAAACTGGATTCTCAGTGTATAAGACTTTTATTGTGGCCTTTTTCAAAATGAAAAATAAATTCAAGTTTTACTTGAATACAATTATATAAATTATAGCCTGGCACAAAATATAATAATTTTAATCATACTTAGAAATATAAAATAGACCATAATTACAACTCTGCTAAAAAAAAAAATAAAAGAGAGAGAAGTTTAAAAAGAAATTGCTGTCAATCACAGCTGTGAGACTTCATAGTGTAGGCAACTTTTACAGTAAGTGGTGCATCAAATACTTGGTGGTAGAAGTTTGTGCGTCACTTCATTGGAGCAGATGACAGTACAAGTTCAAAATTAAAGAGAATGAAATTTAATGGATTGTTTCATTTAGAAGCCCTAATACTTTACTTTCTTTGAACAGTGTGGTGTGCTGTAAACTGATGTCCAAATTGCTCTAAGTTACCATTATGCAATTAAAACTTTCTGATCAACATAAAGAATGAGGGAATATGCAATGACAAATATTAGCTTGGCATAATTTATAAGGACACTAAGAAATTAAGAGATGAGGTAGAAATTATAAGAATAAATTTACCATTTGTGCTGCTTCTCTATAGGCTTGTGACATTTTGAAGGAGGAAAACTTCAGTGCTCGTTGCCATTTTGATCCCTCTGACATTTGTTCCAGCTTTGACACTACTGCAATAGAGCTTCCAATCCAAAGTGTCTTTTCAACAGATTTAATGTCCCCATGGAGAACACAAGTCTGTTCTCTGAAGTCTCAGACTGTACTTTTGGTGCTGTGCATGTGCTGGATGCAGTTTTAAGTCCCTTATGCCACAAACAGGAATGTTTGCATGGTGTTACTATGGGAGAAAGTCTGAAAATGTATATAAAAGAGAAGAAAATAGAAGAAATGTAGCTTTGAGGTTGTTTCTTAATAGCCATTCGTCATTTTCCTCATGTTTTTGAAGATTGCAACATCACTTTGGGAGGAAAAGAGGATTTAACTGAGATTTCTAATTCCTATACAGAGATGGTCATATACACAGAAGTTTTAAAATGCCTTATGGTTTGGCTTTGCTTTTTTTTTTTTTATTCTACTGATTTCAGAATTGGAGAATACCAGAATCAACCAATACATATTTTATTTCAGCATTAGATACCATTATTCTGATTGGTTTAGTGTTACACTGAATCAGTCAAATACAACAACCCATTACTGATGATATTAAGTGCATCTTGTCCACACAAAACATTAATGTCCAGAAATCAGTAGGGAGCAGAAGGTTGTGGCACTGCTGCTTGCTGATGCGTTCTAGCAGTCAGTACATATTTTTTTCCCTCTATCTGAAATCTTAATCCTACTTCTGAAAATTTCTGTGAACTTGCTACAGTGAATATATTTTCATAGGGAAAGACTGTGAAGAGACAAATACTAGTATTTCTAGTAGGCAAGGATACAGGAGGTATGTTACACTGTAAGGTAGTGCATTTTTGGTACCTGACAGCCTGTGTTGTGGACCGTGTTCAAACGCAGAACTATTTGTATTTGAAGTACCAGTACTCATGGTGGAGGATGATGAATTGCAGTTGTCTGCCAAGTGGCTGTTAGCAGCTGGTCAGTGAGGCTGAACCGAACAGACAATTGTAAAGAGTTTGCTTCATGATCTCTCTTCATATAATGTTCAGATATTATACTGCTGGGGCAGATATACACAAGCTTAGTAAAAACAAGAGCTGTCTAATCTCAAGAGCTACTTCCCTTAGAAAGGAATTTAGGAACATACACCTCTTCTTTCAGAACATCAATTCTTCTCCTTAGCCACCCTCTTTGGTTTTAACTTGGAAAGGATCATCAATAGCTATAGTCTGTACAATGATAGGGAAGTCTACACAGAGTTCGTAAGGATAAAGAGTGCTTAAGTCTAATATGAGAGGTTTCCTAGTTCTCAAAATAACCAAAGCTTGAAAGAAGTGCTGGCTTTAAGAAGCTTATTTGATTTTCTAGTCTTACCTTGCTCTAAAAGGAAAGAACGATAACAGGAGTAATTATTAAGATATAACATCATACTGCAAATCTGAACACTGGAGTTCACTATGTGGGTTTGCTTTTGAGCCTAATGTTTCATGTTCTGACAGCCACAGTGACTTTACAAGAAAATACTAGTGATAAATTCCAGATTGGTTGAACCCACTGTCTGAGCCTTACCTCTTAATTTATGAATAATACAGCATTATTAAATTGCACAAATGCTAGGATCTAAGATATACTCAGGAGATACATGTGTATGTAACAATGGAAAATATTATCTAAAATCTCATTTGGAATAAAATGAGTGGATATACTAGACTAATCTTAATAAAATATACATCTACTTTGAGCCTTTCTGTAGTACTTTCCTTTCCGTTGTTTTATTTTTTCTTAATCTTATATGTACTGCTTTTCATTTCTCAGTGAATTTCATAGTTTTACAAGATGAAATGGTCACTTTTTGTCCAGCACACGCTTTTTAGTTTCTTTTTTTAATACAGAAATCAACACAGCTGCACCAAAGTGAATAGGGTCATGTTGATTTATGCCGGGTGAGGGTCTGGCATAGTCATTCCAGTAATGATCTGCTAACGTAAAATAAGCATAATTTGCTTGCTTTGGAGAAAAGACCTGTGTTAGCAGTATATCTTGCTAAAGCCGATTTCTTCCGCTACTTTCATCAGTTTTATCCAGGTATAGATCAATTATTTCTTCATTTATGGCAATGCCAAAGGAGAATGGGATCTTCCATTTCTGAAGCTTATTTATTGTCTACAGATGACACTAGCTGAAAAGCAAAATGCTCTCTGTAGTGATAGTAAGCTACAAGGTGTCCTCTGTTTTATAAAACAAACAAAATAAATGCTGGTGGTGGAAACATTATGGGATACCAAATGAAGGAAGTGTGGCCACTGAGTTGCTGGTGGTGGCTGAACATCATTCCCAGTATTACCCTTGTGGAAATGTCTGCTCTATAGCAATACTGGAAAGATATTTCTGTTCAGTGAGATGATCATTTTGACTGTAGAAGAGTGAGGCAATTATTAAGTGTAGTTTTCAGGAACACTGGGGCTCAATCCAAGCCTTTTTTGCACCACTGGAAAGACTCCTTTTGTTGGCCTCTGTCTTTCACTAACACCTCCTTTTCTTAGTGAGAAAACAAACTACTTGTTGACAGTGTCATTTGCTTCTTCCCAGACAAGTCCTTACTTTTTTTTTTCCCCTCAGTTCTGTGTAAGAAGTTATCTCAGGTTTACAAGATGTGCTTTTGGATGTCTGAGGTAACTTTCTGATTTGGTTAACCACTTCATTGCTTGCCTCATCTGATCTTTATCTGCCAAGATGTACAAACATGTACAGCATGTTTCCTGACACAATGCAACAGAAGTTTTGTTTGGTTTTTGTTTCTTTGTGTTGTTTTTTTTTCCATAAGTAATAAATACTTTGTCTCCACACATTGCATCATTGTGTTGATATTCAGTAGGGAATTTTTATTTGTCTAATACCAACACTGGTAAAGCAGTTGTCATCGGACCATTGCTATATAGCCAGAGGGAAAGGATACAACTGCTCATTTCTGTGATCACTTTCAGCCAGGGAGGAAATGGCTAGGTGTTAGATTGCAGGCTGAATGTTGTCAAAGTGGATGGAGTAAGATTGAAATGAAAAGAAATCATGATTTAAAGAGAGTGGGGAGTGTTCTTAGCTTTTATTGTGCATCTGTATCACAGGTTTGCCAGGGGGAAGGGGTAAAAGGTTCCCCGGCTCAGTGTAAATATGTTTGAATATCTTTTGAATTTATGGCTTTTGTTGTTACCTTTTTTTTTTTTTAACAAGTTTTCAGTCTCCCTTTTGCTTCTGTTTCCTAGAGAAGGCAGAAGCAGATGGTGACATCTGCTACAGACTTTCACAAGAAATCCCTACAATCTGCACTGTAACAGTTGCTCTTCTGCATCTCCTATAAAGAGATACAGCCAACATCTGCCAGATTCTCCTTTATCATTTCTTTGGTTGAGGAAACTGAGTGCCGGTCTCCTTACTCACTTATTGTGCAAGAGGAGCTTGGTCAACCTAATATTGTTGGAAATCCTAAGAGCTTTTGCTGGTACTCTATGCCTGTGAAAGACATGTAAAATTTTCAGTGCAGAACTATGTCTTTTTTATTTAATAGAAAATTTCCCAACTCACAAGTATATCTGAATGGCAAAAGTCAGCAGAGCATTGCTTGTGTCTTGCTGACTCTTTTCTGGATGAGAGGAATGCAAGCTGGCTAGTATCATCAGGGATCGTCTGCCTAGCGTATTGAAAACTTGATGGCAGGGTACCATGGCCGATGTAAAATGGAGTTAGCCAGACAGTTGTATGCTACAGAGCAGCCAAGATCATTTCATGCTTTTTAGTTTGCATGTTTCAACAAAGAAAGCATGTAGTGTCCTGAAGACATGCATTCTTACTGACTTTTTCTCCCTGCTGTGAGACTGATCCTGCTAAGTGATCCATGCAGGTGTTTTCTTATCTACACATACAGTCAAACATCTGTGGGAATAAATGTGGGCATTAGGGTCTACTTGTACAGATGGATTTGCAGTCATATTGACTGCAACAGTAGAGAATTAGAGACTAATTAGTACTGATCAGAGCACATCACAGTATGTGGAGATTTTTGTCTAGTTTTTGTGTTGCCAATAATTAATCTTAAATTTCTGGTGTTGCTATCCTAGTACTAGCCAATACTGATATATGAAGGTGGTACAATCACATCAAAATACCCATGGGCTTCCCTTTGTGCTCTTGTATTTTAAAAGCAGTACCAGACTTCTGAAATAACAACTCAAGTCTGAGAGCGTTTCTGCATGCCCTTAGATTTGGGCATCCAGGTACGCCAGATCAGTGCCGTGAAACTTGTCCTGTATGAGATCAAAACAATCATGTACATGCACTGAATCAGGATACAAAAAGATACTTTTTGGTTCAGCCTTCATAACAATAGTTTATGGGAATCTTTGCCATCTATTACTTTTTTTTCTTTCAGTCTGGAAGTAGCCCTGATTCTCTACTTCTCTATCTGATGCACTTTTCTGGGGTCTATCACTAGTTGATCTAAGTAGTTATGGATATAGCTCATACAAAAACTAATTTCTTGCCTGTGGGTTTAGATTTTTGGAACAGCTGCATTCACAGCCCAGGTCTCTCCTTGAGCAAAATATTATCTTATCAAGTGTATCTTTTTGTCATTAAATCATGTGCTCCCTTGTGACTTATACTGTGTTGAGAAGAAAGTAGATTACAGCTTTTACTCTTTTGTATGATTGATTTTTACTTTTTCTTATTCTAGAAAACAAAACAAAACAGAGCATCCACAAAATTTACAAAATGTCAAAACTGCTAAATTTATAAAGCCTGTGTAATTCTTCACATTTCTTGAGTTATATTAGCAGATATCAGTGTAAGTCTCTTAATCTAAGAGTTTGCAGAATTTTTTTCTCTAACAAGATACCAGCCCAAAACTTTGAAACAAAGTGTTATGAAAGATATGGAAATCAGCATTGGGAAATGGAATGGTCAGAGCATGCATCTCGCCTGTACTGTCCTTATCACTTTGTTAATGCACAAACTTGTGACAGGATTTTTAGAAATAAGGTGATTTAGGTGCCTCATTTCCTTACTGAATAAGAGAGACTCTAATTCACGACAAAACGGTTCCATCATTAGTAGTTCAAACAACACTGCAAAGGGAAATGTCAACCGATTATTCCTTCATAAAGTCTTCAGGATTCATTAAAAACAAGTAAATGACAAATGTAATGTAACCAGATGTCACCCCGATAAGATTCATCCTATAGTAAGATTTTATAGTGATGCCATAGGAAGGTAAGCTACTTAATCTGAGGTCAGACAGAAGGTTATTGCATTTGGTTAGAGCTTGGTTTGAACTTGGGAACAATTCAGGGTTTTTTCTGACTTAATTGCACTAAGCCTTTACTGAAAGTTCCCAGAAAGGTGTGTTTAAAAATACAAAGCAAAACCACACAGACAAACATTACATGTATAGGTTGTTTAATTTCAAGCCATTACATGCCTTGTACTTTTTAGGGGTGCACAAAAGCTTTATGTTTATAAAAGTAAGCAGTGTCACTTTGAAAAAGCTGAAAATCTCAGCAGCGAGACAAGCTGAGTTGGTTGTGTCAGTGATGTTCATCTAGCTGCAAGTATTTTTTGAGCAGCTTTTTTACCTCTGTTACAAGCAGTATATGGAGGGTATATACTGTCATTTGTGTGTGTTTCCCACACTGTTGATGTGTGCACACCTTGCCAACAGTGCTAAAATATTTCAAGTATTTGCCTTTTGTAGACATTTAAAATTTGATGATGTGTTCTACTTAATTGTTAAGCACCAATTGGCAAATGAAAGCTGTGTCTAAAAGCGTGAGTGTTCTCAAACAGTTTACAAGTATCTGTTGCCATTAAACCTGATACCACATGCTATTTAGAAGTTGCAATATCGGCTGCATATTTTGATCTGTGTTGTTGTACCTCACCCTAATAGAGTGATAACTGTTAAAAAAAAAGGGGAGGGGGTTGCAATTAGGAGATTTCCCACAAAACCCTTCAGGTCTATTCTATGATATAGGAAAAGAAAATAAAACCAAGCCAGTAAAGAGACTACAATGTCATGTTTTCTTTCTTTTATTTTTTAACCTAGGAGACATGACTGCTATAGAAGTGCTACAGGATTTTTATTTTTGATGATGAAAGTTTGATTTCATTACATTAAATGTGCATTGATTTTATAAGTAAAAAAAAAAAAAAAAAAGTCCAGCAAACCATCTCAGACCTCCATTTAAGTTCTTTTTCCTCATTTATATTAAAAACCTTACGTTAAGAGAGATTTAAGGTGTTTATTCATTGCATCAATAACCATCAGTAGGTGGATTGAGAATATTTGCCAGAAACTTGAAAATAAAATCATATAGTAATTGCAGGCCTAGGCAAAGTGAATCTGGAGAACTGAGAGCTCATTTTGCATTTAAGACAAATCCAGACAACAGGAGAAAAACTTCAGTAACACATAAAAACATTTTACTTTGCGTTTCTTTTTTAAAACAATTTAAACAGTTGCTTTTAAGTATGCATCTTCTTTGTGTTTTCTTGCTGACAACTTTCTTTTCTCAGCCCCACCTCATGCTCATATTCTGAGTCATTGGTAGGCAGGCATGTGTGCATCTATTAGGGATACTTGAGTTACCTGGTATGCTGTGTGGTCTCACTTACACCGAGATTCTATTTGCTGCAGACTGTAAAAACACCCAAGAAAATCTTTTGTTACCATTATTGCATTTCTTCAAGATAAATGGAGACATTAGAAAATCAGGAACGGTCCTTAAAATTCACAAATTTTATATAATTCTTGAAAATTGAGTTAATTGAAAATTATCCTGTGTCTTCATTGGTTACCCATGGTACCAGTGATGTACTACATTTTGAGCATTTATACTGAAGTGCCCTTGAATCTTGAGCAAAGCTAATCCTGCGACGATACCAAGCACGCAAGTTTGCAAATACTCCTTTACTCCATGCTGTTTGCTTGTGTAAATATTGCATGCATCTGTCATTGAAAGTCAGGCCAGTAGTTGCTAATTTTAATATGTTTTTCAGCAGGAATGTGACTTCTTTCTCTCAAATCCTTGCATTGATTTTTTTATATCCTCTAGATATGTTGTAGGGGATGTAGGAAGTGACAGAAGTGTTCTATCTCTTCTTTAATAGGGGAATGGAATAGACTGTTGGTAGTAGTGATTTACTGTTGTGCTCTATTGAGGTAGACATTTAGCTCTCATGGACAAACCTCTGTCTTCTATAAGGTCTAAAACTAAGCATTGTAGTGGCTTTTCCTTTTACTGAGTAGCAGGATGACATGCCACTGTGTGTTCTGGGCCATAACCTGCCATACACTGAGATTTCTAGGTAGCAATTTGAATCATCCGGATTTTGGTGAAAATTAGATGTGCTTGTAATGCATCTGGGCTAGAAGGTGGCTCCATGAGCAGCTTCCTTTATATTTGGTGTGTCCTCGTAGAAATGCCATTGTTCCTACACTTAGTTTCTCTGCCTTCAGCTCAGCATGATCTAGCATCACAGCCAATGCTGTAATGTTTTCAATTTTCATAGTTTCTATTGTTCATGGTTTCTATTTGCAGTGGTCCTCAAGTCTCAGATACTCGGTTTTCTAACACAGTTTTAATGTTCTCATAGTCTCAAGCCTATTTCTTTAAGTCATATGCAATGGACACCAGCTAGTTTATGGTTTGTTTGCATCTTCAGGTGAGGATGCTACTGTGAATGAGTCTATTAACTAGTAACTGAAAGTATAGTACAAATAATTAGGCATTTTTATTTAAACATTTTTGAGTTTCACACACACAAAAGTAGTGCAGCACATATACAATTGAGGTGTTTTAAGCATATTTTGTCTTCCCCACAGACCAAGCAATGTTTAAGAAAAGCAGAGCAAGATTGGTATAACAGGAACTCAGGCTGGGAGCTTGAGAGCTTGATTTCATTTAACAGTAGTAGGCAAAAGCTACCTTTGCTTCCTTCTTCTGAAAGTGCTGGTGTTACTAAAGAACTGGCGACAGTTTTGGTCCTGCTGGTGAATCCAAGATTGCCAAAATAGTGTCAGAGAAGCAACCAATAAATAACAGGTCATTATTAAATTTTCACTTCTGTCTCATAATGATGCTTTTCCTAAAAGAAGGTATCATAACCTTAAACCGCACTTAAAGGAAAAAAATAAGCTCTTTGTTTTGAAATCACGGGATGAAGCAATTCTGGGTTTGAGTTCATTAGTGTGCGGTTATTGCACAATTTTGGTCTACTTGCAAGTAAGTGAAGTGTCTCTTGTCACTTCAGTTCTACAGGTTCCTTGTGGGTTTCGTGGTGGGGTGATATCATCTGGTTTACTGTCACATTTATAGGCAATGGTAACCAGACATCAACATCTATGAAGAAACCCACAGAGTCATAAGGGAATGTTCCTTCATTTTTTCCAAAATTGTGCATGTGTATGAGTATGTGAGTGATGCTTGAAAATGACTGCCTGTACATCAAAATCTGAGGAAAGAATGAATATGTTCAGTAAAATGTTCTGTAAAAGCACCAGAAATCAAAATTGGCCAAATTTATGATGTGCATGAGGGTTCATTCAAACTTAATGTTCTTTCTGCCGGTTAAAAACAGGCAGTTTAATATTTAATACAAAAGGCTTGGCGCTGATAAAAAAAAAATATGAAAGATTTAACATTTTTTAAAATGTACTTTTCCACTAGAGTACTAAGAGAGGAAAAAATAGAAAGTTAATCCTCAATGGAATAAGCAAAATACCTCTTACTATTCTGTTACCTATCTAGAAAGAAAAGCCCATGCAGCCACATGATTCAGTAAGCTGATTTTGAGTGTTTCTGCCTTTTATTACACAGAGTATTATAGCCATGATCCTACAAATACTTACAGAGACATCTTGATGATTACAGGCTCTGACTCTGGATCTATTGATTTTAAAAAGTAGCTTGTTACCAGTAAGTACGTAACAGCTCTATTGCCTTGTTCAGATTTTCAAACCCACTGTTTAATGACAAGGACATTCATTCTTTTTCAAAGCACTGGGAGTCCTATTGAAAAAGTGAGCATTTTGCAGAAGGCTTTCGATACAGAAGCATAATGTTAATAGTTTTAAGAGGACTTGATAATTCCCTGCTTCTAAAAGCAAAAGTTATCAGCTGTGTAACGATGTAGGTGGCAGCTACCTGGAAATGTCCTCTTTCTGTTTTACTCTAAAATAACGTTTCTTTGAAGAACTACTAAGTGTAATATAATTAATGTTAAAGTTGATGAAAAATTGTCTTTCCTGCAGTGCAAGAACACGGGCTTGTGAAGCTTGAAAAATACAAATGATTGAAAAAAATCAAATAAAATACCGTGAAGAACTAGTAAATTATTTGATTCAGATCTGGTTATTATTTGACTCTTACTTGAGTCAGTTCAGTTTCGACAGACCAATAATTATTTACCTGCCTTGGTATTTCTGAATCAGTTCAAGCTGAAAAAATGAAATGTAAAGTTATGTGATAAGGAAACTTCCTCTGGGAAATTCTCCATTACACTATTATTCTGATCCAGTATTCAGGTATTTTCTTCTTGATTCAGTTCTGGATTAGGTTCAAAAGATTTTGGTTCAAATAACAGTTGTGGCTTAGTTCCCATTTGAGAAAGAAATAAAAGGAAGTTAAAACAATTTTTAGTTTTTTCGTCTCTGAGGAGAATAAAAACATAACCAACCTAACAGCATTTTCATACTTTGGCACTGTTTAGTTACACTGTGCACTTCACTCTTCTTGGAGAAGCTGCTTTATTTCATTATAGTGGGAATAACTGGAGGGCTGCATCTAGTGGAGTCCCTCAGGGGTTAGTGCTGGGACCAGCACTGTTCAATATATTCAATAATGACCTTGCTGAGGGAACAGAGGGCACTGCCAGCAAGTTTGCTGATGATACTAAACTGTGGGGAGTGGCTGACACACCAGAAGGCTGTGCTGCCATTCAGAGAGACCTGGACAGGCTGAAGAGTTGGGCAGGGAGAAATCTAATGATATTCAACAAGGGCAAGTGTAGAGTCTTGCATATGGGAAAGAATCGCACCATGTACAAGTTGGGGAATGAACTCTTAGAGAATAGGGGAAAAGGACTTGAGGGTCCTAGTGGACAGCAGGATGACCATGAGCCAGCCATGTGACCTCGTGGCCAAGAAGGCCAATGGCATCCTGGTCTGTATTAGAGGGGCTGTGGACAGTAGGTCAAGAGAGGTTCTCCTCCCCCTCTACTCTGCCCTGGTGAGACCACATCTAGAGTATTGTGTCTAGTTCTGGGCCCCTCAGTTCAAGAAGGACAGGGAGTTGCTGGAGAGAGTTTAGTGCAGGGCCACCAAGACGAAGGGACTGGAGCATCTCCCTTGTGATGAAAGGCTGAGGGAGCTGGGGCTCTTCAGCTTGGAGGAGACTGGAGGGGTGACCTCATTCATGTTTACAGATATGTAAAGGATGGGTGTCAGGAGGATGGAGCCAGGCTGTTCTCAGTGATGTCCAATGATAGGACAAGGGGCAATGGGTATAAGCAGGAAAATGAGAGGTTCCAAAGAAACATAAGGAAAAAGTTCTTCCCTGTGAGGATGAGGGAGCACTGGAACAGGCTGCCCAGATGGGTTGTTGAGTCTCCTTCTCTACATTCAAAACCCAACTGGACAAGTTCCTGTGTGACGTACTCTAGGTGGTCCTGCTCTGGCAGAAGGGTTGGACTAGATAATCGTTGGAAGGTCCCTTCTAGCCCTTGTGAATCTGTGATAGTGGTTTGGTATTAGAGAACTTGTGTTTGTGTCTAGATCTGCATGACATTGTATTGTGCCTTTGAGAAGACCAAGAAAATGTATTTAAAAAAATAAGGAAGGAGAACAATATAAATGGGATTTTTTTATAGCCTTACGGTATAAAATGAGTAAAGAGAATACTTTGTCATGAACAAAATGCTGTTTACTGAATCCCATTGAAACTCCTGAGAACAACTTCATTTTAGTAAGCTGATATGTCTGTAGTGCTGGCTACTTTTAAATCCCTCTGCAAATGTTTTCGTCACTTTTAAGTTTATTGCTTCTATATAATTACTCGGAATTTATTGTTTTTTCTTACACAGCACCTTTGTTTTGTGTTATTTTTTAAGTGGCAGATGAGGTGTTAGAGGATACAAATGGTTTCTTTATCAGTTTATTCTGGGCTATTCAGAACCATAACTAAGAAGCATTTTTTTCTTGATGTGCTACATTTTAGCTGCTTTAAAGAAACCAGTATGTTGAGAATTTAAAGATTGAACATAGTTTTATCCATATATACTTCCAAAGTGTGGATGGTATTGACTGGTGCTAACTGATGTGTCACAGTTCAGCTTGATTAGGCACGTGCACACTCAACAGCTCAAGAGATGATCTTGCAGAGTTTATACAGCTCCCTTTTCTAGAACAGTGCTGTGACCACTGTTAGTGTTGTGTATGAGTACAGGAAGACACAAAAAACACAGTAAGTAGAACCAAGCCATAGGGCCCACAAGAGACACAATGGCTCCTTTTGTTTGAAAGCTTTTTTTTTATACTCCACGCAAAGACATCAGCCCTGTGTATAAATTCACGTCCTTGTCCTTGGTTCAATTCTGTCCATTCCTGACTCAATGGACTTTAACACATCTGTCTCTGAGGAGAAAAGCCTTCCTCAGGAGACTTGAAAACTTCAGGAGAAGATCAGTTACCCTTGGCTTATTGTTCCTTTTGGTTTCTTCCGCAGGAGACCAAGTTAAATCTATTGTTATTTGTCCATTATGTGACACTGGGCAACTCTTCAGCTGCTTAAATTTGAATTGAAATAGCTATGGAAAAAGATGAAGAATCTCTCTTAGCTGAAATAACATGTATGCTTAAGAAAATCATAAATAAGCTGATTTTTTTTTTTAGTAGATCTATCTTGTATCATAACAGTTGCCAAAGTGTTTACTCACAGGCGCAAAATACTTAGAAAGTCTCCTTAATCTCCAATTATTGTTGCCCTCTCGTTTTGACCTCTCTTGAAGTGTTTTATAAACAATTTAAAGAATAAATGAAGTATTAGAAACAGTTATTATAGAGTAGGCAAAGTTATTTGCTTTCCTTGAGTGAAGGGATATAATTTATAAAGGACTGATTACACTCATCTGTTTTCTGGGTAGCCTGTAAGTTTACTTTACCATGGCAAGGCAGAATAACAGAGAAATTGTGTCATGGGAGCCAAGTAAGATATTGTAGCAGTAGGAAATCCAATTGCCTTGTTTTACAGTCATTTGTCTTGTCTGTTTTTTCTGTCAAATGATCATTTGAATCAAAAGCATTTAAAGAGATTTTCTTCCTTTGCAGTAATGAGAACAACAGAGACTTATACTGCAGGACATTCCTACTAGGTCTTTCCTTCTCTAACATGGCTACCTGCCAGTCCTTGTTATTATTAAAAGTTGCTTCATTTAGTACGTTTTATGAAATGGCTCTGCCCAGCTTTGTGGCTGTCACTGAGGTTATGAGTCAAGAAGGAGAGCGGGATCCGGGAGCTCTGATTCAGTGGAGCTTAGCAGTAGAGAAGCAATCTAAACTGTAAATGTTAATGAGTAGCTTTTTACTTCAAACCTACTCTTTTCAAGCTATGCATTCTTATCAAAAGAAAAATGCCATGGAAAGCACGTTTAATCTCTTTGCCTTACCAATTTTAACACGTTCCCTTGCCTTGCCTTTTGGTTACAAAGCCCAGTACTAGCAAAATGCACTTGCAAGCCACAATGGTTATCTGAGTGCAGAACCTGCTGACAAGAAGTTGGGATCAAAGTTATTTGACCCCAGCTCTATGAAATAAGGTACAATTCTAGGAGAAAATGGCTTAAGGATTTCAGAAGTTCCTTCTATAAGTCTGCAAGCCATTCCCATCTCTGCTGCGCATTTATGTTAGGCGGGGACGAAATGACATGCAAGGGTCCTGGGATCATCAAAACAATGGAGCCTATTGGCTCCAACACAGCTGGAGCTGGTGAAAAAAGTGCCTGTTCCTCCTTTTTTACGTGGCTTTTTCTGTCTCTTTTCCGATCTCCCTGTGAGGCAGACAGAGCGGAGGCAGTAGAGCAGCAGGGAAGAAGAAAGGGTGACAGTGACTGTCTATTCCACGTCAAGGACAGTTTCATAGTGTTCCCTTGCAGTTAGAATATTTGTCAGCCCTAACATCTGCCAAACAGAGTTCTGCAGCCCCTGGAGAAACTTATCTTATTGAAGTGCCTTTGTTTTCCCAAGCAGATAGATGAGAGGTACTTTCATTTCCAAGATCAGTATTTCAGTGAAGAAATAGGGCAGGATGTTGTTGTAGATACATATACAATTACATCTTCATTTCCAGTACTTCTGGCAGAAGCAGGAAGGATGAGGGAGATACGTTAATAACAGGCAGTTGATGTCAGCTCAGTATCCTACAGTAATTTTCTTGCAGATCTAACACCCTTAGAAAATATCTCTTAGCATCTCTAAGATGCTTCTTAAATATTCATTAGCTTTTACAGTCATCATTTTGGAATAGTAAATTCTGATGGTAAACATTTGGTACTTAATCGCTGAAACTGTCGAGGCCCTTATTCAGACGATTGTAGTCAGAGGAAATCAGAGAGCCTATTCTTTGACTGCTACAGCTGGAGCCTATGGAGGTACTCAAAGAACAAATGTGGATTTGGCTTCAGCTCAAGGAAGATCCTCGTCATGAGATGACATATGAAGGTTATGCAGATAAGTACCAAACCCTCACACTCCCATACTATGCAGCGTTTCACAGCCAGGAGATAAACAGACTGTAGCTGTTTTAAAGTAACTGCTAGGGTTTTTTTTTCCTGTTTATCCATGTTTTCTGAGCTATTAGGTCTCTTTTGTTTACTCCTACATTGAGTCATCTTCCAGGTCTGTTATGTCCTATAAATCAAGTAGGATACTTTCTGATGGGTATCCCTTGTACCTGAAATGGTGGGCACTGTAAACTTTCTTTTAAAACTCTCATGAATAACTGCCAAAAGGTGGTAACTACAGTACCCTCAACAAATGCACATTATGAATGGTCCTCTTTTTAAGCCTAGAATTCCTTTAAACATGCCTGTTGGGTTTTGAGTACCTGCAGTTAAATGGTGTTGCTTTTGGCAGGGCTTGGTGAGCAAATGAGGCATAATCTCTCTGATCTCAGTAGTCTGGTCAGCCAACCATGACATTCTCAGTGTCTTTTCTTTCTACACCCTGTCTGAACAGAGCCATAGCCCAGGCAGCTCTCAGTGGGGTTGCCAAAGATTACCATTTGCAGTGAAGCAGCAGATGGCAGGACAGTGGAAAATATGCAGCCCAAGTCGCTGGGTTCACATGGGGTTCAGGGTTAAATTTCAGTGATTTCCCTCACTGCTCCTTGAACCCCTTGATAAACTGCCCTTTGAGAGATGAGCTCTTCAGTGTGCATTGGGAAACTATTTACAATTCAGTTTTGTCCAGTTTTGGAAGTGGGTTCTAGACTGCAGCAGGAGATTTAAGATTTCTGTGGCCCCAGCAATTACAGTCTTCCTCACCATCCAAAGACGTAAGTGTGGGCATAAGAAATGAACTAAATAGAAAAGCTATGAAAGGAGAGGGGGGAAAAGGAACATTGCAAACTTGATTAGCTCAAAAATCGGGTAATGACTGAAAGAGGAGTGACTCCCAAACTCAACTCAAACTTCTGTGTTTATATTCTGATAAAGTCTTTGTATGCAGTTTTGGGTTTTTTCCCTTATTCCCTTATTCTTCTCACGGGATGGAGAGTTCTCACCTGAATCACTAGATGTTCAATCTCAAAGGTACGCAGGGCAGAGAGCAAGAAGGGAGTTTTTTGTCAGCAAATTTACTCTGTGACCCTTTCATGGTCACTCTTCAAGCCTTGCACTGAGAGTGATTTCATCCCTTCTTGACTCTTCCAGGGTACTTATCTCTCATCATTTCACAATAAACTGAACTTTCTCAAGTTACTGTAAAATGTTGACATTTTATCCAAATTTTTTTGGGTGAGAAACTAAAGCAGGCAAAACAAAAAATCGGCATTGATGACTTAATTGATTGGTAGTCAAGCACATAGAGGAGTAAGCAGCAGTGGCTAAATGAGAACCTTGATTTAAATGGCTTTCTAAGCACCTTTTCAGAATTTCCAGAAGAAAATAGGTTTTTATTGATTTTTTTTTTTTCCATAGCAGCATTAATCAGACCAAACTGTGAATCTATCATTTCTTTTCCTGCAGTTCTTTGCTTAGCTTCAGACTCATTAGGACTCCTATCTGCTTCATTTCTCCCAAGACAGTAGTCCCTGCTCTCAAAGCACAGGGGGAATTTCTCTTAGGAGAAAAAAATGACAATATGTAATTAATCTAGAAGTGTTTTTTGAAACTGTATCATTGTGAATTCAAAAGCAACACTGGCACACACAATCCCAACTTTCTACTGCTACAATTTACAGCTTTCCTCCTGGACATGTCCAGAGTGTGTGTATGTGCATGTGTGTTTTTCTGAGAACATGCACAGTGACCTGTGGGGATATTAAAATTACGTGAAAGGTCCCACTAAAAATACAAAGCCAGGAAATTCAAAATTGGGCTAACTTTCTGTCCTGGTTTCACCCCATTGTGCTCAAGTATTGTAGGCATCTCAGAACAGCAGGTGATCTGACTGCCTCTTCTGTTCCTAGAGGAAGTGTAAACTAACTTAAATGGGAAATATCACAAAAACAGGATAACAATGAATTTCAGGAGTCCACAAAGGAAGACGTGTTCTTAAAAATACTGTTAAAATAGCAGCGAGCATAAAAAGTAGAGTGGTGGTGAGCAGACATTTCATTTAGATGCTCGTATTTTTGCCATTGAATCACTTTACAAATGTTTTGTTTCACGTTTTCTTATGCAAAATGTTTGTCGCAATTGGATCTGTTAATGGTGGAACGTTGGTTTGAATTCTTCTTTGTAAACTTAAATAGTCTGACTTCAGTGAAACTGCACCCATTTATCTGGACAGAAAACTGAGATCTCTGGGTTTATAGCTGCACTATTCCCACATGGAAAGAATGAAGGAAGAAAATGGAATATTCATTGAAATGTATGTACATTTCAAAAATTTAGTAATTTTAACGTTTTCCTGTGTTGAAATGGTTTTCTCAGTAAATACGAGTGTCTGTTTCTTTTCCTTGGTACCTTTTTCATTTTAAAGTGAATATTATCAACATGCCCAGATTTTTTCCCAAACAGGGGTTTGCTCTCAGCAGATGCTTTTATGCAATCTCCTAACATATCTTTTCTGCTGCTCTGCCTGGTGGCATTTCCAGTACAGGGTTTGGGTGTGGAAGCCATAGCATCCTTGCTTAACTTCAGGGTCCTCCGAGAGTGATCACAGTAACTTTTTATGGGAAGTTGAAGCAATCGGCAGTAAGTACAGCTAGGTGAAATAATGTTTTTATTGGCTCTCTGAATACAGGAGGTCAACACAGCTAAGTCAAACATGTCCAAGTCTTTCGGGAGCAGAAAGGACACTCTGACTGGTGTCAGCTTGTCTCTGCCTTTCCATCTTATCTTCTTTTCAAACTGTTAGGGTTGGGGGTTTACTTCAAGGTTGGTTCCACCCTTGTCCCACCTGCATAATTACTTTGAAACTTGTTTCAAGGGGTAGTATTGTTAAAATACTGCATTTAAGGGGTGTTGCTTTGATTTTATCTAAAATAATGACTTCCAGCATGGTCCTGTTCCGTCTTCCACTTGTCTCAGTGCCTTGAGCCGGGGCTGGCAGCGTGGGCTCAGAGTACTGTGAGCTGATCTCATGGTCAATCATCAGCTTGACTGCACGCTGCAGCACACACTGTGAAGACTGCTTTTTTACTCTTCTGTCAGAGCCATGCATTTACTTGAATAGTCTGTTGTGAGTCTGAAGGGGTATCTGTAATGGGAACAATTCATCCTCATAGTGGTAACCAGACACCTCTGCTGTTGATGATTTTTGCATCAAATTGTTGGGATCATCGTGGGTGTTGGTGATGTATTTCTCACCACATCCTAGCTGAGGATCTAATTATTCACAACACAGAAGATGGAAGGAAATGTAGCACCCTGTGTTTTGTCAGCCTTTTTCAAGTAGTAGAAAAAAATGTGCCTCCTGTAGTTACAGAAGCTGACACTTTTTCTCCTTTCCTCCAGTTCTCACTAGTCTCAACCTTTTTATTTCTTGGCAAACTCTTTGCCCATGGCTCTTTGCAGCTCTCTGGAAATATAGATGAACTGTTTCAGGACTCCCTGTTAGTGACTCCAGGACTCCTGTAGCAAAGGGCAACTTATGAAAATTGACACACTTTTACCAAATGATTTATCAAGGGCATAAAAGGGTGCCTTAAGGACTATCACTGTCGCAAAACTAACCCGATGAAAGTCCTAAGAGAAAAAGGGTTGAGCAACAATGCTCAAAAGGGAGGTACATGGATTTAGGAATATCTTGAGTTATACTGTATAAGTGTCAAACCCATCTAGGACTGCTTGCTAGTTTGTGTGGGAGGCAAAGTTTCAAGTAAGTTATTTGGCTGTAGCTAAACCATTTTTCTCTCTCCAAGAAAATACATCAGCACTGACTCAGCAAAGCTGTATGCTGCTTTGATGGGTTGTAAGGCTAGCTCTTATTAAACTCTTTTGCCTTCAGTAGAAGTAAATGAACGTTCTTTTTACCCCTGACTGGAGATGAAATGACACATTTTCTGCTCTCTATGTATTTCTATATCTGCATATGTTCTCTACATATATTTGCACATTAAAAGCTGACGCTAATATGAGTACACAGAAAGACACAAAAGACCTGTACAAAACTTTGATTATTCCGTGACCCACCACATGCTGATGTCCCACCCACCTGGTCAGACTGAGACACCAACCAGACTTAGTCCCTCAGAGGTCAGAAGGTCCAAGAAACTGTATTAGTCAGTCATGTGTCACCAGGTAAGATTAAAAGCCTTGCCTGCTTCTTCTCAAGGGAGTGCTAGAGTAAAGGTTGAATGTCTCAGCTTGAGCCATCAAACAGCACCTTTTTTTGATGTGCTACTGGTTGCTGAGACGATGGAGGAGGGGAAAGACGGAGAAAAGGAAAGAAGTGTTAAATTTAAAGGCACAGATGTCTGAACTTTGATAGCTCTTTAACAAGATAAGTTAAAATCTGGGGGTTTTTTGTGCAAGTCATCTTGGAGTGCGTGATATTTCCATTTCATACAAGTGCTGAATTTTCATTTTGGTTGAGTACATTTCTAGCTATTGTAGCACCAATTCGGCACAGCATGTCCTTAACTCACATTGTTTACCCATGCTTAAACAATGTAAAGAGTCTGTGCTGATGAGCAAGCACACTCATGCTTACCCACAGATGATCACACATGCAAGGGCTTGTCTAATTCTGTGACAGCTTAAATGAGAGGTTTAATTCAATAGTATTAGTTGTACAATTTAAAAAACAAGGCTTAAATGAGTGCTAACAAATCGGAGAGGCTAAAGATATTTACCTTTGTTTTAAAACGTAATGTGTATGAACTGCGATTAAGAAATCAAAGTGAATAGTTTGGAGCAAAAGGTTAAGTTTTCTGTAAGCGAAACGCTGCTCCGTTTATATAAGTGCCATTAACAGCATAAACTTGGGAACAGGAATAACACTTCTACATGTTGTTTTCAGTATTAATGTTTGGTTGTTTATAAAAAAAAAAAATCTTTGATGCCTCACCTTTTCCTGTTCAGTGTACAGTTCCTGAGGGGAAAATGTTTTAATTTAAGAAAAATTGTATTGAGGAAATGTACTAAAATAATACCTCTTGCCCAGCAGTTGTGGCTGGTATGTCATCCTATCCTTTTAACAAGCTGGTATGGTAGATCTGAATTGTGTAATTAGTCCCAAGAAAGGTCATTTTAAATGTGAAATGTAAAGGCATTCTGTAACACATTTTCATGCAGATTGTCTGCTAATTAAACATCATTTTTTCACAGTCACTTTAGAGACCTTCTGCTGTATGGTCATAGAAATCACACTGTTGTTGTTCCTTGAGAGGTGGGAATCTATATCTGTTTGTATGCAAAACAGTCATGAAGAGCTTAAAACCCTGATGATGGATCCCAGTGGAGGGTTAGCTCCACCGAATTGTAGGAGAGGGTGGCTCACCTTGCTGTGACAAATGTCACCTCTGATTCTCATCCTCTTGTGGTGGTTGGTAAGGCTCTCACCCTACTTCCATATGGCTCTTTTACAGGGCTTGCTAGTTATCCCTACAGGTAAACTTTGTGCTGTCTTTCCACCCGCTGAGAAAAAGTCTTCCCACTTTCAATACTCCTTCTCATTTTCTGACGGTTTCCTCACAAGATTGTCTCTCCTGTTTTTTTTTTTTTTACTCTCAGATTATAAAATTAATTCATTTTTGTTCCCTTTGTGCCTAGTTCATATGATCTTGTGTTGCCCTCAGCTGTCCAAATGTTCTCAATATACAAGTAGATACTGGGAGCAGAAGAGATCTTGAGTTGATGTGCATCAAACCCCTCCAGTGTGCTTTCCTCCTGCAGCTGTTGCTTCCTACCTTTTACCTTTCTGCCTTAATCTCTTATTTTTTAAAATACAAGTAGTAGTGTGTTTTCCGTTATGCAAGGAATTCCACTGAAGTGTGGTGCAAATGGAAAATGGGGACAAGCCAACTTACCACATTTTATTTCTGGCATTTATTTCTGTTCATAATGTGCATCAATACATTGTAAAAGGAGATAATTCAACTGATCTGCTGATTGATGTCTTTGGTAGCAATATTTAAAGGAATTAGTGCCACTTCAGTTTTTTGAAATCACACATTTTAGAGTAACACCAAATAATGATCACTCAAGAAGGAGGGACAATTTTATCTTCATGTTATCAGACTGTTGCTTTCAACCTGGGATCTGTGGATTTTATTGTCACATGAATATTTCCCAGGGATTTGATGAACAATAACCTTTAGAGACAAGTGAATTGTCAGTAGTTCTTTCTTTTCTGTTTGGAGATCTCACATGTCCACCAGAAAAAAAGTTGGCACTATGTGAACTGAGTATGTTTGAAAAACATTGTAAAGCTATTAAAAAAATATGAGAAACCTACTGTCATAAGGTACTACTATATTTTTAAAGGACAGAGAAAAAGACTGGAAATACTATGATGATGCAGAGTGTTTCCAACTATACTTACAGGATTAAAATGTAAGGATTAAAACACTATATCTCATGTTTTAGGAAATATAGCAATTTATTGCTCAGATCAGGAAGATGTTTCCCATGCAGTGCATGACTTTACAATGAGTTGCTCATGAATCATATCACTCTTATTTCATATGTATTTCATTTTGCAAAAATCTGATTGTGGTCTTTCTAACAAGCTCATCCAAACGTAGCTGTAAGTGCTGTGTTAAATTCACAGGCTATAACGAAGAGCTGGGAAGGAAAAAAAAAATCAGTTTTAACAGTATTTTTTCATTTGTTTCCAAACAGTAATGTCTCCACTTTGTATAATTCTTACTTTGAGAAGAGCGATTTGTTATTTTAAATTGAGAGTGAATTCACAATTAAAATGTAGAAGTGTTTAATATATACTAAGTAGCTGCTTTGCTAGTTTTACCAGAGTTCAGTACCGTGTCTGGTGTTTCAGTCAAGATACAGCTGAATATTCTATTTAAACCCAAAATATGGAAGGTTAATTTAAAGTTCTGTAACTTGATTTTTCAAGTGATTTGTACTCACATAACTCCATTGACTTCAGAATATATTATTATTGATTTTAGTCAGCATAAGCTAAAGGAGACTCTGGACTTCTTTTCTTAGAAAAACTAACTATTGCTTTGTTTTTTAATTTAAGCTTGTTACAAAAATGGAAAAGCTTCTCATAGAATGGAAATTATGAGCAGTGTGGATTTTCAGGCAATCAAAACATTTTAATGATCTCATTAAATGTATCATTTACAACACATGTATGTTAAAAGAAATACGTTCCTTTGGCTTAGCAGAAGCACTGGGTACACAATGTGTTCGAACAAGTTGGGCTTCCACTAGAATCTGTGCCAGAACTGTTGAAACTTGGAGGAAAAAAAAACAAACCTGCCACCGTTTTTTTTCTTGTGCCAGCATCTTCTGAGACAGAAACTTTCTTATCATTTTTTATGCAAAATGAAGAAAAATATCTTGAAAAGGCAACTTGATAGACTGTGCTAGGATTGCATTTCAGCTAATAGATTCGTTACTAAATGCTACCAGATTGACTGTTATTCTATGATATTGCTAGGATTAATGATAGATTTTGTTATCCATGAAACAACTGGTGTTATAGAGGAATAGCAGTCTTCTAGTTTTGGCATCTATTGAGTTTTCTATGTAGCCTTTAGAGCTCAAAAAATGAGAGTTCTTGAAAAGAAATATTAACTCTAACAGTGACTCTTAAAGCTGCTTCATCAACACGTCTGCATCTTATAAACCAGAGATTCTAGAAAAACACTTACTTCAAACAGTTTCCTGATGATACACAATGGATGAAACCCCAGTGCTGATAAAAGGAATGGGGTACTGATGCAGAGATCCAGATATTTCTTTCTCAGGGTACCCAGCTTTGGAACTGTACATGTATTGAACTTGTGCTTTCCAAAGCAATAGTTTTAGGTATATGTTAACGAGAGATGTGTCCACCTGTCAAAACGGTATCTTTGCCCATACAGCAGCATCCTTCTCAGAGGGATGAGCTGTGCAAACTGTTTTCCACAGCAAGCCAGCCAGCTCAGTGGGCAACAGGCCTGGGCCAGAGAGATGAAACTATTTCTTTTTGTTGTAGTATTGTTCCTGTAGTGGTTTGCTGACAGGTTACATGTTTTACAGATCAGGTCTACTTGATGAGGAATCCTTGCTTAAAAACCTATCTAGGATAAATCAGGTTTGTAAATCAGGCCTTATGGTTCCTATTGGAATGGTAATTATCTCAGAGGGAGGGCTTGGGTTTTGAAAACAAATCTCAGCTAATGGCCAGGGTTCCTGAAAAAGCTGTTAATATCATGAAAACTCATGTTTAAAGCCTCTTTTAAAATGTAAAAGCTTGTCAGGCACTGCTCAACCAAGACTGTTTGGAACTGCTGGAATGTGTGGACACACCAAAGCATCCTTTGTAAGGTCTGGCCAAATCTCTGCTGTTTGGTACAGCAATTCCAGTGCTGTCAGTAGCAATGAAAACCATAATGTATTTGCTAGGCAACTATGAAAAGCAGTTAGCCTAGCACGCTTGACCTTACTGAAGAAGCAAGAATGACTTTTATTTACTGTAGGATGGCAAGCTCCCAGAACAGTGCCACCCTCACACATTCTGAAAAAGTGTTCAAATAAATCAAAGTGCATCACACGTTTACTAGAGTTCTGAACGCTGTAAAGACATTCATTAATACTAGGTGAGAGCAGAGATGTGTTTTACAAAACCTCTCTGAACTGAGGAATTAATACAAAGCCAGGAGACAAATATGGGGCTCAGACATTTGTCTTCTCTGCCAGTCTAGGATAGTTTCTGTTGCTACTACCATGTTTCCATTTGAATTAATAATGTTAGTAGCATAATACAGTAGGCCCTGTTCAGCTGTCATAGCTGGTGATATTTTTTCTGCCACACCATCTTGATCTGATGAAAATCAACGTAAAGGGTGAAGTAGTTAACAGACCAGCAGCTCTGTTCATGCTCCTGCTGGCACTACTTGACCGTTCTATGGAGGAAAATACTCTTCTAGGTTCAACGTTAGCAAGTCTCCTGAGGAAGAAGCAAGCTAACCATTCCTGTGTCTCAAAAAGAAGGTACTTTGTACTCAGTTATATAAAGATATCTGTAGCACTCCACATGGACCTTTTAGATAGAATCATTCCTGAGGACAGAGACATTAGGTCTGCCAAATTTCTGGCCAGAGCAAGGTTTTATGTCTCTATTGCAAATCCCTAGGACAGGGTTTTATAATGGAAATGCTGACAGAGCCTTAACTATTTTGTATGACTCCAGTGGGCATCAGCTTAAATTCTGGTTATGATGTGCATTTAATGGCATGGGATCAAATATATTGTGTAATGGGATATTTTAAGATACTGTGTTGGAAAAGAACTGGTATTTAAACATTATTTATGAACCATATCATTTAAATGCTTCTGAAATGTGCCATTCAGTCCTTGGTTGCATGAAAAGAAGAATTTTAATCACATTTCTCAGAAAGAACAGTAGCATAGTTTTCTTCCACAGCTTTAATGCTGAGAGACTTCCAAGAAGAGGATTGATATTACTTGGTTGAACTCTTACAGGAATATTCTGGAAAGTAAAGATTTTCATTTTTCCTTGTGGTGCTCTTTTATTCCTCATTTCAGCCTTTTGAGTATATTTTGATTTTGCTTTGGGAAGATCTTTGAAGATCATTTCTCTCTAGTTTTCAGTGACTACAAGGAGACAGCGATTACTAGTATTTGCTGCGTTGTGCTAGACAATTCTACATCTTCTTATTCATTATCCTTCATATGTTTCAAGCTAAGTTGATGGCATAAACGTTCTCTCTCACATCAAACATAATACGTGCCCCTTTTTTTTAGTTCTGAAGAAGTGGTTGCTCCAAAATGGAAGTTGTAGTTCGTTAGTTGTGTAGGCTGACAGTAAAACTTTCTTTAATGCAGATGGTGACTAGAACTACTTTTACTGCAAATGGGAACCTAGCATTGAAAGCGGACAGTTTTGCCTGTTACTCACTTGCAGTCCAGAATAGACATTCTGAAGAATGGAAGAAGGCCTTGGCCTTTCATCCTGCAATTGACACATTTGTCCAATTGTTGAGGTGCATTGCTATAAAAAAGACTTCTCAGTGTATTTTATTTCTGAAATTTTGCAAGTCACACTTATTTTGTAAACCTCTTTTATATATGAACACTTTTTCAGGATATATGGAAAACATATTATTGTCATCCTTAAAAAAATGGGTGCAAACTGATAATATATTCTGAGTGGCTAATAACCAGAATTCCAATTAGTTCAGCAGCTGACAGCTAAAATTTTACCTTAATCCTCTGGTAAGGTCTGAATACTTTAATGCCTTCATTCCACATGTTTCTTAAAGTTGTGCTCTCTTTTAAAATTTTGTCAAAGTCAAATGACACAAAAAGGTTTATAGTGCTCTTGACTTTAAAGGAAAAAATAGTAGTCTGAAAAAGACACTTCACATTATTTAATAATCTTGCACTAGTCTATTGTTTGTTTGACGGGAAATGGAATATATTGAGATGCATGTCTCAAGAGCAGCATTCCACAATGAAAAAACTATATATATACATTGAGTGTACAAGATGCATTACTCAGAACTTCTGAAATTTGTTTAAAGCATTTTACAAGTGCAGTCATTTTCACTAACTTTCTTGCTTTCCATTTGGATCAAGTATCATCTGTCACCACTCAATCATTTTTTTTTTTTTTAGCTGTTACAAAGGCATGTAATTTTAATTTTTGTGGCCCATTAGTGTGCGAATGCCAGTGGCCTTGTTTAGCCTGAAATCATGGTCTAAATTCAGATCTTCTGCTTTTGAGGAGACTGTTGACTACATCTTAGAAACACAGCCGTCATAATCTAAAACTCAAGATATGAAAATAACTAGTAATTTATATTATTTAAAGCCTCTCTACAGGGAGCAGAAATGAATACACAAATTTTTCCAAAGCAAGATGGTGAACAAAATATACAAGTATGATAATGTATAGCTTTCAACTGATAAAGTTGAAATCACAATTTCATGATCTCACTGAACCTGGCAATCAGAGAATCCTGAATAACTAGAAAAGTAGAATGTGTTTTACCTTCTTCTTCTTCTTTGAAGAATAGGTAATATTTTCATATCCTCTTTTTTATTAATAAACTAATTTATTTAGATACATGCATTCCTTAAAAAAAAGAATTTAAAAGAAAAAAAAAGGGCAACAAAAAACTTGAGGGTGGTCTAAGATGTCTGTCTCCTTTATGTAACCTTTTGCATTTTGTGTTTAAGAACTGGCGTTCCAAATGATTTTCTTTGGCTTTATGCCTGGACTGAATACTTAGGCTGCAAATTAGGAATGCTTAAGAAGTTGTACAAAGAAAGATGTTTGCTCTGAAAGTGCAGCTAATGTGACACTTGCACTGGAAGCTTCTTAGCCTACTCAAACGATGAAAGATGGCATGAGTCTGGGTAGTGTGCAGGGAATGAATGAAGACTGAAGGTACCATGTACTGAGCTGTACAAGGTATTTCAGTTATCCGCCACTGTGACTATGCTGATATTCCCTTTTATTTTTATTCCAGGGGCTAACTTTGTTACTCGAAAAATCAGCCGGTCGGTAGCAAAGATTCACCTCGGACAGCTGGATTGTTTCAGCCTGGGCAATCTGGATGCTAAGAGAGACTGGGGCCATGCCAGGGACTACGTTGAGGTAAGTTGTGGGCCATGTGCCTTTTTCTGAATCATCTTCATGGTAGGGATAATGGTTATTGCTGTAACTTCAGGTCATGGTCCGTGGAGGGCTATCTCAAGATGTTTTTGCATATTGAGGCCTGTTAACTTTGTCTTGCTCTTGATTTCAGACGAGGGAATTTAGTAACACAGCAGTCTACTCCAGGCATGACCTGAGCAGAAAAATAAATCTTTGGGTTTACATTCCTTGACTGAATTCCTTGGAGGAGGGGTCTGTCTGTAAAGTGGATCTGTTTTAGAGTATTTCTCCTGTTGTTTTGACAAATTTTATGACCAATATTAAGATTGCAGCAAGATGCAATATGACCTGAAGTCAAAGATCCTACTGGAGGCTGATGGCCTTTATTATAGTGAGGCAGGAATTATGTACATATTAATGAGCAAGACTTTAACTGCTTGTAAATTGGAAAGAAGCATCACAACGTAGTTGTCATGGCTGGTATTACAACACATGTGCCTGCATCTAGCATTTGAAATGTTTTTGCAGTCAGGATTTATTTCTAAATTTATTCTATGCATCTACTTAAGCAGACAAACAAACAATACCCCTGTATTGTATTACAAGGAGACATGAATGACCATGTAGGAAATATTGTCTTTTCCCCAGGAGACTTTTGTCCCCATTTTGGTGCTTAAAGATTTCCTGTGGTCACTGGACTATTTCTGTCTTTTAATAATTCCTTGCTGGGAAACCGGATTTGGCTTCACCGTTCATTGATGTAGTTTAAAAAGATGATGACTGTTTGTTTTGTTTTTCTATATTACAAAGTAAGAAGTATTTCAGTTAGAAGTCTGATTTGGAATTATATCGTAAGTTGAGATTTAAAAGGGAAAGTAAAAGCTGAGCTGTCAAATATTGTTTATGGTCAAAAAGAAACAAGAAAACAAAATACTAATATCACAACATAAACTTTTTTTCCCCTGATTGATGGTAAAAAAATGAAACAGACATGGTATCAAAAGGGCTACATAAAGTAAATGAAAAAGGTGGACAGATAGCTATAAATAAAGTTGGCTTTTGGTTTGTGCTGCATTTGCATGTAAGGTGTTAAGGGTACCAAGAGTGTCATGAGTATGCCTCTGTGACTAATGTTTTGTATGTGTGGCTGCAGCATTACTTGAAGCTGTTAATGCAGTAAACCATCCCAATCATGTTTTTAATGGATAAAACTACAGTCAAGTTACCAGGCCTCAACTAAAAGGAAGTAAAAATTAAGCCAAATAAAACGACCAGTTGCATGAACACAATGAGCTTAATTTGTTAGCAGGCATTGGATGTTCCATAAATACCTCAGTTATCTCATTCCAAGACAACTTGCAGCAGATCATAAATCGTGGGATGAATTCTGATGTCTTCTTCCATAAGGGAAATCCAGAATAACCCTCTTGTGCCTAGTAGGTCAGACCCTTGTCCTGTGTTCAAACCTTTAAAAACAAAAAGGAAATGAGCACAAGTCTCTTCAGAAGAATGAGTAGCTTTCAAGGCCTTTGGCCTCCAGAAGGAATGCGGTTGTCCGAGGTCTACAGCACGAACACATGTTTGTTGAGTAAGTAGCATTCCAGACCTTTCAGCTACACATTTTGGGCCCATCCCAAAATCTTCTGGAAATAATTCCTCGCTAAAATATAGTTCATCTTGAGTATTGGATAATGAGAGAGTTATCAATTCTCTAATTCCCTGAATACTGTGGAAATGTGGTTACAGGCAGCTTTCTAATGGCTAAAAAAGAGAGTAACTTTAAACTGGAAATAAACAATTATTTGAGGCTTTAATGGCCTGGAAAGTAAGGCTTAGAGATTTAACATTTTTTAAATAAATACGTAGTATGTTAGAAAGCACAATCATATTTACAAGCATTTGGGGAGCTTCCTGAAGCATATGGCTGAACACATAGGGATATATCTTATCCTCTCCATATGTATTTTTAAATCCCATTGATATTAATATAAGTAACACATGTGCATATAGACTAGACCATATACTGTGTTTTCTTTCTCCTTATTTCCTTATTAGGGATAATAATAAAACCATAAATACGTTCCCTTTTGTTGTTTTATAAAACATTGTGGGTCAATTCCTGATCTCATGAAAGTTGATGACCAAACTTCCATTGACTTCACGGAGGGATTGTATCCTGTATGTGTTGGTTACAAAGCACAAGCAGAAGTCTGGACTCTTGAGCTTTGATCACATGTGTTTATTTCACTGACACTGTGATTTTGGGCAAACACTTCTGTATATAAGAAAGTGTGGAAGAGCATGCCTGCACTGAAGCACGTGGGTGCCCACCAAAGCATAGGCTGCCAGCATGCTGAGTGCTAGCTGTGGGTTGGGGTCAGCTTCACAAGCAGATGATTCAGAAATTTGATGTTTAAACATGGGTTCATATCAGGGAAGAGGAGTTGGAGTTTGTGTTTGATTACATTTTTTAAATAATTTGGTATTGAAAATTTGGGGTAGGGGATTATTAGTTTCATCCTAAAATTATATTAGTATCTCTTAACATTTTTGCAGATGCTGCTGCTGCCTTGTACTCCCTCTTTCCCCATTTTTACTGTACTGCGATCCAGCACAATTCTCATGGGATGGTATTAGAGATGGTGATCAATGCCATTGAGTTGGAAGAGGAAAAACAATATATCAACACTATTGATTGTGTGCTATTTTGTTTTGTGAGGCTAACTTACACCTTTTATTTGTTGCAGAAAGTTTTAGTAAGCCATCTGCTAGGTATTTCCAAATATTCATACAATAGCAAGACTTAACGGTCTGACTTATTTCAATGTCATTTGTAAAGCATGAGACATCATACAAATTTCCTCAGACATTCTCCCAAGAGTTGTATTTCAAGTTAATGTAGTTTCTCAGAAGCATTTGACTTGGACCTTTTAAAAAAATGCCCCTCAATCCATCAATAGTTTGCTGGATTTTTAAATTTCTTGCATGCTAAATGCTGTAAATGAAGCTGTGAAGGTATACCTGCAACAGAAAGCTTAAACTGTTGTTCTTGGGGATGTAATAGACAAATTTATTTGTAAAGATGTGAAGGGGAAGCCAAGAAATAGAGCACAGTCACTTTGGCAAGTGACTGAGAGAAAAGAGCAAGTTCGTATTAGAGTTCAATAGATGAGACTTTTTCTTCTTTTCCTTTAATTTCATTTTTATTACCCACTGATGCTCAGGTTGCCTTCAGCGGTTGCACTGCCCCTTGCTCAGTGCTATGCAGAGAGAGAACAGAAATACTGCACAGATGAGTGCTGTGGAAAAGCCTATTGATGCATATCTTACAAAAGTAAAAAACCAAAGTAACAGTTTTAATAGGCTTTATTTGTACAGACTAGAAATAGTTTCCTTTGCCTGCAATAGAAATCCAACAATATTTCAAGCAATGACTACAGAGGAGTCATAACTGGGTCATAATTGGATCCTATTCAGTTAATTATGGGTCTAGTCAAATGTCTAAAATTAAGCATATGCCTAAACTCATGGTGAAATCAGGGTCCATTTGTTACTGTAAATATATAGCAGTCAGCTTCCATTAATTTATATTTAAATAATGTAAAAAATCAAAGTAAAAAAGAACTGTATAAAAATAAGTTATTGTACAGTCCATCCAAGCACATTAAGAGAGACTTTCTATCCTTTTTTTTTTTTTAATTCTAGGTACTGGTGCTGATTAATACTTTACTTTTTGATTAAAATGCACAAGCAAATGCACCATGATTTTGCACATGTTCAGATTGAACATGTAAAGTAAAATCCAGTCTACAGTGATGCCTTCTGCATTTAAATCTCAAGTCTGCATCACTTTGTCTTTCATTCATAGTTCTTCTGTTCACCATTCTGATTGGTAGAGACTGACCCTTGGAGACAGCTGCTACCATTTCTGTTGTGGGAAATCCCTTCTTGTATGTTTGTGTGTTTTCTAAGTCTTGCCAGACAGAATTATTTAAAATTTTACTTTACTCTTGTGCATAAGAAAATAATTCAGCCATGGGGACTGTTGGCCAAGGCATTTCTAGTTTTGTTCTGCTGTTTTCTTGGAGTGTTAAGGATGTGTTATCTTTTGATACATTTTCCCTTAGTCTACTGAGACTTGAAGTTGTTTTTCTGACACATCCTTTCATCAACCCAGCACAATGCTTGTTTATGAGAGTCTTACTTTGTTGAAGTTTGTTGCTTATAAAAGCAAAATCGGTTATATCTATCTGGGTAACTGTCAGTACGTCATACAGTTACAAGATTGGCTCAAGAACTTAAAGGCATGCTTTAAATTAAGATTACCGTTTTGTTATGGACTGAACTGGAAAATGGCATTTTTTACTTCTTACTGCCTAGTTTTTATGTTCACCACTTCTAATAAAAAGAAATAATATTAAACCCTCAACGCTGGACTTCCTCGACTATGAGGGTAAGGAATTTTGAGCCATCCAGGTACTGAAGTGTATTTTATGTATTTCTAAATGAGAACATTTTATTTTCATCAGCTTGCTTGAGCCAAATTGATCTTAAAATGATATCCAATCTGCTCAGATATTAGGATCCACTGAATTGTTTATCTTATTGTTGCCATCTAGATTAAGTAATTGTGAGAGCAGCATGGCTTGTATGAACCTTTAGGAGAAAAGTTTGATAGACTGGTTGGTTGGAACAACTACTGAAAATTCATAAAACTCTCGACAAGGACTTGCTTTAAGTGTCTTTTCTAGAAGCACGTTTATCATGGACAATAACTAGTCCACCTTAGTTTCTTGCTAATAGTTTAAAAATCTGTTGTCTTTTTATGAGATGTAGAATTGAGTCTCGTGTTGAAATGCTTTTTGAGAAAGCAACATCTCCCCAAAGGAAGTACACATTTACTAATGGCAGAATATTCTTTGATTTCCTCATGTAAATACTTTGGACATGTGGAGGTATGATGTGGCCAGGAAAAAGAAAGTAAAATTTTACCATGGCAGAATGTTCAGTCATCTGTGAAAATAATGATCCAGTTTCTCAGGATACAGTATAGCCAATGTGAGAGGCCACAGCATTCAAATGAAGTCTCCAATGAAAGATACTAAATCATTTTGTGATGTTCACCCAGCACTAAACCACAGGCACTGGTATTTGCAATAGAGCCGTTTCTTCAAGTGACAAGTGTGCTTTCAGAACATCCGAGAAGTAAAGATTGTCTTCCCTCTGGTTGAGTCTATAGAGAAAAGACATAGATAAGTGGATTTCCAGAGTCAAATAATGATGCCATTGTTTTAGTAAATTTTTTGGACACGTTGCACCTCAACTGAAATATTCCAACATGATGTAAGACAGTAGACAGCATCACTGGCCACAAAATAGGCATTTCCCTGACGTGTCTCATGAGGAATCAAAATAGGATCCCATGAGACCTCATTGTCGTTTCTCTCTCTTCATTGCTGTCCAAGTATGCTTTATGAGGCTCAGTAGAGGACCTGTAGTCCCACTTGATTTTTGGCTTCATCAACCACTCTTAACACTCTGATTTTAGTTAAAACGTGGGAGTTGGACTGAAAACTTTTGAATGTTTTCTCCAAGCCTGTGGTACCAAATGGAGTGTCAAAAGCAGTAAGCATATAGTGAAGACCTCCTCAGTGTATATTTCCTCTCCATTGTCTCATGCAAGCAGAAAAAAGTTAATATTTAAATAATATTTTCTTTAAATTAGAGCATGATTTGAATGCCAGCAAAATGTAGGTATAACTCAAACACCTTCCTTCAGAATTTGAAAATATGGGCAAACTTTCCCTTATGGAAAGAGAATTGTGATAGTAAAAGTTTTCCTTTTTAATGAAAAATAAAAGCTTGCATTTTGGTAAATAAGGCTGCACAGTATAGGAGTTTATAATATATTTCAGCATATGTAATTTAAATTAGACTTCTTGACTATTAGAAGTACTTGCAATGCACAATAGAATAACATACTATCATCATAATTTTACTCATGTAGGTGATGTCTGTATCAAAGTAAACCAAAACAATACCCAGTTCTTCATGGTGTTTGAAATGCTGAAGTCTGTGAATAATTGTTCCAAACAGCATAACTGAGAAAACTCAAACATGTGTTATACACACGTGTGTGCACACACACATCATCTGTATATATGTGTGTAGATTTGAATGTATGTATATTTCTGTATTTTGTGGAAATTGTTTTCAGTTTCATGTATTTTGAGGTACATGAATGTGCTATTTTCTCTTTAAGTTGGATATGATAATAAGAGACTGAATGAGTTTATTACAACAGACACGAAGGGAGTCCATATTTAAAAGACAGAAATGGGGAAGGACAAAGGAGTTTAATTACAATATGTAGGTGTTCTGTCTAATGCACATCATATGGTATTGATTTCCGGTAGCAGGGCCTACTGTAAGTGTAGCTGTTAGATCTTTTCCTTTCTGGGAACTGTCCTGATCTATTTCAGAACTACAGCACAATTTCCCCCTTTTTATGTTCCTGCAGCCATTTTTTATGTGAGTGTAGTATAATTGTAAAAAGATTTTGTTCATATTTACATACATTTTCCATTAACTTTCTTTTTCACCACTTTTGTGTTTGACCTATTAGTGTTTTTAGGCTTTACAAAGCCAAAAAAAAAGTGCTTTCCACAGCAAAACCATCTGGTTCAGTTTCCTGTGCCTCAACAATGATATGTGTATTATTATCAAGGCCACCCCGGTGGTTTCTAAGTGGTCTTGTTACAGTGGTGGTCTTACAATTCAGTTGGAGTGATGGAAAGGTTAGACTAAGGCTTCTTTCGAGTATAAGGTTTCCAGATTGATAAATTATGTATTGTTGTCATATTTCTTAGACTGACCTACTATCCTATTCTAGCTTGAATGCGGTATCTCTTTAAATAACACAGCTACAAGAGTCCTCTTGAGAAATTCTGCTTTTGCACCATGTTCTGCTAGTAGAATACCAAAATAAAGGTGCTTTTCAAAAGTAACTTTAATTGCATACTGTCTTCCTATGATTTTAGTCTTCTGCTCAGTCTGACAATGTGTGTGGGGGGGAAAAAAAAGTAAAATTAAGAGCTATACTTGTGATAGGATTGAAAGCAAATACATGGACACTAGCAGAGAGACTGTGTAATGCAGTATATACACCATCTTTGTAGTCCATGTCAGTGAATGCAGCAGCGTAGTGTTTACTCATTAACAGGTGACAATATAACACCAGGATGAAAACAAACCAGTCTTTTTAAGAAAAGGTCTGTGCCACCTTCCAGTCAGTCTTCTGGTCGTTGTAACTTTGGGCAACTGTAGATGAGAATGTAGGAAAGAGATTGATTTCACGAGGGAGATGGGATTGCCTCGGTCTAGGGAGCAAGTACACCAAACAGCCTGCTCAAGGCTGTATCTATGCCTGGGAGGGAACCAACCTCGTCACAGGATGGAGCATGTTCACTGTAAAGTGAATCTTCACAAAATTTAACAGTGTTAAGTCTCATAAGTCTCTCTTGAGTGTATGCAAGACAGTATGTAGTATGGTTTGTTGCTTTTTTCCCATTTTCATCCACACAAAATTTATGAATTGTGGAACTCTGGGTCAAATTTGATGGAAATGTTCTCATAAATATTCCCTGTCCTTCTGCATGCAAAGTTTCAAGTACTTACTGTAAAAGAAGAAAACTCTAGGTTCAAGGGAAAAAAACCTGAGGTTTCTGAGTGAATTGTTACGAATTAAATGTATTCTGTAATCAGATTAATCACTTCCATTGATATTTTTGCTTCCTTTCTTTGCTCTTTTCCCCATTGCCGGGGGGACAAAAAAAACCAAAAAAACCCTCAACCAGGTGTGTTTACCTTTGAATTCAGAATTTTTTTATTCAGCCAGATGGTATTTGGCAACATTTTAAAGAAGGGGAAGCAGCATCTTTTATTGGTACATATTAGGCAATATTAATAACAGGAACTGCTACCAGCCCCACCTATAATAACCCAGATAGTTTCTCTTTATTAACTAATCTGTGATTTACACATTTATTTGAATCCTAGAGTAACGCACCACATTCTAAGAAAGCTGTACAGCATAGTTGGGTTGAATTTTAATAAGGAGAAAATATCCCTTAAAACAGATCATTAAAGTTTAATGAGGACATTTTTAAAACTCCATAATGATTCAATTTACACTGGAAGTCAAAAATAGTTGCTAGCGTTGTTATGTCTATGTGGTAACATCCTCGCTATACAGCAATTGTTTTTATTTGAAATGAAGCCATCATGGGCAGTGCATTCCCAGAACCAAGGTTTTTAGCCCTCCAAGAATTTCAAGTCATTCCACTGAAAGAAGAAATGTTTGAGAGGACAAATTGAAATATCAAGTCTCACTTTTATTGTATTCTAGCTGTTAATACTCTGTGCATTGTCAAGAAGACTGGTTATCAGCAGAGTGACTGTTCTTTCCTGATCTGGGTGTGGGGAAAAAAAAAAAGTTATTTTGTTTGAGTGGGAAACATTCCCCAAACCCACAGGGTACACTTAATATGCCACTTTTAGTTTTAGCAGAAATTCTTGCATTCTTGCTTGTAGGTGTTTTTGGATGAAGCCTTGACCTAACAACCAACATTAATGGTCCAAAGGTAGAGCAGCTGAACTTTTCAATTGGCCTTCTTTGGCTGACATTAAGCGTTCCCTGGGGATGGTTGACGTGGTTACCAGGTTAAGTATGTGAAGAAAGCTTATTGCTGTCATTTGCTTAACTCCGCTCTCTCTTCCTCTCAATATCCATGTAATATCTGCAACTGTTTGTTTCCTCAGGGGTATGAGGAGTATTAAATTTGCAAGAGAGGTGAACAACATTGGCTTTTTCTTATTCCCCATCCCCAGTCAGCTCAGCAGTCTGGCTGGGTTGGAATCGTCTGTAGCCATGGAAGAGGAGAATGAAGTAAACAGTGGATCTCTGCCACTCTCCCTTGCCTGCAGCTTACATGAGGGTTGTGCAAAACAGCTGGAGGTTTCCTCAAACCCTCCCAGTGCTTCCTCCTCCGTGCAGGTTCAGGCTGACTGATGCAGGAGACCCCAGCAGCTGTCCTTCCCCACATGCTCTGCTGAAGCACAAGGCGATTCCAGGTGCTAGCAACCATGGTGGCCATTTGATTTCTTCTAGTGAAATAAAGATTTTAGTGGTGTTTCTTGAGTGTGTAGGTTCACATATCTGCTTTCTACGTTTTCTGTTGTGCGGTAGGGTTAAAGGATCTCTGGTATGGGATTTGAGGAAGTAAAATTAGGAGATCCCTAACAATTCATATGAAATATTACCTGTCTGCAAGGACAAATTATTAGGGCCTTTTTTTTTGTAGAATTGTATGCAATCTAGGCCCATTTTTCCTAATCTAATGTCTCTTGTTCAATAGTATGAGAAAAGCAGGGCAAACTCAACCATATGAAACCTCAAAGATCTGTGACCCCCATCTAGAAGCCCCAGCTGTGAGCCGTTTGTTGAACTGCTGGTTCCAAAAGAGTGTTGACTGTTGAGCTGACTTTCCATTGCACCAATGTTGCTTACATTGGTGGTGTTCTTCTATTAAAAGAACAGGCACTGTTATGAAAATAGGCTTACTCTGAACTTTTCTCTTAATAACAAGCTTTATACTTCTTGGAAGCAGATGTTTCTAGTGTGAGTTGGACATTATTATTTCTTGACCTGTAATGGGTTTGATCCTTTTTTTTTTTAAACTATCAAAAGAGATTTTCTTTCTTATAAGTGCACGTTACAGATTAAGGAGCAGTAGATTGCATTAGTAGAGCATTGGCTTCAATTTCTGCCTTAACCTCTATCAAGTGAGATGTCACTCTACACAATAACATTTTATCAAGGCAACCCTAATGCTATAACACTAGGCACACATGTTGCTTTTGACATAATGAAAAGTTGGTACAAATCATACAAACTTGCTCCATCATACCTTATTTTACAAGAAAAAGTAGTGCTTTGTGCTGCTAAGGCAGTATTTTTTCTTTATACAATACAGGCATATTTTCCCCCTCACCGTTAATTTATTATGCTGCATTTATTTCCAGACAAACCCTGCTTTTCCGTATCTAGTGGGAATTTCTGTCTTCCTTTGAGGTCTTTTAAATTCAACAAGCATCAGGTTTTTAATATATCATATTCGTTTTAAAGGGGCAATAATTGGCAGGAAAACATATTTTAAGTATATCCTTTTCATTTTATTGCCAGTATTATTACTGATATCCAAGGTAGATTTATATTAAAAATACTGCCTGTTTAAAACCGTTCATCTCTCAGACTACAAACAGATCTCGGGTTATTGAAAAGGTGTCAGGAGGCATAAGCTAGGATGGCCTGTAGGCTATGTGACAGACCAAGGCAAAGGAAAACACAGGAGGCACCTGCCTGGTGCTGGGCACTGTGCCTCTTACCCTCATCATCTCCTGGTTTCCAGCAGCCTTCTTCTTGAAGCCCTCTTGCTAAGAAGAGGTTGTATTTTAAGTACTGTATTCAGACTGCTGCCAGGGAATCATCAGTGCTCCTATTTGTACATGTTCCGTGTATATGTTTATTTGATGTTTTATTTCAGGTCATAATACCTCATAAAGTTTTTTCCCATGGCTCCTGTGCCATGACCATATCATCCACTGATGGAATGTGGCTTTCTAAATCTGTAGTGGTGGTAGCAGAAATTATACTGGTTTTCAAGGAGGAGCCTACCATGGAGCGGAGCCCAGCTGCTCTGCTTTCCAGGAATGACAAGGTGAATCACAAAGGAGCTTGCCTTCCAAGGAGCTTTTCTAGGCTGACTGTATTATCTGATACCTCATCTCTAGCAGAAGGTTTTGTTTTCTTTTTTTTAAAGCAATTCAAGAGCAAGTGAGTAACAATTTAGAACTGGTGTTGGTTGGGGGTTTGTGCAAGTTCTTATGGGCTGAGTACACTTAATTTATCACTTCCTTTAATGGAGTCTTACAAGTACAGATGTTAAGAGAACATTTCAGAAAATACTCTATTTGATCCAGGTAGCAAGAAAGGTTAAGAGCACATGTGTGAAGTGTGCAAGCCCTGAAAGGACTATAGGGCTGTGTATTTCCTCCCTATCCTCCTGGCAAGCCTGTGGACCAAGCATTCTGCAAACCAACTGAGGGAACTGGTTTGGAGTAAAATCTTGTTCTGATAGTAAAATTATTGATGTTGATGTGAGCTTGACTTCATTGCATCTTACATTTATGCCTTTTTACATGGAGACAAAGGCCAGCAGAAGAGGCTCTGTGTCCTCACAGAGTTATTGAGTACATCTGTGATAGGTACAGCCACAATTTGGCACTAAAATTGACCTCAGAAGACCTTAAAAATCCTCTTAAGGGGTTACCAATATAAACAGGAATAAGAGTTTTTGCCTGGCCCATTTTGGGCCAGTTTTCAGCCTCATGGATGACTTGAAGTTGGTGCACAACTGCCCAGTCCTTGTAATTAAGTAAATTAGACTTTTCTCAGAGAAGGCTTTTTTGTTGTTGATTTTCATAAGGTCACATCTAAGGAAGGGCAATTTAAAATCAACAGGCATATGTGTAAAAAGTGTAGCTGGCAAGAGAGCAAATTTGAGTAAAAAGTTCACGCAAAATGAAAGTAAATTTATAATCTTTTTTACTATATTAATTACAGAAAATAGTGTTAAATAATAGAAGATTCATGCATGTTTGACATTTACTTTGAGAATACACTAAGCAGTAAAAAAAAAAAAACTTCAGTTCTCTTGGTTTAATTTATTCAAATAATGTTTGTAAATAAATTGCGTAAAGAAATTGCATTTAGTTGCACTGTATTTAAATAATGAGATTGTTTCAAATCAATGTGTCATAAATATTTCAAGTTAGGGGGGAGAAAAACCCACAAAACAACACAAATTCTGAAAACACCATCTTAACAATGCCTTGAATAGTTGCTTATATTCTGGTTTTGCTTGTAGAACAGATGACTCCTAACTAAACTTGATAGTTTTTATCAGTAGTACCTTAAAGTGATCATTTTTCCCTAGATACGATGTTTCACTGGGATGCTGGTTCATATAAAGTCTCTTTCACTGAAGCAGCCTACTAACTTGTTACTGAAAATTCTGTGTTGTTATTAGAAAGTTTTGCTGGAGCTTAAAGTGTTGTTACACTTTCTTGGAAGGAAGAATCACAGAAACTTTTCTATTCCATGAAGGCAGATAAAAGCTAGAAAATAAAACTGTCTGTAAACAATAATAAAATGGTAGCGTTCGGGCTTAGGATGAAAGCTAGCATCTGGCATCTTACCCAGAACCATCTCTTCAAGCAGCATAGAAGGACCACTGTTTGACACAGAAAAGCAAATTTATACTCAGAAGGAGCACAGCTGACAGCATACGCTGCATCCTCATATTGGGGGACCTGGTAGCAATACAAGATGAGGCTTAAGATCCTAGTTGTTAGGGGAATGCTCTGTTCTGATCACCTGCTCTTGTGCTAAAGTGAACTACTAGTTGCCACCATTCTTGATTCTACCTAGGAAAAGAGCCTGGAATTATCCAACCTGAGTCGAACACAAAACAAAAATATGCATTGAAAACACTTACTTTACACATTGATGATTTGTTTTCTTATAGGGTAAAGAGACATGAAAGAAGCAGAAGATCAGTCCTTAACACTAGTTAGTTTACTAACTAGTAAACTGGCATATGAAATATTCTGCCTTTCTGCACAATTAGTAATTTTATATTAGCCACAAAGTGCCAGCTCATCCTGCTCACCCCATTAAGGGACAACAAACACACATTCCCTGGAGATCCTACCAGCCTACCACTGCTGAAATAAGTGCATTTTTTTTTACAGATGATAAAGCAAGTCAATGAGATGCAGACTGAGAACACCCAGCTAGCTGCTTCTCAATTAGAAAAGGAACCAAGTCATCTTAAGCTAAATGGTCATTTGAATCCTACTGCTTACTTGCTTGGTGGCAAAGTGCACAGCTGGACTATGACCTTAACTTATGCAACCACCTGATCAACCAAATTCAGTAAACCTTTCTTCCAAATTTCACCCTGAAACTTAAAAGTTAACACACTGGCATCTTTTTATTAATGTTTTCAACCATTCAGTTTCAATGTTTTTTTTAAATGTGACCCACATAGTATGTTCATACCTGATTTGTGTCCTCTTGTTTTTTAACACTTACAGATGCCTTGGAGCAAGCTTGCATGAGCATTATTACTTATCTACAGTAGTGTTCAGAATAAACTTCAGAGTTATCTGTCCAACAGAATTTGAGTTAGAACAAGAAAAGAGCCTAAGTAAGAAAATAGGCTGCCCCAAGAAACAACACGGCTTTATACCTTGAGCAGATTGGATTTGATATTCAGTGGCTCATATTATTGTGATGTTTGTTGCTTTATTTAGATGAACAATTTGGCTCTGGTTGCCTTTGTTCTTGCTGTCCAGAAGACTTGGCACATTGTATGCTGTGCATGGTACACTTAGAGAGGGAGACCTGCAAAAGGACATCCACCCAAGGCAAGTTGGCAGACAATAGCAGAACATCCTTTTCTTTCAAAGGGACTCATCAGGAAAGCATTGGTCTTGCCTCTCTGTATTTAGCTTAATGCAGATGAGAAGTGTGATTAACGCTAATGAGCGACCAGGGATTTGTTGTTTACTTAGAGATAAGGCATGGGCTTCCTTTGTTGGCACTTTCTGCCAAATAGTTTGATCCGAGTTCACTAAGCCTTTTATTGTTTGTTGTTGAGGTGGGGTTTTTTTGGTACTGGTGATGCTTGTTACTTTAAGTGATTTCTTTCACCAAAATCTTTTCATCACTTGGGCTTTTTTATTTTATTTTTATTGCAAATTGTCTGAGCTGTTTGTCATTTGGGCCACAGTACTCTGGAGGTCCTTTACGTGCATCACATGTTCTTCATCCAACAGTGCTTTTTCTGTTCAGTGCTTGCCCTCCTCCCCAAAGCTGAAATAAATCAAAGTAGGTTGAGACTCAGTCGCAATAAATCAAGACCTGTCCAAAACTGGAGCCTGCCCAGTCAAAATGTCATAGCTTGGCTTTCACTGAGGATTAATTAAAGGCCTGATATAAAGCCCAGATGTGCTTCAAGAGAGTAGCAAACTGCCTGGTGGTGGCTATACTAAAAACCAAGTCTCCCCATGAATCTGCCCACCCAAGAACATGGAGGAGGATAAGGCTGAGGCAAAGGGAAGAAAGGAGGGGAGGGGAGGAAAGAAGTAAACTGAATCAAGCATGATTTTATGGCATCTATGCTGGCAGAAAACAAGACAAGCTCTATGCAAGAGCACCTCTGAAAATACACAAAGCATGCATCTGTGTATTTCTAACAGCAGCAGAGAACGTAATTGTTAAAGTGTTCAACATGAATCGGGAGTGGGATAAAACTAACAGTGAGTGAACTTTTGCACTTTTTATGGTCAAAGGATATGTATATATGTGTGGCATGCACAGTGACTGAGTTTGCTTGGTGCCTGTTTTACATTAAATTCCTGAAAGTCATATTGACTAAAATAGTTTAGCTGAAGATTCCTGAGGCTCTGATAGGGACAGATATGGAAATTGCATGTATCTAAATTCAGTAGGTTTGAATATAAGTATGTAAAATACACTGAAATAGTATGCTGCTTGCGTTGTGGCCTTTGTGAAACTCCAATTTCAGTTCTAGAGATACAGCGATTTAATTGAACAGTGTGCATGGAATGATTCCTTTTTAAAAAGTGACAGGCACTGAAAGAGTGTTGCAGCTCAGTTGTGGGACGTGGTATATGGCAATGTTCACTCTCCTGCAGGCATAGAAATACAGCTTCTTGAGGGAAAAAAATAAAATAATAGTATCTAGTTGTTTACGTTAAAATGAAATAATTTGTTTGAGCAAAATCAATCTGACACTGTCGTAATTGGTTTCAGTTTCTTTGACTTTGTTGCATGTAGGTAATGAATATGTATACATGCTCTGATGAGATGCACTGTTAAAATTTTGTAGACTTGAGTGGTTCTGGGATAGCAGGAGACACCTGCTGAGCAGCATAGGGCTGCCCTATGCTTTTCAGCCTGATGTGGTGACAGATGTGGAGTCACTACTTGCATAAGTAGTCAGTTGTTATGCTCTGCGTATCCCTAGGCATGGGGTCTTCCTATATGCATATAGTATTCATTTACTTATGTATCTTCTTAGATATCTTATTATCATCCTTTCTAGTTTCTATCCTGCCCAGAATAAATGAGTCACACCTTGCATAGCAGGAAGTAAAGGGGAAGATAAGGAGCTGGACAAGAGGGGTAGATTAAGATCTTACTTCTGCCAAGTTTGAGGCAAGAGTATAACAGTTCTTTGTTCAGGCTTCAAGAAGGTCTGATGAAAAACAGGGTTTGAGGAAAGTTCAGTGTCAGGCTTCAGTGTCCTGCTGCCTCCGTAGCTCAGCCTTCTTGCATGTGGTAGATGCACGTTTGTGTCACCTTGGCAAAGCAGAACCGTGACAAGCCCTGGCTGTAACGTGTCAGATGTCCAGTGAGTAACAGGTTTTGTTCTTCAGCCATCCCTCCTCCTGCTCACTGAGGAGAAGCCTGGCAATCCTGATACCTTTCCTCTGCAGACTCACCGTGCCTCAGAAAAACGTGCAACACAAGTTGGGGACCACTTGTGCAGTGAAGGGAGGGAACCACCACCGGAGTACATTTGGTTCAGCTAAACAAGAATACAATGTAACTGTATGTAGAACGGGAGGAGTCTGGAGTTTCATTTTAATTAAAGGGCCGAGCCAATTAATACCAAATTACAGTGTTTCTGTGCCCCAGAATATTGATGAGGGGTAGAGAGAAGCCCCACACAAGCATTCCTGCTGGAGACAGGGAGTCAGTGTGCCTTGCAGGGCCACTTGCCTCTGAGAACAATAGGTGGCTTTCAGACCACCTGTCTGACTCAGGCACTCCAGCTCCCCTCTCCTCTCAGGGAGCTGCTGTAGGGTCACATTTGGAAATGCATTACTGTGTGGGGGAAAGCCTGAACCAGAAAGCAACAGAGCAAAGCAACTTACTGCTTGCACAGGGAGCTAGGTGTTACGACATCAATACTACAGAGCTTTACAAGAGAGAAACACATACAAGAATCTCCACTGTGGTCTTTCCTTACAGCTATATCATTTTCAGTCTGTAATTTCCTATGAAAACATCACTATGAGTTTAAATTTAGAAGACCTCATCAAAGTCTGGGAACTTCTTAACATTTTTTTGTTTGTAACAGATTTTAACAAAGTTCAGCCTTTGAGCCAGGATTAGAAAAAAATGGGAAGGCTGTGCTATATTTAAAAATCTGCTTTAGTTTTAAATGTCTTTGCAAGCTGTTACTTCTGAATGTGAACTATGCCTTTTCTCTTGAGTATGTGTTGAGGAAAAGAAAAAAAATTAAAAGTCTAAATGATTAAAATTTAACAATTAGCTACTGTACACACTCAGAGCTTCCCTCTCAAACCATGTTTTCTTTATCTCCTGGGTGGTCTCTACCATCCCTGTCCATTTTTCTAAGACCCCTTCCTTTTTTTTCCCTATCTTTGCACTCCCTGTAAAGGAGGCCCTTTCATCCCAATCACCATCCTTCCATCTGTGAAGGCTGAGACCCCTTGGGGAGACAGCCAGTGCCATTCTTTATTTCTTACCTGCAGAGAGATAAGTGGTACAGAAGATAAGGCATCAGCTTTCTAATATGGGAAATAATGCTGAATTTGGAACCTCCCAAAGCTGAGCCCAGATGAACAGCACAAGGAATGTGTCCTGGCTGCCAGGTATTCTGGGGGATTTGCCCTTAGCAATTTTTTTCCTTCCTTCCTTAGAGAATGGAGTATACAGATGATGCAAGTCAGTGGATCCCGTTCAAAACAATAGTATTATGCTAATTTATAGTGATTGCATAGCTCTCTAGGTTAAGATAAACACAGAACCATTAATGTATAGGTGGACTTTTTCAGTATCCTTTTTGGATGACAGAATGCATATTAGTCTGGACAATGTGTCTCTGTGAGACATGCAGACAAGGAAGTTGTGTGTACTGTGCAGCAGGTTTTTCTTCGTGGTGGGTTTCTGAAAGGAACTGGAACTTTAGTTCAGGCTGTATCTAGAGTAGATAGAGTAAGATCTGCCTCACTTAAGTGAGCATAATTATAGTAATATAGTACTTATTCCACTCCTCCCTGAAGCCTGGAGGCAGTTAGGTCTGTGTAAAGGTATAGTAGCAGCTCTTGCCCTGGGTTTGGCAAGCCAGACTTCCTGGGGAATGCATTATTGACTTCGATCAACTGTTATAGTCACCAAGGAAGTATTTTGCAGTGCTGGAGGCAAAAACAAATTCTCCTCAGTCTCTCTTCAGGGTCTCAATGACATTGTGACCAGCAGTTCCTGTTGATTTGAAAATGCATGGAAAAGCATTGATTTTGATTTTTTTTTTGCCAGTAAAGATAGTAATAATGTGATGATTTTGTGAAGGGATAAGTAGTGCCTACAGTGTGGAAATTGCTTGATGTATTAAGTTATATTCATCTTGAAAAAAAAAAGTGAGTCTTAGCTCCATCAGTTCAGTAACAGTTTTAAACGACTGTTTTTTATCTGTGCTTCAGAACTTTATTGTATACAACTCATCCAGTCATGAGCATCCTCAAAACAGACACGACAGGACCTTAAACTGCACTTAAGGCAAAAGTCTCAGAATACTGTTTCCCCATTTCCCTGCTACAGAGCATAACAAGACTTGTAACTGTAGTAATTAAGGAATTAATGACTTACAGGAGTTCAGTGTTTTGTGTTTAGCCAATCACTTAGCCTGTGATGTCTCTGAACTGTTCACTATGTAAGATATTATACTGTATTTGCTTAATGCAATTATGGAATAATCCTTGGTCCACTTTCCTGGAACAATACAAACAGCCTTTTCTTCTCTCCATGTGTTCTTGGTTTACAGCCTAACTTGGAAGGGAGCTGTGTTTGCGAACTTTTATTTCCCTTCACACTAGGGTCCAGTTCCAACATATTTCTTGTTTGATTTTTGTTTTGAAAATGTTCGTGTTCCATTGTCAGCTCAATGTACGTTTTCTTGAAATCTCACACTACAGCTTTATCTAACTGGGTAAAGATTGGAAGAAATAATAATGTAATGATATAAAAATGTTAACAGTGTTGTGCTTCTTTTCTGCACTTTGCTTTTAATTGCTTTGTGCAGGTAGAATGTTTCGTGTTATCTTCAGTCCCAAAGTACTTACATTTCTGTTGGAGTTTGGACAAAACTAAAGCCCTGCATCTGACCAGCCCTGTCTTCAAAGCAGATTAAGCCAGATCAGTTCTTTGTATTTAGTTCCTATCTCCTCTTTAAGACAGCAGGATAAATTTCTAGTTAACATGTTAGGATAGCACCTCATAATTTTCTCTTCCTTTGCAACTATTAAACCGTGGAAGAGAGGGAGAAGAGGATTGTCTGAAGATATTTTTTTAACTTAAATATACGTTAAAGTTTTTATATTTGAGGAGTATTACTTCTATGAAAGTACAAGGATTCTGGTAATATTTTTATGGGCTGGATATATTTTGAAAAAACAAAGTAATTGGAAAATACTGGATGTGCTGTAACCACCATCTGCCCATGCCTTAAAAAATGTGTATGGTTCCATACACACATTTTAAATGATCCATCATATATCATCACTTACTACAGTACTTCATTCATGTAGGTGTTAGTTTTTGTGTGCAAAAGGTCAAATCTTTTCAAGCTTAATTCTGAATGCCTGCGTTTTATAACAACCTAGCTTTTCTTTGAAGTTGGAATATATATTTTTAATATAATAATTCATCATTAGTTACAGGGAAGAAAGCAAAAACCCAAACACATTCCTGCTTCAAATCAAGTTGACTGAGGTCTTCTGGTTGATTGTTCATATTTCTAACATCAGAGTTCCCCATAGCATGGATGATATGTGTTAAGAGCTGTAGAAATTTGGTTACTCCACAGCCCTTGAATGTTTCTGTCCTGAAGGCAAGACAGAGCATTTTAAATGTGAAAGCTGGGAAGGGAGGAAAAAAGTAGCTAGTGAATTATTTGTCCTATATAGTGTGTTTTAAAATATTAATATAAGCTTGAAGTTAGCTCTTGGCATTGCTTGATCTAATTCTTTATAAATCCCTTTAAAATGCACACTAGACCTGGAACATTTTTTAAGGGCCAAGAAGTATCAGTGTAAAATTAGAAAAACAATATGTTTGAATTTGTTGTTTTGGCTTCTGGGAGCTGAGTGGGTGGTGAGGAGTCCCTTCCTTGTAATAATGTTTTTACAAATAGAAATTTTGCAATAGTTTATAGAAGGTAACTCAGATGGAAAAAGAGGAACATGTCAGTGCATTTCATTCAATTGTAATGGGTTTTATTAAAAGAAAAAAAAATCCCTGTCTAAATAGAGAATAAGTGATGAAAATTATCACGGGTGAAATAATGAAATGTGTGGGGATTAGAAAAATATACAAGTAGATCTGTTAACTTTGTTTAAATTTAGTAACTTGGCTTCTTAAATGTGTTTCAAAAATTTTACAGTGTTGCCTGTTTGTGTCATTATAATTAGGAGTCTCTTGATAATTCCATTACCAGAGAATGTTTTCTTGCTTGTTTTATCCAAACATTGAAAACAACTGAAAAAACCTCAGCTCTTTTATTTTGACAAGCAGCCTTGGAACCCAGGTGTAAACTTCAATAGTGAATTTATGCAGAGTTCGTATTCTGTTTGTAATATATAATTTTTCAGTGTGTAAGTTACTATGAATAGTTATAGTCAGGATCCTTGGCTGTGCCCAGAGTTTACTCAGTTGTGTCATAACTAAGGGGCAATGGCATCTTTCTATTTGCAGCAGCTTTTTCAAGCTGGCTATAGACTGCACCACTCCCAAGCCGCTTGAGGGCTTGGACTCATTACAGTTGGTAGGTGATACAGGGTATGAAGTATGACCTGCTTTTCCCTTCTGCCCTCCCTCGGCACACTGTGCCTCTTCCAGAAGCTGAGGACAGTGATGCTGCTCAGGGGTCTCTGTGATGCAAGAAGGCTCTCTCTATTTTCAGATCCATTCAGCAGTTCTCCCATCTGGTTTGCAGTGCTGTGGAAATATATGATGCCTATTGTGTAGTGATTATTTTTTTTTAATGAACTGATAAAAAAGTAGTTTGAATTAAATACCAATTTACTGTTGGCACAGAAGATATGTCAGTCAGTGCAGTCAATAAGCCATCAGACAGGAGTTACTTGCTGGATAAAATCCACTGGCTTAGCTGTTCTATCTTAGAAAGTAGTGCAGTCCTTTCCAAATAAACAGAGAAGCAGGCCAGGCTGAACATTTCTATGCTGTTCTTTGGGCCATGGCACATGTGCTAGTGGCACACATTGAGGCTCTCTCATTTGGTGGTTCCAGTTTTGGACAACTTTGCATCTGACTCAGGTTATGATGAATTCCTTCTAACTGGAATTTTCACAGGGGAAGGAAATTTGAAATTCACAACCTGAAGATATTGGGAAATTTCAGCAGTGGTTATTGCAAGCTTCCAACACCGATTTTTACAGTCCTGCAATAAATCTGAACTGATTTCAGTCCCACAGCCTGAAAACTTCCCTGGAAGAAACGTGCAGTGAGTCCATTTGGGCTTTTTGCATTGTGCTGCATTTAAACTGACTAGGAGCTCACTTAAGATGCCAGCCACAAATTCTGGAGCATCACACAGAGCTGAACTGGTGACAGGCTTTGTTCTGCTTCACTCCTGCAGCCTCCAGGATGCAACATAAGTGGCCTGATATCTTAGCCTCTTCCTAGACATATTTGATTGAGTACCAGATACAGCAGAGTTCAAAACAGGGAATCCTCAAGTACACTAAAGCCTACCTAGAATGTTCTGTTGTTGCAACAAGTCTGTACAAAATCTTCAAAACTGAATTTGAGGCAGAGAATGGGATAAAGTGTGGGAGCATTTGTGGCCTGCTACAGCTGAATAACAGTGACCATAGGAGGCAATCAATGCAATAAATATGAGTGACTGTGAAGCCCCTTGGAAACCATTTTTCTTTCCTGACCACTGTTAAAACTCAAGCAAAAACTTAATGCCCAAAGGATAAATTTCCATAGTGAAACAAAAAAAGAGTGAAGACATCTGAAGTTTTACCAATTCAGCCTGCAGCAGTATCTACTGAGTATCCATTCCTTCCTTAAAGCATTTTCCAATCTGATGTGACCACAACTTGAAGGGAGGCTTGTTGGGCTGCTGAAATGGCTCATAATGCCGGCAACTCACTCGCTCTCCGTTGCTCCTAGCAAATCTTCAACAAGTGCAGCAGGAAAGACGTCACGAGGCAGACACATAAATTATATTTGTATTTCCAGATACACTGCAGGTACCTTTACAGTGACTGACTTCGGAGGAACTGACTCTCCTGTGGCTAGAATTTGGGCTGGGAGGATGATGAATAATACCAAGGTCAAGATTACAGTTGAGTGATGGAAAATCTGATTTCTCTCATCACTGAGTTCATAATATTATGACTCATAGTTGAAAGAAGTTGGGGGGAGGGGAGGGGGAAAGTGGCACCTCTTGGCAAGAAGAGAGGAGAAACAGGCAAACCATCACTCCACCCTTAAAAAACTCTCACACTAGGGGAAAAAATGCCATAAAATACCGGTGTCTCTGGAAATTTGCCTCAACAAATGTGGCTGAGAACATCTGATCCCTGAGCATATTTTTCAGGACAGCTTTTTTTTTTTCTTTGTTAAGATGTTGTAGCCACCAAAGGGAGGGCTGCAGATAAGGTGTCAGCAATGTCTCAAGATTTCCTCCAGTCTTGGTTCTCAGTTTTTACATCTGTAAAATGAATGCAGTTCGGATGCCTCACAGAGTCAGTTGTGCAGCCAAGCTCACTGAGAATGATTAGTTTAGCTGTAAATTGTCACATCAGTAGATATTGTAGCTAATTACAAATACAGTTATGTGTATGAATTTGCAGGATTTCAGAAAAAGCAGTAGCTCTTGTAATAGATATAAAAGTTAGATACGGTATGAGTTACAATTCAAAGGGGAGCTTTGTGGCAGACAAGTGTTTTTTCATGGTGGTTTTAATTATATCTGTGCTCCAGATTTTCAGGAATATTTCATTGTGCTGTTGGGAAAAAAAAAAAAGCCCTAAGATGAAACAACTAAACATCCTCCAAATACAAATCCTCCCAAAGAAATTTTGTCTTCCAGTTCTGAAGTCAGCTCCTTCATATAGTCATACAGCATTTCTTTCATTGCAAGAGGTCCTAGATTAGATTAGAGAGTGTGAGTAAAATATTATTCTAGGTAATGATGTAATTAATATTTGCAAGGTTCATCAATAATCTTTCCAAAACAAGGTAGTCTATGATTTTTTTTTATTTCAGTGTAGAGAATTTTGACAATAAGGATGAAAGGGCATGTTTATTTTTTCTCTAAGTATTTGCCGATTAGTTAATTAAATATTTTCATCAGCCACAATGACCTCTGTATTTGAGCCACATATTGGTTTACACTGGATCTCCCATAGCAGTGACTTTGTGCTGTGTTGGCTTGAGGTTATAGAAATAAAGCCTGGCCCATCCGTTGTAAAACCTGGTTTCATGTCAGGATGAGTACTAGTGCACATCCTCTGAAACCTGTTCCTTTGACAGGGAAATGAAACTGAGCTGAGCTGGTCCTGATAGCCCAAAGTTCCTGCTTTGTTAAAAGGTTCATAGCAGGTCAGGTATTTTTCAGTATATTTTTAAAAGCTTGGTTGAGCTAATTTAATTTCTGTTCATTAATTCCTCCCCCAACACTCCCCTTCAGAATAAACGGCCCTTCACACGAATCCAATTTAGCTTCAATATACCTTATTCACACTGCCTTTTATTGCAAGCCACAGTTCAGCCAGCTGTAAGATTGCCCAGCTGCCTCAGGTTTCCCAATTTAGCCCTGGAAATGATTTCAGCATGGCTAAAACTTCTCACTGGCCGATTTGGAAACAGGATTCAACTTGTGAAAAATGTCCCAAAATGGCCACTGAAAGCAAAATATAATTTAAAAAAAAAAAAAAAGAAAAGCCCAAAAACCACACACACAAAGAAAGGTGGAGCATAAGGAGATCTGGCTGGGGAATTTTTTTTCCTAGGGCAAAAGGATGTGTATGGGCTACACTGCAGAAGTTGAAAATCAATTCTTAGCCTTGCACTTCTGCTACCCTCTGAGGGACTTCTCTTCTTGGCCTGGGCTTAATTGCAGCACTGATATAAACAAGGGGCTTAGTGTGAAACTCTGTACAGGCAGCTGGAGGTGAACTGGCAGTGAAGACCAGGATTGAGTTTAGTATTGAGGCAAAATAGCTTGGTTTTATCTGGGAGCAATAGTAGGAAGGAAAAAAAGGTTTGCAGCTGTGTGGTGAGAATGCATGTCTAATCGAAGAAGTCTAAGGCATCAAATGTTCGTATTTACACAGATAAGGGTAAAAAATAGTAACACTTCCATGTCTTAAACACCATTGAACTTGAAGCTACGAACAGAGGTCCTTCTATTGGATCCGAGTTGTATTTTACAGTGTCCATGTGTGTTCAACTCAACAAAGGGTTGATTAAGCATGGATTTATTGTTGTGTTTTTATAGAAAACCTTAGCATGTCTTGCAGTTTATAGAGACAGACATGTTAATGAAAGCCCTTTGGCAAACCTAGAATTCCAAAATAGCCAACACTTAGAAAGTCTGGTCTTGCAGCTAAGAAGAAAAGCATGCATATACACTGTGATTGTGTAAATACTTTTTGAACCTGTATATAGATCATAATAATTAAGGAGCAGAGTGTGAGACTTATTTGCCCACCTAACTTTGTCCAGTAGACCATATTTGCATTTAAGAAAGGGATTATTTCCTGCTGTTTGTAGTAGAGTGCTTTGAAAAACAATCAATCTTTTAAAGTCTGGGTTTAGTTGTAAGTAATTAATTTGCAGCTTGGTGAAAATAAGGAGAGGCATATATCTCTGGAGGCTAATGGAAGTCACAAAGATGCTAATCAGGAAGGAGAGGAAGAAAAGCACACTTTCTCATATGAGCATCCTCAGCTGCATTCATATGTTTTTATGTGTGTGGGTGGAATCATTTTTCCCTACCATTTTGCAATCATTTGTTGGATGAGAATGCAGGTCTAAAAGGAAAATCTAGTCCATTCGATAGTCTTAGTTAGGAAGTGTTATTTGACTTTCAAAGGAAAGCAAAGAGAATTCTTGACGCCTGCTACTGACAATTAAACTAACAGCTTCAAATGTGTGTCTGTATGCATCATTACCTTCACCATATACACATTTTTTTCCTTCTTTGCCTGCTAAAGCTGATGTACTCTGCAAAATTTTGGTCACTTTCATTTTAGAGGGTCTCGGCTGGGAAAACTGAGGTTTAGGGTCATGACAATTACTTATTGGCATCTGTATATGGGTAAAAAAAGAATGTAAAAAATATTAACATCTGGTAGTGTTAAGTATATGAGCATTTCCAATGAAGTGAATTTATGCCTTTGCCTAATGGTAAGCAATTGTTTCAGTAAGTATTTTCTTAATGAAAGAAAAAAAAGCCCTTGTTTGTCATAAGTGTACAACTTTATGATAAAAGCTGATAATGATAACTCACTATATCTAAAATAAAGCAAGATTTAAAAAATCCTTGTCCCTTGTATTTAGTTTTAAACTAAATAGCCTAGGAATGTATCATATCTAAAGTAATACAGCCTTAAATATTTCTGTAGGTTTATGTCTTTAGAATTGATGGGGAACTTTTACGTGGGTAAATAATGTTTATTCTGGTTATTGCAGTTGAGGAGAAGAGACTCTGGTATTGTGCTGTGTATGTGCTTCTTTTTATTATAGTTTAAAGGATTTTGGTAACTCCCCCCATCAGTGAAGAAATGTAATTTTGTAAAAATGTCTAGTATAGCGATCTCTTGAGGTTTTTTTTTCCATGTAATCTCAATTATATGGACATCTAGTACATTGCTGCAAAAGTGCTGGGGCAATTGACACTTTGGAACAGCTGACTCATAATAGTTGTTAACTTCAGTGTTGTCTTAGAGAAGCTGACCCGTGTAACTACACTGTGGGAATCAACGTCTTCAAAATTATTTGCAGATAGTCTGCACTTTTTCAGGGAGGGAAGAGCACTGAGGACAGGTTTTCAAAAGTGCTCATCATCCAATTATCTCCCCAGATGTTTTAAAGATCTCCTCATCACTCAACAAGCTCTCAGTGCGAGCTACCTACTACCGAGTTGTTTCTGAAGGATGACTCTGTGTGGGAAGCAATTACTGATTGTGCAAACATTTTAGATCATGAAATGGATTGTTTATTTTATATGTTGCCCATTCTCTTGGGACCTAGACCAAGATCGGAGTCCTGGTTCTGCAGGAATACCTCAAGGAGATCATGACAAGTCCTTTCTTGAAGGAATTTACGCTTTTAAGCAGCCAAACTGAGCAGCACGAACTTCATGAGGCATTTACGTAGACATGAGAAATGGGAGGGGATGCAAAGAGAGTAGGGTAAGAAAACACTACTTGAAAAAGTGGAATATAGCAGGCGTGTGGAATAGAGCTGCTGTGTAGAGACTGAGGGAGGAGTGGGAGGGGACCTCTGGAAACTGCTGTTCGTCATGGGGAAAAAATGTGAGAGCTGGTTGAAAAAAAAAAAATAGTTGTTGGACTCTGATGACGACATTGTTGTCCCAAGGTCCCTCTTTCAGCTGCTTGTCATGGATCTTGCCAGCTCAGTTTTTGGCTTCTTTCTCTCAGCAGCTTTTCTTCCTCATGTTCACATGACCAAAGGAAATGAGGAGGCTGCTTCACCTCTGGTGCTTCTGAAATGGGATCTTCAATGAGCTTGTCTCAGTAGAAGATGCATTGTGTAATCTTTTGTTGAATACTAGTGATATTTTGATCCAGAAATGACAAGACAGCAATAAAAAATAGTCAGGTATTGTTTGCTTGTTAAAGTCAGGCAGTTGCACACTGCAAAACATTATTCTGAAAGAGGCAGTGTGAGGATAGGATGAAATAATCATACATTGCAAGCTCACTTCATTTTAAAATCTGTGTGGAAAAGAACCTGTGGCTGTATACATTTTACCACAGCCTTGGTTGCCTTTGAATGCTCTTTTATTTTTGTTAATAAGTTAATACATAATGTATTATGTCTTATTATTTGTAATATTATTATATTACATTCTGTGTGTTATTTTTTTTAATAATCCATAATGTTTTCATGATTGAATACCTTACAGTTTCTATTGCTATTATAGTTTGTATTTCTGTTCCCTTAAATTGCCTGTGACAAAAGATGCTGGCCACAAATGTGTTTCAGAAATTCTGTACAGAATATTGCTTAGATGATTAGGGTTGTTTTTTTTCCTTTACTTTTTTTTTTTTAAGATCTGCATCTTAAAACTGCATAAACTTCCAGACTCTATTTCTGTAAGCACACCAAAATGAAAGAGAATTTGGATTTCCCATGGTGTTCATGTATGTTTTCCCGTTTGCCTTCTTTCTTAGAAGTCAACATTTTGTTCTAGCTGTGATATGTGACAGGAAAATGGGAGAAGTAGAAATGCAATAATTGTTAAATTCTGTGGGCAAATACACTTTCCTGTCTTCCTTAGAGAATGTCAAAACATTGGCATTAAAACACTGCTATACTTCTTTTTCTCCTCTCTCTCACTGAGGCACACATACCCTTGTTTCTTATCTTTGAAATATGGTAATGTTATTCTAGAAATGTTTTGAATAGTGTCTCGGAGCCAAAAAGAAATGAGAAAAGCAATTTACAAGTCTGTATACAAAATGTATGTGATCATTTAATTTAACTTCTTATGCATTAAGCAAAGTTTCTTTAAAATAATTGCTAACATAGATTAGGAAGATAACCATGACAAAGCCGATTGGCATATTTGATGGGAAAACAATGCATCTACTTGCTTTTATGCCAGAGTAAGGAGGATGTTATGCAAATAATCATTTATTAAATTCAAACCCTGCTTTAGACTGTCACAATTAAGTTTACACAGACTATTCAGGCATTCAAATCTAATCTCTCAGTTAAGATACCAGACAGTGTTACCTTTTCCATGGGAATGTTATTTGCTGCTTTTTAGTGAATGTGTTGATATCATATTAAAATAATTTCTAGGAATTTAGGGAGAGGGGGAGGGAAAAGGGAAAGGAAATAGTAACTCTTGATTAAAGTATTTCTTGAGTAAATTGAATAAAATTGAAAGTGTATGACAAAATTAAAGGTTTTTTCTTCTATTAGATTGAACAAAACTGTTGACCTGATTTGAGGATACTTAGACTTTTTTTCTAAAATACTAGTTTTACAATAATCCCTGGTTTTCTTTCTATTAAGATGTTATTTATTAAACATGTATGTGTATTTCGATACCAAAAGTTACTCTTTTATCTGCATAGTGCCATCTGATGGAACTATCCAGTATCAATGAATCCAGATCTTTGCTGGCACTCTGAACTTATTTGGAAACTCTGTTGAGATCAGTTGAAATATTGCTTGCAGAAAGGTATGGTAGCAGTAACTTCAGGGCACTTTTCACATTTGAGTTTTTCCACTGAACATCTCAACTACAGAAATGTTTGGTTTTTTTGTTTTTTTTTTTTTTT
>WBNH01012825.1:130938-337241 GCA_013401255.1 Urocolius indicus
TCTCAACTACATAAATGTTTGGTTTTTTTGTTTTTTTTTTTTTTTTAAATTGAGTTGCAAGAGAATTATATTCTTGCAGAGAAAACAAGAAAGGGCATTTCTCTTTCTGGTTCACAGAAACAAAATATTTGAGCCATGGGGAATTGTGTTGTCTTTACAAACATCCAGACACAACTGCATTTAAAAAAAAAAAAAGTCACTGGATGTTCATGGAAGTTGTGAAAATCCTTTTCCTGAGCTCAAGATGCATCTTGGAAACTCAAGTGTTGAGTTTCGATGGTCTTATGAAGGGGCAGATGGAAAATACTTAATTACCTTTGTGCAGAACGTAAATCTAACAGTCTTCTACATTGTATTTTGATTTTTAAAAGAGATCAATGCTCTAAATCTTGAATGCTTCCATTTTCGTGTGCAGACTCAGTCTGCCTGTTGAGAAGGTGAGACTCATTCAATTCAGGAAATCTGTTCCCTTTTTGGTATCTGAAGTTGAGCATTCAGGAGCTGAGGTAGCTAAAGTAATGGGCTGCTTTTGAAAATGCAGAAATGCTTGTTTCTTCACCTTACTGCTTTTAAAAAATATTTATTAAAAAAAAAAAACGGAAAAAAAAAAAAAAAGAAAGGAAAAAACCCAAACATTTTCCAGGCAGACGCTGGTTTTCTAACATGCAGTGGAATGTCTTTGAAGAGGCTGATGCCTTGGGCTGGGCTGTAATGCTCTCCCTCTGGTTAATGCTCCACTTGGCTGGATTATGGGAGGGAGAGCTCGGACGGGTGCGGAGGTTATTTCTTCAGAGTTCAGCGTCTTTCGTTTTACTTGCATTTTACCCTTGCCTGCATCACTGCCTGGCCTCAATAGGAAAGGAACGAAGTCAGCTGCAAAGAGTATTAGGGGACTAATTTGATGGTCTCTGGGGCGTAGCTTCAGGATACAGTCCAGCAAAGTGATGGAGTCCTCCTGCAGCTGCTCACTTTCCACAAAAACACAACGTTTAAGATAGCATGACAGGTTTTCTGTAAGGTCACTGTCATTTTTTACATTCTTTCATTGTCTTTTTTTTTTTACCTTTTAGGGTTTTTTGGGGGGTTGTGGTTTATTTTCCCAGATAAAAATAAACTAATGGCAACTGTTGACATACATGTTTTGAGTTTTGTTTGTGGCATTTTTTTTTACTGCTTATCTTCCTGTTTCTTGTATCTATTTGATTGCAGGCTTAAATTAAAAGTTGCAGTTCTTTGCTGGGATGTGTGGACACATTAAGCTGATATATGTGCTAGATAAAGGTGTAGTTAAAAGTGTGGGAGGACTTAGTTTTTCCCAGGATAACTTTTCTTAATTCTCTTTAAAACGAGGAGTAATTGCACTTATCTCTGTAGCATAAAGTTTATCTCCGCCGTGATTTAATTTTTGTCTAGTATATTCTTATAAATTATAGACCCTTACTATTTTTACAACACAGATGCCCATTGAGACATTTCTAGGTCAGATTAAGTCAGATCACAGACTGTTCCTTAGAAATGATTATGCTGTTCTATTTTACCTGTAAAGTATTCAGAGCATCGTTTTAACTTCTCAGAGGAGAGGTGCCAAATTATTAAAGTATTTGATGTGCTATCATGCACTTAGGTTAATTTTTCATTGACTAGCAAAGCTTCCCGACACTTCACAGTTAAACCAGTGTTTTGAAAATTAACATTTGTTGGGGAGTTTATGGTCATATGATAAAACCTTGTAGCCTGTTGAAGATAAATCTTGAGTAGCTGCCAGTAGGTAAATGACTAACTTCAATTCTAGCAATTTAAAAGCAATCAGTTTGAGGTCAAGTAACTCTGGACAGTGTAGTTTAATGTATCGTCTTTTTTCCTTTCACTGCAAGTAAACCACCGCTGACTTCTGCTCTCGTCGTTTCATTTTTTTTAGTACATTTCCTGTAGATTGTTCCCCTCAGAAGTCAAGTAAGGTACTGCCAGGATTTGAAGGGGACTGGGAACATCAACAAATGGAAATGACACTAATGTGAACCAATGGATTATTTGCATTCCAGTGCTTAAGTTATCGCTTAATAGTTATAGGCTCTGGTGGCAAGACTGGACTGTGTTATGTTAGACTCAGGAACAAATGCTAATATCTTCAATGTTTTCAAATTCCCAACCATATTTGGTCAATTGTGCTAGTGTCGACCCTTGAAAGCTGCCAAGAGTCTTATTGGCAAAAATGCCCCTTTGGTGAAGAAATAGCTTCTACCACAGCTTTATTTGAAGGTCGTCTGCGTTTAAAGGGGTATCATCTCACTGCTTCATGAGTCAGGTTTTGTCTTGTCTATTAAAAAAAAAAAAAAGTTAAATGTGCTCATCTACTTAATAATGGGTTTAGTGTAAATTACCCTCATGGATTACATGCTTTACCGTGAATGTTTTAATCTTTATATAATCCTTTCAGCAGGGAAGAATCTAGTTAATCTGCTATGCAAACTGTCGAAAATTGTTATACAAATCCTTCTGACCTACATGCATGTGCTCAGGTTTTTTAAAAACAGACCAAAATGTAAAGTTTCTTTGCAGTGCTGAGTACAGCAGATCTGACCCAGACTGTTGAAGGGACAAATTATTCTATATTTAAATATAGGATTTGCTGTAGCAGGCCAGCCCAGCTGTCATTCAGTCCAGTGTCTCTGATGGACGCCAGCTCACTGTGCCTACCGAGTAAGGACAAGAAACTTGGAGTGGGCAGTTGTGGAAGAGATGTGTCATGGGGAAAATTTCTTCCTCTTTCAGAGTAGCATTTATGCCCTGAAGCACAAGGAGTCAATCCCAACCTTTTGTGGAGAGTTGGTTACTTTTTTTTTTCAGCTGTCTGTCCTTTAAATACATCTAATGCTAATCAGGCAATTACCATACATAAAAAAAAAACAATGTGGAAACTCTAGATTCAAATAGTGTTGATCTCATACAGCTAGATAACCTCTCTCTACGTAACATCTGTTTAGCAAATCTCTCTTTTATTTTATGTACAAGCAGAATTGGAAATCCAATATTTAAGAAGATTCAAGAAGGCAATCCCTTATTACCAATTGAACCCCTACACAAATGACGCCCCAGACTCCTTATTGCTACTGCAAAGATCTTGCACAAATGTCACAGCTCTCATCACCTAAGAGATAACATGTGCCCTTGTTGAAGCCATTTCTTGGATTGCTGGGCAGGGAGTACCTGAATTTTTATAATGAGACAAAAAGGCTACCATTAACCTTCAAAGAGCCAATGCAATATCAGCCTAAATGCGTTCAAAGACAAAAGGGGTGTTTTCTTACATACCAAAATGAATCTCTGCAAATCTTTCAGACTTCCATTTTCAAGCAGTACAGGTAAGAGGCTGAAATTGCTTTCTTCTAGGGTTTTTTTGGAGGGGCGAGTAGGGGGCTGGTTGGTTGCTACTGTCAATGTTTTCCACCTATTAATGGACTTCCTTACTTTAAAAAATAAGTAAATGTATGAAAATCTCTTGGAAAGAAAATTGAATAACTGTGAAATTAGCCTGATGGTTGTGAAGTTGAGAGAGTAGGTGTGTCTGTAAGCAAAGTGCTCTCGAACTGTACAGCCCCATTTCTATGTAATTTTTTGAAGCATTTTTTTCGCGTGACTGGGTTGCAAAGAGTCCTGCAGTGCTTGAGGACTTACATATTCTGTGATGTGAGCTTTTTAAAATTGCTGTAAATTAACACTGATTTGACTTTTTCAAAGTATCAAGCTGGAATAGGCTTTGTGCGATTTTGGGTGCACACACACATCCACACGTAAACACTACAGATTTCTTTAAACAGCAAGCAGGAAAGCAAACAAGCAACCCAAAATTTGCTGATTCTGTTCTGTCTCCGTTCCCACTCAAGTGCTCACTGCATCACACTTGCTGCTGATTCATTTTTGAGATCTGGAATGATGACTCTTGCCTCATCCCTGCTGTGTCTGAGATGAAAGCAGATGCTCTTGATCATGTGGTGTAATCTGAATCCTCAGATTTCAGTTTGACCTGGCAGGATTTCTTATGAAGATAGTCTCACTTCTACCCAGAGCTGTTGAAGAAAAAAACCAAAAAAACCCTAACAATGCAGAAGTGTTGCATGTGAGGTTCTGTAAGGTTTTCAAGTTTGTCAGTGATTTCTGTGTGTTTTTATTTCAGACTTTGTTGTAGCTAGGATGCTTCATCTCAGCAATACCCTAAACCCTGGCTGCATTCTGAAGTGGTGAGCGCTGAGCCACGCTCAAAACCCCGTGTACGTTTCTTCAGCAACTTTTTGCAATGTTCTCTGCAAGCTTGTCTGGAACATTCATTTGAATACCAGGTTATGGAGTGTAGCATTTCATTTCAGCAAGGACTTCTTGTAAGTCCTTCTGACAACTGACAGTTGCATTCAGGAAGACTTCTCTTCACAAATGAAATGCAGAGCCTACCCTATTTGGGCCAATAAAGGTGGGAAATAAACTCCTATGCAGCCACTCTGCCTTTTACTGCTGTAGTTTAGTAGCCTCACTGGTTTCTGCACAGCACTAAGGTAGAAAAAAATATGTTTTCTGTGGCTGATTGTCTTGAAATATTAGGAAGAAGGTGGTAGAGCAGTCATATCTGATCGGAGAGAGAAGGGAACATGGCTCTATGATGCATCTAGCTAGAAGCTAGTTGACTCATTCAAATATGGTCCAGCTGGCTAACCAGAGACCTTGTTTGGTCTAAATGCTGCCTGTGTTGAACAGGGTGACTAATGTTTTGCACTTTCAATTTGCTGAATTGGTGTCTATCACAGCAATGCAGAGAATTGCTTCTCACACAGTGCTAAGGATTTTCAAGTTATTAGGATTAATTAATAATAATAAATTCACTAATAGTAATGCTCATGAATACCTAAAAGATGGGTGTTAAGAGGATAAGGCCAGTCTCTTTTCTGTAGTGCCCAGTGATAGGACAAGGGGTAACAGGCACAAGCTGGAACACAGAAAGTTCCATTTGAACATGAGGAGAAACTTCTTTGCTGTTAGGGTGAGGGAGCCCTGGCACAGGCTGCTCAGGGAGGGCGTGGAGTCTCCTCCTCTGGAAGTTTTCAAACCCGCCTGGACGTGTTCCTGTGTGACCTGATGTGGGTGAAACTGCTTTAGCAGAGAAGTTGGATTAGATGATCTCTAGAGGTCCCTTTCAAACCCTATCATTCTGTAATTCTGTAATAGTGGTATGAATTTGACCAGATACTGCCCTTACATCATTTAACAGTGCTTTCCACCTAGATTTTGTATCTCCTTGCCCTGATCTTCAAGGTATGCACATTCTAAATGCACATGACACACATAGCACTTTTGCTATGACAAATACCCAGTGAAATTACCAGTCTGGTCATTTCAAAGAGGCAGACTCGAAAACGTAGCAGTGTGGAAAGGAGATCAGTAGGCATTAGATAAAGACATTGCACTTCAGGAACGTGTCAAGTGAAAAATATCCAGAGAGTTACTGAAAGATGAAGACTCCATTTCATCAAGAATAATGGTGCTGGGAAGCAAAGGGATACAGTTGTGTGAGATGCTGGTAACAGTTGGGACTGGATGTTTTTTAAAACATGCTCAAGAGGAAATGGGATAAAGGAGATGGTAAAGGAGTGGGTAAAGGAAGAAATTTACTTTAAAAAAGAATCCTGATCGGAGGAAAAAAGAAAGTTTAAGTAATGAAAATCTAACTGCATTCAAAGAAAGATGACTAGTTTTTTTTACACTGGAGAAAGGCTACAGACTTGTCTGATTTGTAAAGAGCTTGTTCTTTGGTCCGGTGCAAAGACAGAAGATGTATGCACTCAGGCCATGAGGAATAGCTCACTGACTCTCACTAGAGGACTGTTGGTAAGATGGAACACCTTAATTGCAGTGAGTAGGTGTTAATCTGTGCTTGTTCATGTATTAATTGGGAAAGATGGCCTTATAATGTCCTGTCCAAAGCTCATTTCAGAAGATTAGGACTCCACCAAACTTAAGGCTCAATTTCATATATTTTCAATTGTTTTCTATTGCCAACTGTAAATCCCACAGGCAGGGCTGTCACCGCTGAAAACCTGCCCCCTGCACCTTGGACAAAAAGCTACAGCCGTGGTCTTACTGTGTGACAGGTTTTAATCCATGCACTAAATCTTAGTTTAAAGGATTAGCCTGGGTTATTGACTCCTACAGTTGCTGATAAATTGCCATGAGTTAATCACATACCTGCAAAACAGAAGTGCCAAAATATAAAGTGCAAATTAGAATGGAGTGATTATCTCTGTAAAATATCAATCCTCCTACCTGGGCATAGCCATTTACCTTGCCCCACTGATCCTGGGGTTTTCAGTTTACTTTTCTATACATGTTGCTGTGTTCTGCTTTTAAAGTATGAGCATCTCAAAACCAAAATTCAGAGGTTAGTTTTGCTCATCTCAGAAATGCGCTTTACGTACATTTGCTAAAGTTGTGGCTCTTCGTCAGAAAACAGGAAAGCCTGAGGATTTCTGCCCTGGTGCTTAGTGTTTGAATAATATTTTGATTGTTACTGAATAGGCACCATTGTACTTTTAGTCTTTTTCTCCACAGATTAGTAAAGGATTGCAAAAGAAGGCTGTTTGTTTTCCTTGATTACTAGGAGATCAGATGTTGGGAAAAAGCAGTCATGATGATTCAAGAGAAGGTATTTAAAAATATGACTAAATTTTGTGAATCTCACTGGAAAGTATTATTCTGATGAAAAGTACCTGTAAGGAGTATGAGGTTACCCATGATATTATGATTTCCTACATTCACTGTGGATTCTTCCCCTGAGTTTAAATAAAGAAATAAATTGAAAGTGAAGTGGATCTTCAAAACAAGGAGACTAAAAACCAAAACCAAAACAAAAAAATCCCCATTTATTTAGCCTAAAAAGAGTAAGTGTTGATTTATTTGCCTTTTTGGTTTTCTGAGCTTTCAGGGAATACTCAAGTTTTGCTTTTAGGTTTTCCCTTGGAACTAGAGAGGCTTGAATATTTTTTGGTTTATTTTCATGTCTTTTAAAAAGAAAGCTGAGAGGCCTCTGCAATCTCTTTGCTATGAGGAAGAGCTCTAAGGAAACTGCCAAAGATCTGGAAACTGGCAACAAAGAACAAGTCTGTTCATGTCCTGCAGCACATGAAATCTGTGTCCTGCCACTGTGGCTTTTGGTCAAAGAGTTGAGCTGATAACCCATCATTTTTAAAAGTGCCACATCAAGAAATACCCTTTCTGCTTCTCTTCCCTACTTGGGCATTCTTCTACCTAATGCAAGGTAGAGCTTTTCCACTCCTACCCAAGCCTGGCTTGTCTAGAAATACTTTTCCCCCAGAGTCTAGCAGTTTTTGTAAGTTAGAACAGCAGAATAAATGATACCTGGATATCCAAAATTTGATTAATAGGCTATTACATTAACACAGTGAAATGATCTTCAGCACAGTGTTCAGATAGGTCTGCTTAGTAACTTCTGAAAAGCTCAGCAGCATGGCAGCTATGCCTGGGAAGAAAAGCAAACCCTGACAAAGATGAAGTGATACCAGAATTGAAAAAAAAAAACAAAACAAACAGACAAGGTGCAGAAGATTGATGAAATGTCAGGTAGTTAAGGACTGCAGTGAACATAGCAAAATAACTCCTATATTATTTGAAGATTATTATAACATTATATAAAGATTTTAATATGTTGGAGTTTTTTTTTCCCATATAACTGGTAAGTCCTTAGAAAGTACTTTTGAAAAATGCATTCAGCTATTCATAAAGTTATTCCAGTCATTCAAACGCCATACCTTAAAATAATTTCTGATGTTTACTTCCCACGTTTTAAAGCAATATCAATATACAAATTCAGGCCTTGAAACAGAAACCTTTTCTGATAGACAAAACATTCCATTACATTTTTGGACTTGCATTGTCCCCAATAAAAACTTGATTTCTATACTGAAGAGGATTTCAACCCTTTTGCACGGTGTACTAAATTAAGCTTTTGCATTGAAAGTCTGATGTGTCAGAAGCACAAGTTGTATCTCGTGGGTGATGTCATCATGCAATTAAAGGCAGAGGTTAACACTTCTCTGTGCAGATACTTTCCCCTCAAGCTATCTGGAGTAACAGAGTTGCTATAATACAGCCCTGACTGCTGAGGAATGCTAAAGCAGAGTCAATGACTTGTTGCATTTTAAAAAGGAGTATGTGTGGCAGAGAGAGGTTTAATTGCTCCTGCTATGTGTCTTACAGTGTGGGGGAGCCTTTGCTTGGATGGATTGGAGTGACTGCTTTTGAATGGGCGTCTGACATTTGCTTTTTTTACCCTCTCCTCTCTCCTGAAGCAGTACAGTCATGTCCAATTCTGGCAGCACGTTGTGTTTTCTCAGTGTCACCCATTCATTCCCATTGATTGTTTTTTTGTCTTTCACCCAGCCTAGCTCTCCTAGCTGCAGGCACAACCTTGGGGTTAAGATGGCTTCAAACTGTATCTTTTTCATCTTCTCTTTGACCTTTGTTTTATTGCCTGGAGTTTCTGCAAAGTAATCATTTAATTGCCCCCTCTCTGAGTTCCCCCTTTCACCTCTCCTTACCTCCCCATTCTCCAACACAGAGTATCTGCTGATCATCACTAGGTTTTTTAACCCAATCCTGCCAGCTTATTTTTAATTCCTACACCCATTATACCCTGTCACAGCATTCATATGAACAGGAAGACCTGGACTAGATTTACCCCACACAATCTTTGCTTCAGCACTGGTCTATAATTCTCCGAGGTGCTTAGGTTTGGTACGGCTGCAGAGTTGTTTAACTGAGGCCTGCTAGAAACTCAAGAGGGGACTCAGGAGAAAGGGATGCATTTACTTTTTCAATGGAATGCAAAAAAAAAAAAATGCAAGATAATCACCAGTTGCTGTAGTTCACTACAGAAACCCAGGGCCTAAGCTTTAGAAGACTGAACTATGAAGGTTGGATCTTTCTCAGATCCTGAATTTATTCAAAGTGATAATCTTTAGTTTCACAGAACAGTTGGAGTTGGAAGGTCTGCAGTTCATCTTGTCCAAATGTCCTAAAAGTATCCTTGCTTTGTTTACTATAGAGATTAGTTATTACAAAGAGTAACCTCAGCTACTTGGAAAAGGACCCCAATTTCCATGAGCTTCAGTCCATTCCAATTTTGAGCTGGAGATAGGAGTTGTATATGCAACCAGCAGATTTTACCTGCAGTATTTTCCTAGTTGAGTCACACAGCTCTCTGTGTCTCTTGTAGTCCCAAGGATTTACCTTAAACAGCACTTGCTCTGCTGCAAAGGAGCACAGTACCTCCCTCTCCACACTTCCAGCAAGGAGCAACTTGCAAAAGAGAAATGCAAACTGCAAACATGTAAACAGCTGGTGGGGGATGGGGAGGAAGCTTCAAGTAACAGAATCGGCTGCCAAATTCATCGCTGCCATGTGTGCTGTGTAATGCTTGTCATCTCAAGTGAGTCATTAAGAGGTTCCCCCCCTAATGGTACTTTGAAGTGCTGTGACAGCTTGAGAGCATCTATAAATTGCCACAAACAGCCCTCATACTGCGTTAGCTAATTGCTTGCTCTTTGACTTATTAGGAGTCACTGAGTTAAATAATTTGTCACATGTGCGGCTCATAATAAATAATGTGACTAGCCAGTTTGTGAGCTGTTTTGGTGATATATAGTGCCCCTTTTGAATGTTGTCACAAGCAGCTAACAAATATGACCCTATGATTGTCAGATCTTTGTGAAAATAATAAAGCCTGACAGGGCAGCAGGTTAGAAAAAAGAGCACATCTCCTGAGGTATAAGGAAAATTGCATTCATTTTTCTTCAGGTTTTTAATGCGTGATTATAGTTTTCTTTTTAGTAGCTATTTAAAAGTGAGTACAATTTTATAGTAGAGTACCTTTATTTCAGTTTCTGTAGGAACAATTGTGAATCAAAAATAGTAACTTTCCCAGTTACTGAAAAGATCCTGCATCCCCTGCTGAAGTCTGCAGTGAGCATCCTCTCAGCAAAGCAGGTGTAGCTTCGAGATGTGGTTGTGGGTGCATTTTAATAACTCTGATCATTTTCTCTACCACTTGTCCAGCTATGTGGGGGACATTTTTTCAGAGCCTCAGTTTATTTCTGGTTGTGTGTTTCAGGTGGCATGTTTCCATACGCATGCCAGTTGGGAGCTGGGCTACTTAATTTGTAAGCACAAATGTGGTACTTTGGTAAACGGTTCTGTACATGTAATCTTAGAGATGTCTCTAGAAGGAATGTGGTAGAATGGTGACATATGTGTATATATGTTAATACATTCTTGGCATGTTCAGTTAAGTAAGAGTCTTGTCTCTTTTCAGTGTGGGAGGAGAGTCACCAGTGTTTTGCCAAAGAGGCAAATGTGGTTTCTCTCACAGCTAAAGGGTGATTTCTTCCCAAGAGACAGGACTTGTCTTGCACATTTGACTCCTGTTGTAGACTGGATCACTGAGCTGTAAAAGCTTCTTTTCCCACAATTATGCTAAGCGAAGAGTGATGAGTGGTGTTTAATAAGCCCTAGCAGTCCCTTACAAGCCTGTTCCTGTAGTGACCCTTGCTATTGCATTCCTTTTATTTGAACTTTGAGGTGCCTATGCTGTTAAACTGGTTCCAAACTTGCAATCACTTTGATTTTGGTTGTATTAATTCAGCAGAGCCCACTACAGTTGCATCACATGAGAGAAGCGTGGTCCCTATGGTTCTTTCTAAATGTGGTGTGTCTTTCCCCAAAGCCAACCAGCAAAAGACTCTCAAAGTCTGGCTTGCCTACAGATGTTTATCTTCTTGCATCTCTGACCACATAGGTGTTTTCTGGCCAGTTGGCTGAGGATGCGCTCTTTCATCAAAGAGGAAAGCTGCTGATGGATTGTGCCTATCAGTTTTGACAAGGATAAGAATTGTAGTCGATATACAAAAGAGATCAGTCCTCACCATCCTTAGGCTTAATTAATGAGATGATGTTTGTCCTACTTGCCGCAGATTACACAGAGAGAGAGAGAGGTTCAAGCCTCTAGTCTCAATCAGATGCCACGGGGCCTTGTGCCTCTCTATTTGGCATTCCCAGGGAGGTCTCTTTCTGTGGAAAACTGGGAAAGGTGTTTTGTTTGTTTTGATGCACAAGGGCTTGGACAATTAATCTGAAAATCTTTTGTGGGATCTTTTCCACTAGTCCAGGATTTTACCTAATTTTTGAGGGCTTTCAAAGTTTAGTGTTCTTTAGAGATAAGGCTCCAGGCAGCCTTGATGCAACTATGGCTACTTACTTTCCAGTGACTGTCTTACTTGTGTTTTTACCTTGGACCTTACATTATTTGAATGACAGATACATAACTTCTCATTAAAGATACTTCCCATCAGCGAAGAAACTGGGGCAGCGTTTGTGACTCATTAGATAGGAGTGAAATGCGGGGACCTGTGAGATCAGTGAGATCAAAATTTCTTGTGTAGCCTGGATTTATTTAAAGCTTTTATTTTATCTTCCTTTTAGTTTGAAAGAAAAAGCCAATTTTCAGGCATTCTAAACTTGCTTATGTTTATGAAAGAATTTTTCATCATTACATTATCTGAGCAAGTAAACAAATAGAACCATGATGAATATGCTATTGGGTTCACCTGTCCAAAGCAATATGTCCAAATCTGGTAATTTTGATGGAAATCTGGTCCATCTTACTTTCATAGACTTCTGTGAGATCTATGGTAATATCTGATTCTAAATGAGAGAGACATTTTTTAACCAAACTCTAGCATTTCGATTTTCTCATTAGTTAGGAGAGTGTGTGCTCTTTTTTGTTGTTGTTTTTCTTTAAAGCCCAGCACTGGAGTAAAATTATTTAATGAAAATCCCAGTTGCCATTTGGAAGCAAAAAAAAAAAAAAAAAAAGAGGAGAGGATTATGGCTTTCAGGGTTATAGAACAAAATCGAAAAGTACAGAAACAAAATTACCCTGGAATGTATACTCCATCCTGCTCAATTGAAAAAAAAAAACAAAAACAAAAAGGATAAGGAAGTTTAAAGTGCTAGTTTTTGAATGCTTACTCTTAAAAACATTAACCTTCCTTTTAGACTTTCCATCAGAATATTATCTTAACAGTTTATTTTGCTGGCTTCTAAACTTCTAGAAAAATTTAGCTTATTAGAAAATGACTGATCTTTATCAGTTACTGCAGGTCTGCTGCTTTTTTTTTGTGGCCCCTATTTTTCCCCCTTCTCAATTTAATATATCGGCATGCTTACATATTATCACTGGGATAACAGGCAATAAAAATGCCAGAAAGTCTAAAGGAGTGAAACAGAGAAGTCACAAACAGCTCCCAGCTGCTATAGGCTTGACTTGTTCGTATGTTTGGAGTTTTTTATTTGGTTGGGTTCTTGCCCCCCCTTAAGTCTGCAATTTACCTCACCACAGTTTGGAAGGCTGCAGTAATTAAATGCCTGTTCAAATTACCTCTCTTGTGTGAAGACTGATTTCTCTGTTTAAACCTCAGGATTCTGCTTAATCTAGTATAGCTGCCTGCAGATGAGGCAAGATAGGAGGCGTTTGCCCAGAGTGGAGAAGTATATGTATCAATCCAAAGATCTCTATTTACTTCTTTAAAGTTTTCTGTCATATTTGTTAGCTTAACAGGACTAGGTTAGTCCCTTTCTGCCCTCTCTGACCTGGAAAACAGTACCAAGTGCCTTCGTGGGTAATTTAGCATGGAGCTGATTTCAGTATCCTTTTGTACTGTACCTTGTTGTGTTCATTTTATAGTTAAATCTCAGTAGTTTGGTAGGTAGAGACATTTTTATGGTGTTCAATTAACTAATGATAAATAAAATGTCCTGATTTTGAAGTACATGTTCTGCAACTGAGTTTCTTCTATTTATGCAAAGCTTAAAAATGCAACAGTGACTGGTTGCCAGCTACATACCCTACCTTAAGATACACCTATGTATATATTTCATCTGTATGCCTTTAACAAAATACTTGAAATAATATCTTACTCTGCTAAAACAAAAATCTCCTTGAGGCTGAAGAATTAAAATTAGAGATGGTCTTTAATAAGAAAGCTCAGATTTTGCATCCAAGTATATCCAAGACCTTTGGAGACTGTTTCATCTGCCTCTAATGTGCACACCTACTCCTATGATCTGCTCTAGTGACAACACTAGAACTCATTTTTTATTTAAGCTTTATAGGTTTACATTCCTGTTACTACAACAGACAACAACAAAAAAACCCAAATCCTACAACTAATTCCATGCAAATTCATTGTACTAAACACAACTTTTGTTATGAGGATAATACAGGCTAACATTCTATATCATTGAAGGATAACAATAGTACTTCAGTGTTGCCATTGAATAAAAAAAGATGATAAAAGAGAGAGCTAAAAAGTTTCATTTTTGCTGAAATAAATGAAATGTCTTTACTAATCCCTTTCAAAGTGAAAGTATAGTACACTGTTTCTCTACAGTTCTCTTTTCTGCAAAGATATACATTGCTGCTTGACCAGAATGATATTTGAATAGCTGGATTATTCTAGATAGCATGCTTTAACCAAGACATTGGATTAACTTTGAAATTGTTCTGCTTTGAGCAGAGTGGTGGACCAGGTGACCTCAAGAGGTCTCTTTTAACCCAACCTGTAATTCTGTGCACTGAAACCTTGATTTGAGATTTGGATCTGCAACATCTTTTCTTTGTCTGGTTTCTGATGTTCTGTGCAGTTCTAGGGACATTGAGAAAGCCAAGAATGGGTCAGAACTTTTGTGATATGCAATTTGGTTTTGTTTGCCTTCTGCCTTGTGGAAGTGATGGAAGGAAGCTTGTCCTTTCCAAAATTTGGAATATGAAGTAATTATGCTGTTTAGATATTAATTTGTGAGGTTTTGACTTTGATTTAATGATTTTTATTCTTAATTTTATATTTATGGCCCTGAGAACCACTACACTACTACAAATGTGTATCCACTTTTCAGACATGCAAAGTCAATGCCACTGCAATTGCAGGCATTATTTGTCTTAAAACTAAGAAGAGTTCTGTTTCTCTGAGAAAGGTAGCAGGATGACTGGTCCTAAATCTGTGCCATGGCATACAAGAGTCAGTTTGAGAATTGAGTAATGTTTTAACCAACCTGTTCTGTTTGAACACATGCACTGATACATGCTGTCCTCTCTGAGTTAACATGCCATCTGGAAAACACTAGACAAAGTAAGACATACTCTGCTTCTGTGAGGGGCACTGCAGCGTGTTCAGCATCAGCATGTGTATAAAAAAATAATTAAAGAAATAAACCTAGAAGACCTTTGCTATATGGGAATTGTCCTGATCCTTTCTTGTTCCACTAGCTGATGAATGAGCTGAGAGCACTTTGCTGGAGATTGCTCTTTGTCTCGTGCAGGGCTTGTCCTGCTCTCCAGTCAGGTGTACAGAGCTTTATCCCCTTACTAAATGAGAGCAAGGTCAAGTCATGCAGTGAGTAGAGGCTTCAAAGAAATCAATACTGTCTGAAAGCTCCTCCTTAAAAGAGACTGGGAGTGTTACCAATGCAAACTAGAGTCCAGTACAGAGCATGGATTGAGCAGGCTGATAATTAAGTCCACTGATGTATATTCTTTCAGTCTTGCATAAGAACTGTTGAGTTAACATTAAGAACATAGTTAGCTACTGTTGACTTGGAGCTACAAATAATAAAACCTAAAATATATTTCAAGGATGCATTTCTTAGCAGCAGTTTAGTTCAAGCATGGCAAGCATACTTGTTTGCTAGCTTTATAGATTTAATTGAGTACAATAACATCCCAAATGATACAGTTTTTAAAAATCTTGTACTACTTAGGTGATTCTGATAATAAGTGTATGAACTTTATAAGAAGCAGAGTTAATTGAATTGTATTTGATTACTTCAAATAACCCAAATTATAGAATTAGTATAATTGGTCTGAATTCAGCAGACAGCCATGATTCAGCTGTTTCCATCGCCCTTTAAAAGATGTTGCTTCCAAAGTCTGTGGTACACTGCACAGTGAGTTTGTAGAAAGGAAAACAGATCTCTTTCAGAAGAGCCTTAGGAGAGGAATATGTAGAGCTTCCTTGAAAAATGTAATAGGATGTGAATATCTCTGTTCCTTTATGCAGATTTAAAAAAAAAAAAAAAAGAAAAAGAAAATAAATTAGATAAGATTCATTATGTTATACCTGGCCAAACATGGCAGTTTTAAATTGGACATTTGCTGAAGGGAAGAAGAGCCTGTCTCAATTGTTGTGAAAATACTCCTTTGACAACACATCCTACTAAGATCTTGTACTGTCCTCTTACTATTGCAAGGGGTTTGGACTTTTGTGTCTACTTTTGCATGTGGGAAACTTATATGTGCACATATTTATGTTCTCTCTGTATACAAACAAAAAATATTTTGTGTGTAGCTATGTATGTAAAATCATATCCATATTATTGCATATTATCTATGCATATGTACATATATCTAAATAAAACATTTTGGAGCACTTCATCCCAATACATTTTGCTACTAGTTTAGCCAGTCTGAATCATGCAAACATCATCACATATGCCTTCTATAGATCTTGCTGCAGAACAGCAATTAACCATAGCTGTGTCTGCAGACAGACATAATTACGAGCCACACAAATAAGTCGTGACCTGTCCCTAAATTGTCTTCAGAAATTCTTTCAACTGACCTGCTGTTAGCATCTTTTGCCAATGCATGTAACATAATTTATAGCATGGCCTAAATGTGACATAGCTTAGGTTTTTAAAAATTGTATGTTTCAGTACCCATAAGTAGCCCAGTACAGTAAAATCTTTGTTCCTTACAGAATGTGTGCATGTGTACAGTGTATATTTATCTGGTCTGGAATAAGCATTAATCTTTAATTACTGAATAAACATATTAAACAGGTGTGGAATAACTGAACTTTCAACTGTGCAATGTTTATCTACTAACGCAGTGGATACCTTGGCTCTGCAGTTTGAAAGGTTTCACCTTGCCATGCCCAGGGTTGAGGGAAGGAGGGAAGGTTGGGAGGGCGGGCACACGAATGCCCCGAATCCCACATAAATCAGAAATTTCCAGTTATAAATTATGCACCATCATAACATCCCGTTAGCGCGGTTGGCAAGCCAGGGCTGGAGCATGGCGTAGTTTATAGCGGAAAAATGGCTTTTCAGTGGATAGCACACCCTCGGACTCCTTCTCCTCCTAGGCTCTGTGTGCTGGGCTTGTGGTGTGAGGAGATATAAAGCAGCATTTTTCTAGCTGCCTGGTGGAACAATGAGGGCTCTGTTAGCAGGAGCCCAAACTTCTGTAGCCCCTGCCTCACAAGGTTGGAATGACTGCTTAAACCCAGGTTCAAAGCCCTTGGCCTCCAAGTGCTTTAATTTAGCACTATTTTTGCTGTGCTAGCCTCTGTTTTTTCTGCTTATACCATCTAAGGTCTCCTTGTTTTGCAGGGAACTAAGCAGCTCCTTTTTATAATTAGATTAAAGATAATCAAATGAAGACTTGGATATTTTTTTAATGCTATTTAATCTTATTTTTTTTAACATTTTCCAAAATTGCTTTTTATCACCATTGCCCAGGTTCTTTGTGTAAATTTACACCATTTTTTTTTTCTTTCTCCTTCTCTCTTTTTCAAGCTTCTGGTTTTCTGGTTTGAAGAAAAAAAAATATTTGACAGGTATTTTTCAGCATTTTTATTTGATGCCATAAAATAAACCTTTACCAGGTGTTGTTAGGTACGATTCACAACACTTTCATTCTTTCACTGTCAGTTTTCCGAAAGCTGACTGGTGTGAAAATAAAGGAGATGCAAAAAGAAGCACATAAAAAGTGCAAAAAGGATACAAATGAAGTGGAAAAAAACCCCACAAATATGGAGGAAGGGGAGCAGAGCAGAACTGCAGCTAAAAGAGAGCTGTGCATTAACAAAAGTAGTAAGTATGTGCTGGCAAAATTTGCTTCTAGTTTTAAAATATAAAAACATTATCCCAATCATAGGCATTATTCAGATAAAGTTTGAAACCACTGCTTTGGTAGTAAAGCTGTGAAAAAGCATGTAACAGCTGATATCAGGTTTCTGCATGACAAATGGTTTCAAACTTAACTTTCCTATTCCTCCATAATACACAATTAGTAAGAACATATTTTAAATAGGAGCAAAAAAAAAAAAATCTTATCTGATACTAAAGACTCAGGTCACAATTACATTAGAAACCAAAGAAATTTTACATGGGCAAAAAAAGAAGAGGAAGGAGGATGAAAGAAATCATCTGAATTTACAGTGTATAGACTGTCACTGTGCTCTTTGTCTAGTCACAACCCATCGTGCTGCAAAAGACAACAAGAGATTCACTACTTAGGTCTTGACAGGAATCTCTTTTACAGACATAAGAGTGGAAGCCAAGGTGAGATCAAATTTCCAGTCTGTTGGATTAGTAGATGTCCAAGGGATACCAGCTGATAAGTCTTTTTCCTCATTTTAAAGGTGGTGCTGAAAGTCCTAAGGTTTGCCTGGCTTCTTCTGTGATAATATCAACACCTGTTTTTTGTTCTTTTTTGTGGCTTTCACTTATTTGGGTAAATTTTATATGATTATGATTGTGTAATGTGCTGTGATGTTAAGCTGTTTTAGACTTACTCTCTTCTCTCTGTTTACACTGGTCTTGTGTGTTGTGAAAAGTTTGAAATCACGGAATTTCTCGAGTTGGAAGGGACCCATAAAGATCATCTCATGAGCTTTCAGAAGCACACACCTTCAGGCCTGGGATATACTAGATGTTGTCACAATAGAATACTGAAAAGTTTGTCTGTCTGTAGTTCCGTGCTCAAGAGCAGGCCCTATAACTTCAGTGGGACTATGGGTGAAAACATCTAATGGAGATTCTCAGGGCCAGGTCCAGAAAGTTTGTATTATTTGAGTGTATCATGGAATAGAGTTTATTATTTGTAATACAACATTGGATATGAAAATTAATTTATGTGATTCTTTCCACAACTAAGTTCACTACAAGCCAACTTTAATTTTTTTATGACTATGAAAAAATACTCTGAATATGGGTTATAATCATGAACACTTACTCATTCCAAAATTGATTTTAAATAGTAATTTGGCATAAACATGCCTTTAAAAAACACGAGTAAGGACAAAGCTTTCTCAGTGTGGTGATATGATTTCATTTTTTGTTTTTAATTTCAAGTGATGCCTATTTTTCTTACAAAATTTGACTATTTCAAAATAAGTTTTAGATCATTAATAATGTTTTAAAATATCTTTGAAATGTATCTTTTTTTCTCCTTTTGAAGACTCGCCAAAATGTTGGACTTCTCCAAATATGACTTAATTCGGATTGTGTCATTACTGATTAGCATATTGTTGTGACCAGAAAACTGGAAGAGATGGAAACATTTGGTCTGGGTTTTCAGAACTAAATATATCTCCTTAAAAAGCCTGCAGTGGTCACTTGAAATACCCATTTGCACACTCAGTTATCAAGGCCTGTTTCTTTGAGATTTATAAAAGATGAACTATATTTTAGTCAGTAATTTCGTAAAGAAAGCATGAAATTAGACATGAACAGATATTGAAGGTGTTTGCCCATCACAGTAGGCATTTGCGTGCCTGGAGGTTGCAGTCACAGTTCTCGATGTAAAGGAGGCCAGCAGATTATAGTAGTGGATGCGTGTGCTTAAGATACTGTGGTTCATACTGATAAATATATCTCAAAATGGGAGTGGGAAATGAGCAATTATTAGAATTAGGAAAAAAAAAAAAAAAGATTGTTTTACTGAATTACTCTTGGAGATACACAGTACAAATGTCTGTTGCTGGAAGTAGGGGTAGGAATATAGTTTTCTTAGTCCATAAAGCTACTATTTTTGCAAACCAAAATAATGGCAATTCAAACATATCTTAACATATTCAAAAATTCCAGAAAAATTATACAACTGTGTCTTGAGGGAAAAATAAAGGAATCTTATCATAAAAGATGAGTTAAGTATTCCTGATTTCTGAGATCACAAGGAATCTTTAGCCAGCTGGAGCCTTCAGGTCATTCAACGATACTAAGTAGAAATATAGATGACTAATGAAATAAATAGTTGTCTTCCTCTTAATTTTTCATTTATAGGGCCAACAGTTCTTATGTTTCCTGAGGCACTCTGCATATATTATTGAGGTAGTATGTTAAAATGATCTCGCCTCATTTATCCTCCCCCACAAAATAGTTGAGATGTAACTTTCCAAAGAAAACATCTGAAACATTTAATTTTACCTGTCACTTTTTTTCATTCTCCCTCTTAAGAGTAAAACATTGGGCTGTACATTTCTAACGGAGGGGTTTTATGTGAAGGTTCGAATAAACAAAAGTATGATTTAACATGCAGAGACCAGAAAATGACGAATGGGCAACTCTAATTCATTTTCCAGGTCCTAGGTACACACAGTTGAAAGCTATAAAGGTAACAAAGGTTATCAAGACCTTGAGATAAGAATTAGAAGTTGTTAAGTTTAGTGTCTAAAATCAGAGTCTCCTCATTTTTCTTTCTACCATAAGAAGCAGTAACTCCTTGGATTTACACTTTTCACGCTGCCAAGTTAACAGTATTTTGTGATTTATCTTATTCAAGAAATAGGTATTTATTTTTCATTAATTTAGTTCATCTTGAAGTATTTGGTATCATTATCCATCTAGATACTGTGCAAAATAATGCTTGCATTGTTTTGCAAAACTGTGTTTGAGTATCTTCTCTTATCATCTTGATGAATGTTAAAATTTTGGCTAAACCTTTTTTTGTAGATGATATCCATTTAAGTGTTTTGTACTAGGTCTCTCTAGCAAACTTATTTTGTTCAGAAGCACTCAAATTGTAGGCAATTATCTATCAGTTAATATTATTGGCTGCTACAGCCACTGTGTTTCTTCAACCGGCAAATGCCACTCTGTCAGAATCTGTCTGACTCAGCTTTTCTGTTTGAAACATTCACTTTAGACATGAGTTCTCAACAGATGAACTTTTCCAGTGTTATGCAAGCAGCGCTGCTAATGGTACACTGAGTTACTTTTATGGAGTCCCAGGAGAAAGTGGAGCAGGTATTTTAAAATAAAAGCTTTTACACCCAACTTGTTGAAGAAAAATGTTTTTGGAATAAGTTGGAACAGATAATTTCTAAATACATGCAACTGCACATGTGATAATTCTTTTTTAATATTTCCACAGAAGTATGCTAGAACATTTGGGTTGTTATTCCTCTTGTAACTTGGCTCAAACAGAATGAATTAGATTGAGTATTTGTCAAACTGATTTCACTGATAACATGGAAAAAAACTTTAGAAAAGCGTTATGCAGGTCCAAATTCTATACTGGAATTGTTTGGCATTTGTCTTCCCATTACTTTGTTTCTCATGGTTGTTGTATGTAATGAAGGAGGCACTGAACTAAGAATTTCTTTTTTCCTCTCTCTAACACCTTATAGTCGTGGCAATACTCTTGTATAAGCTAAAGCTTGTTTAATGAATGAATATACTTTCAACCATCAAATGGAACACTGTTTTCACTGGTTTGACTTATAGAGAACGAGTATGCTGTACAATTGCCACTCTTGCATTTTATCATCGCTGTCTTCCTCTTCATTAGCTGTTTTGTCAAGTCCAACTGATCAGGAAACTGAAATCAGTTGGAAATTGTTTGTTATATATGGAAAATTTTCTGCTGCGTCTTGTCCAAGGTCAAATTGGTTTAATGTTTCCAAATGTAAAACATGTAACTGCATTTTTAGCCTATTCAGAGCAGTCTTGCCTGCAAGAACAGGCAGGAAGAGGAAGACAGTTTGGAAAAATACCTTGTGCTTCACTATGCCCATGCACCTGCAAGTACATGGCAAAAGAAGCCTGCCCCATGGCCAGCTGCACACAGGGACCATATCTTCAGTAAAACAGGCCGCTTGTACTTAGTTGATACATTCCTGTCCTCTGTGCCCATTTATTTACTTTGTTTAGATCAGATTTGAGGGTTACTTTTATTGAGGAGATGGTGGGATCTATCCCTACCAGAACTGCGCAGTCCTCACTAAGATCTACCTTTGTCTTTCTGTCTTAGCAGGGACATGCAGGAGTGGCCTGACACCAAGGAGACAAGTGAAAGCAATGCCAGTCAAACTGAAAACAGCCAGGGCTATTCATTACTGCTCATTACATTTAGCACTAACAAAGTGAGACTATTTACTTGTTATGCATTGGTAAATGGAAAAAATGCCCATTATGTTCTGAAGGACCTTGTAACTTTCTCCTGCACACTGCTTTTCACACATGGACTGAATGAGCTAGGGGATAGCCACTGAAAATCCCCAATTATAACAAGCTGCAACATGCAAGAGCTCTTTATAACATGTAAGAAATGTCCATAAATGATTTATTTTTTTTTATAATTAGCTACTGCTTGAGCACATTACAGAGTTCTCCCACATTTGTGTGCCTGCACAGTAGCCCTCAGCAGGGATTTCACTGGCTAAGGAAGTATTGCCCAGCATGCTTAAATTTTGTCCAATATCTTTTAATCCCAACTTGATTTCTAATCATTGTGAAGTTCCAACAGCCACAAAAGACATGATGGCTTTTCACTTGAGGAAGATTTTGCAAACTTTATAGACTAGGTTAATTATTTGTTTGGCTTTCTTACATAGTTGTTTGAACTCCAGATGGATCTTCTTCCTCTGAACATCACATCTATGTAGAATACAGTAATGTTACAATGTTAGAAGCAGTGCTGGTAATATTCTTGTTAGAGGGAACTCGGAGTCCTCAGCTTTGCCTTTTGGCTGAACCTAGCTTCATAAGCTCCCACTCCACTGACCTGAAAGCCTGCTGTGGATTCAGATTTTCTCTAATAGATATGGTTCACATTCAAGTAGGGCATGGCTGAGTGTGAGCCTGCTACTATCTTTTGATTACGGGTTTCTATTTGAGACAATGAGGATTTCCCTCATTTTTGCGTGATGTCTGGGGGGTTTGGTTTTAGTTGATGGAAATGGTGGCTAGACTTGGGGATAGCCATATCTTTTCTTATGAGAGATGCTTTAAATGTAATTTAAGGGACTGGTTTCTGTGGTTTTAGCTTTCCAAATGTGCAATTATCCCATTAGAACTCCACTAGAGTCAAGGCTAGTCAGAGAGCAACAATTTCATTTTAAGGGAGGGGAGAGGAGCTTTGGGACTTGTATTCACTTTGATGCTGAACTCTTTCTCACACCCACTAGAAATTCCATCCTGAATATTCTTGCTGAAACAGATACATTTCTATGAAATACAGCTCTTTAAAAGAGAAGGTAAAGCAAATATGTTTCCTCTAGCCATAGACTTTTATTAAGCAGATACTATAGGCTGAAAATGGTTTCTGCATTATAGGAATACATTTTTGTATGACTACAGCGCTGAGCAATGTGAGAATGGGAACAAGGGAGTCCTTTTCCAGCAATGCTGATTCAGTTGAAACCTAGAGCAATGGAAGATGATCAGTGTTCCCGAAAGCCATTCTCAGTAATACCTGAGGTCTGCTGTATGTTTGTTGCCATGTAAGCTCTGCTAACCTTAAAAATAAACAAATAAATACTCAATATTTCACACAGCCTGTCATGGAATACTTAAAATGCAAATAATCAACACACTGAACTTTGCAGTGTGTATTACTAGCAGCCCTGTGCTGAACTGTTTAATCACTATTAATACTAATGCAAATGTAATCCTCCTAATTTACCTGTAAACTACTAATCAAGTCAGTGTAGATCAGAGAAGTATCCCCTTTGCATTAGTGCCCCTTGGCTAATTTGATTGAAAGTCTGAGCCTGCCTCAACCACAGGCACTGAAAATTACAGTAGCTGTTCCTACCTCTGTTTCACAGAGACAAACTTGGAATAGTTGTGCTGCTTTGCCTTCTTTTAGTTTATCATCCCTTCATTTCCTCTGATGTCATCGTGCAATGCTGTTTACTGACAGGATGCCATGATATGACTTAATGTTGCCCAGCTCTTTCACTTCTCTGCCAACAGCATGCTGTGGCGTAGATTTGGCCACCAAGAGGACAGAGTTGCTGGTGGACCTTGTGCATAGAATCCTTATGCACAGAAATATATAAATGTGTATATATTATGGCAAGATTTTTATAAGCTTCTAATCCAATCAAGTTAAAGCGCTAATAATATATTTAAACTTGTTGACTTTTTTTTAAAAAACCCATCTGTTTTTAATCAGGGTTCTTCTTGAATAAGACAGCTATCTCTTTGCCATGAAAAATGGCTGTACCATAACTTAGCAAAATAAATTGTTTCTTCTGTGATTTAGCTGAAGTGCAGCAGTTGACTGGTGATCTAAAATGCATCTCATTTGAACCTAGCTAGAAGCTGGTGGGCAGTATTTATCTTTGTGCTTTAGATGTGTCTTGAGAGCTTTGAAAATGTTTTGTATTAATTTTGTGGGGGGGAAAAAAAAAAAGCAAATATAATTACATTTTGTTAGTGGCCAAAAGTAATACAGACTTTCAGACTGTACTAGGGAGAGTATTTTCCCTTTGCTGCATTGCTGATAGCAGTTATCTTCCTAATTGGTATTTAGCCTGCAGTTTTACTGAAGAGCCTGGTTTTCTTAAAGGCATTTCAGCCTGACATAGTTTTTCCTTATTGCTCCCTAGATTTATTATTTATTATCCAGCTTGAAATCTGTTTTTAAGTAATTATTTCATTGATGGCTATTTATCCTAGATGAGACTTCAGAAGAAGGCAGCAAAGCTTCTGCCAGCAAAGCCTAAAATAGCCTTAAAGAGTGTTTGATGCTAAGTTTGGTGATGCAGTATTGATATCCACTTGTGATTTCCTAGGAGAGGTCTGTGTCTAGATGTCAGAACGGACCATGTGAAACTATGTCAGTCAATTAATCACTGCCAATGAGCCATGGCATGCCAAAGCTCCTTTTCATAACAGCCTCCTTGTTAAGTTCACAAAATCCAAATCCACAGGCCAGATCTCCTCCTTTAAGACCTCCAATACAGGTTACAGAAACATTTGTAGGAAAATACATTTACTTCAAGAAAGAGATGTTGTGGGCTTATAACATTGATCTATAGAGGATGGAACAAAAAAGAAAAAAATAGAATTGGTTCAGTGGAATTGAATATAGTTGATTATGCTGGATAGTTCTAGAGGAAGGCTTCTAGTGTGAACATAAAATAAATCTGTGTTAAGCAGTACATATGGAATAATGAAAACTTAGTTGGAATCTGACCTTTATGTTTCATAGTGATGACTGCTATAAGGGAGAAAGTGTCATTCATGTTTAATACCTCTCCTGCCTTATCTGTTCCTTCATCCTCGTCTCACTCAATGCAAAAAAACGCAGACTAAGAGAGGTAGGGAAATTCAAAACTGAATAATACCCTGACATACTACCAAAAGAAATTAAATTCCTGTGACAAGTAAGTCATTGTTAAGCGGGGTGGGGGGGAGGGTGTGAGGGGGGAAGGGAGAGCGTCTTTGACTTCACTGGCCCATTTAGGAAGTTTGGTCACTGGTATGAAGCCATACAGCTGCACACAATATAAAGTAAGTTTTAACAGCATATTTGGTGAGTTTATAACTTCCCCAGGGCATTTTAACATTAAAAATAGTGATTGTTAACCTGGTCCATCTGAACTTAAATATGAGCTTACTTTGCAAGAAATGAGGGGTAACGTCTCAAGCACTTTTCTTTGTGTTTTATTATTGCTTAAGGGCTTACATTGCTTTATAGCTGCATTTTGTCTCTTTTTGCGTTTTGTACTCAGCAAGGATATTCAAATCCACAGTCTCAGTAAGGATGGCAATCCCAGCCCTGGATTAGAAATATGTTCTTTTATAATTATGCACAGATATTAAAAAATAAACTGTATATGATCAAATGGCAGTTGTATAGGATTTTGACATTAGCAGTAAGTCCATTGCGTGTGTGTTATATCTCTGCTGACCAAATATTTTCACAAGCAGCAAAAACTCGTCTTAAAACATTAATGTTTCAGACTGGCAGCCAAAAAAACACTGGCAAATATTGAAAGGCATGCGGGAAATAATGCTGAAAAGAATTACCATTGCCTTATAGGATGAATTACAGGATATTAAAATGAGGTCCCATTTTAAAAAGCTCATTTCTGCATGTGTATCAGACTGTCTTTCAAGGCAAAATTCTGTCTTCAGATAAGTATGAAACTGGAAACTTTGTCCTGCTATTAAATGGAAGTGAAATCATACTAGGGTGACTTGCAGATGGGCTTGAGAGCCTGCAAGGCTTCTGGAGCCACCACTGGCTGTTTACAAGCTCTGTCTTATGATGCTGGCATACAGTGATCTGCCTTGTCACTGCTTTTCATAGAAGCAAGTTGCTAAGAGGTTGTCCATTCTTCAGCCCTGGAAAGCCTGTGTTCTTTTTACTGAACTAGCGTAGCTTCCATACACAGGCACTGATGGTGGAACTCACATCCCCGTGTAAAGCCTAATGAAAATAGTTTTGCCGAAGGCACCAGTGCGAGGCCAAGAGGGAGCAGAACACCCACTTGGATGCATTGCTCAGGCCATGCCACAGCTTTTTCCACCACCTCACAAAGGGCCTGTGACACCCTCTACTGAAAAGTTCCTTGCCAGTTTCTCCCAACTTGTTCACAAATTCCCTGGCTGGCTTTCTACTACTACTACGTCTGTCTTCAAGGGCATCTTCTCACCCCGTGCCCTGGTGACAGACCCTTACCGAGTTTCTTAACTTCTAACACACTTTATAGTGCAGAAGGGGAGGATGGCCTCACCCTCCATGAGGACCTAGCATGTAAATCTAAGCACTTAAATGGGTCAACAATAGCATAGTTAACCCATCCATGCTCTTCTTTTGGGACATGGTTGCAGCCCATCCTCAGTCTATCAAATGCCAGTGATATTGTACACATGCTACATGAAACTCCTACTCCCCAGAATTTATGAAGAGCTCACAATAGCAATTATCAATTTTTTGAGGGGGAGGAGGTATAAATATAATGTGTGTGTGTATATATACACACATTGTTGTGTGTAATTTATATTTGCTGTTCAGAACTACTTTGAATGACTAGTATATAATTTGTCAAAGTAATAATCCTTGGCTTTGTTTTTGACTATCTGCTACCATAGAGCTGAGGATTGAGATGTCATTTCCTAAAGCTGCCTGCTTAAAAACAGTATTCTGTTCTATATTCCATGTGGATAATAGGAAAAGAACAAAATATTGTATATTTAATCAGCATCTTGACACTGTAACCATAAAGACAAGTATAGTCCTAGACTTAATTAAAGTAGGATCAAGGATAAGACTATATGGCTCCTTTTCAGCGAAAGATCTTGTTGTATTGCATGCATGACAAATAATAGTTCATCTGATTTTTTTTGCAAGTTGCTGGTGTATGATAAGAATGATCACCTACCAAATACTATTTGGTATAAAGAAATTACTTATTGATTGAACTATTTTTTAATTGTTCTAATTATATGGAATAACCAAGCAATTTGAACTTAAATATGGTTTGGGGTTTGTCTTTGTTTTCCTATCTCTGGTAGCTGAGGTGAAGACTGCTAAAGCTTCATATTTTCATAGAATCGTAGAATACCGGGTTGGAAGGGACCTCAAGGAATATTTGGTCCAACCTTACTTGGTAAAAACAAAGTCTAGACAAGATAGCCCAGCACTCTGTCCATCTGAATCTTAATATGTGTCCAATGTTGGTGAATTCACCACTTCTCTGGAGAGATTATTCCAATGACTGATTGTTCTCACAGTGAAAATTTTCCTCTTATGTCCAACTGGAATCTCCCTGGGAGCAACTGGTACTTATCACCACTCATCTTTTGCATGTAACTCCTTGTAAAAAAAAGGAGCCTCTGTGTACTGGAACACAGTAATCCCCTAAGTCTTCTTTTCTTAAGGCTGAATATTTCTCAGCCTTTCCTCATATGGCAGGCTTCTCAGTCCTTTGATCATGTTTGTGACCCTTCTCTGGACCCTCTCCAGCCTGTCCACATCTTTTTTGCATAGTGTGGGCCAAAAGTGAACACAGTATTCCAGGAGTGGCCTGACAAGTACTGAGTAGAATGGGATAATGACTTCTTTATTTCTGCCTGTGATGTCCTCATTGATACAACCTAGCATCCCATTGGCTTTTTTTGCCACAGCAGCACACTATTCACTCATATTGAGCTTGTTGTCCACCAGGATCCCCAGGTCCTTTTCCACAGAGCTGCTTCGCAGACAGGGAGATCCCAGCCTGTGCTACACCCTGGATCTTGTTTTCCCAGATGCAAGACCTTACACTCATCCTTGTTGAAACTGATAAGGTCTTTGTTAGCCTACTCTTCCAGCTTATTCAGGTATCCCTGCAGGATGTCACTCCATTGTGGAGTGTCCACTTCCCCACTCAATTTGCTATCATCAGCAAACTTCATCAAAGTACAATTGACCCCATCATCTGGATCGCTTATGAGGATATTAAACAGAGTTGGACCCAATATTGGTCCATGTGAGACCTCACTTGTGTTGGGTTGCCAGTTTGAAAAGATGCTATTTACCACCACTCTTTGGGTGTCAGCCAGTTCCCGACTCAACACACAGATCACTTGTCTAGACCATACCACATCAGTTTCTCTAGGAGGAAGCTGTGAGAAATTGTGTCAAAAGGCTTGGACAAATCCAAGAAGACAATGTCCACCACTTGTCCAAGAAGACAATGTCCACCTACATCAACCAAGCAGATTACTTTGTTGTAAAATCAGGTCTATCAAGCATGATTTGCTCTGGCTGAATCCATGCTCCCTTTTCCCTATCACATGCTTCATTTAATTTGTGATAATCTCCAGGAGAATTTGTTCCATAACTTTCTGAGGGACTGATGAAAATCTGATGGGCCTATAATTTCCTGGATCCTCCTTTAAGCCCTTCTTGTAGATGGGGGTGACGTTAGCCTTCTTCCAGTCTTCTGGGAAGTTCCTCAGACTTCATGACTTCTCAAAGATTATGGAGAGTGGCTTCGCAATGATTTCAGCCAGGTCTCTTAACACTCTAAGATGGATAATGCCAGGATCCATCAATTTGTAGGTGTCAGCTTTCTTGCGGTTTTTGACACCTCTGTTGAATTTCAAGTCAAGATGAGCTTTTGCTTGTCTCTTAACATGTCTGGCCTAAACTGCACAGAAGTATAGACATATACTGGTATTAACTCTTGTGAGGAATTCTGTTGAAATAACTGAGACAACCTTTCTAATTTTCTTTTGAAATGTAAAAATGCAACAGTATCCTGTTTAATAAATTAACAATTAACCAGGGCATCTGAGGGAAACTTCTGGCTCAGACAGAAAAGGAATGGGAATGCACTGAGCACTCACATCAATACCAGCCAGAGCAGTTTGTCCAGCTCTACACTTTGGCATAAGTCCCAAGATTTGCAGTATATGGGTGTATCTCAGCAGATCTAATATAATTTGTTATTAATCTACAGATAGTGAGGTGGACACAGACTAAATGTATATGATTTCAGTGGTCAGATAGAAGAAAAAGGTGCACGTGCATGCAAACACAAATGACAGTGAACAGAATAGACTAGCAACTCATCAGTTATAAATTAGTGTCCACCTATGAAGGAGGAAAGTGTGAACCTGCCAAGACAAACATGAATTTCAAGCCTTTGTCGTACATAACTACTTGGATCTGTCACAGGGGTTTTTAAAGTAATAACGTTATTAGTTTCTGTGAAGAAGATAGGCCAAGCTACAGTCCTCTCCCTGGCAGCTGGGAAAAAGAAATCCAATCCTTGAATGAGCTCATAAGAAGCTTTCTGGCCAAAGAGGTGGACCAAGTGAGAAGCACCAGGTTAAGTTTGTATTTCACTAAGTCTCTACGCATCATATCTTTAAGAGATGTTAATTTCTGCCCATCAACTTAGCACATTCAGGCTGTCAACATTTCACATTTTTTAGCGGGTAGCATCCTTTTCTGTGGGCTTGGCAAATGGGATATGTAAAGCTGTGTACATCACTCAGAACACTTCTGGGAAGATCATTTTCTTCAGCTGCTGCTTTCAACATGTCACAAGTGTCTTTGCTGGTTCCTTTTTCTCTGTCACATGAAACCAGTGTTACTTGTCTTATTTCATGGGCCTTTCATGTCTTGTATTCACCCTATCTGTCATCTCTCTTTCACTATCAACTGGCCAATTCCTTCTTGCAACTACCTTCTGACACCCACATTCAGCACCTACTCTTAAATTTTCACACAAGCACCTCTCTTTCTCCCTATGCTACTGGTCAAGCTTGCAAGGAGCTTGCTGTAAACACTCTCAAAGCTATTTCATCACAGGCTTCAAATCTCAGCCTGTGATGCCAAAAGGAATGTTCACAATGGTTAGATGGCTGATGTACTGCAATCGTTGCCTGTCTTGACAGTCAAACTTGGTTTCCTACATCCTTCTTTCAGCGCTGTCACTTGAAGAAAGCTCTGTTTGTATCAGTGTCATCTCTTCAAGACCTTTTGTTTCCTATGTGTACTACTACTATGTGAACTACAAGGGCAAGGGTAGTAGCCAACCCAGGCCAGGTCATGCCACAGCAGTACAAATAAGTAATACTGTGTTTGCCTCAGAGGTTTCAGTGTCAATCTCAAGAAGTGCTACACTGAATGCTCCTACCAGCCAGGTGCTCTGTTGGCAAGTGTGCCTATTGCCTCATTGTCCGTTGCTTCATGCCAGCCCAAAGGTTCCTTGTGAAACTGTCTGCATGTCAATGCTGCCTACAGGGCTCACAGCGCCTCACATATTTGCCCCTAATTGGATAGAGCAAATAGGAGAAACACATTCTCAAGCATGAAACTACTACCTGTGTAAGCACTGATTTATGGGATAGTAAGGATAAAGACTTGCACATTATTCACAACAACCAGCCTAACAGGCAAGTTGCAACAGTTGATCTCGCTAGTTTCCCTAGCGAAAAATAGAGATAATAATTCACAAAGTGATTTAAAAATACTAAATCAGGCACCTGATATGTTTCACCCACTTTACTAGAGGAAAATTAGATAAAACTGAGGTGTTCATAGTTGGGGAATATAGATAAACTTTCCTCCTCATTACTGAGTGTGCTATCTACATGTCAGGAGCATATGTTAGTAAAGGGATAGACATGGTGTGATGGCTCTAGTGCTTGTAACGTAGATCATCCACCACCTCGCACCGTGTTACAGAAAGCCTACAGAGAAGGGTGAAAAGAGAAGGAGAAAAATGTGTAAATGCTCCCCAACTTGGATTTGTCATGACTGTCCTTGTCAGGGTGGTGAAGTCCCACTCTCACCAGTATATTTCAGAGTCAGAGGATCATTCAGGTTGAAGGGGACCTAAGGAGGTCTTAAGCCAACCTCAAGCTTAGGGCAGGATCAACCCTGACTTCAGCTGTAATTACTCAGGGCTTTACCCACTTGGATCTTGAAAACCTTCTAGGACAGATAATGTGAAATCTCACTGTGTAACTCTTTCTACTTCTTGTCTCGCCTCATCACAAAAATTTTTCCCAGCTCCAGCTGACCTTCTTGGCAACCCTCCACTGAACTCACTCCAAATTTTCAACATCTTTCTTGTCTGTTGGACCCAAAACTGGACATAGCAACCCGGATGCAGAATAACAAGTGTTGAGTGAAGGGGAATTATTGCTTCCTTTGATCTACTGACTACAGGACTTTTAAGATAGCTCTGGATGCTGTTAGCCTTCCACATTTCCAGGGCACAGCACTGGCTGATGTTCAGTCTGCTGGCCACCAGAACCTGAGGTCTATTTCAGCAGAGCTGCAAGCTAGCCATGCTATATTTCAACAGTTGATTAACCCATACCATTTGCATCTGACCTTACTGAATTTTACAAGGTTCCTGTTGGCCCATTCCTCCAGCCTGTCTAGATCTCTCTGAATGGCAAAAAACCATCAGCCACTTCCCCCAGGTTGATGCCATCTGCAAACTTTATGAGAGAACATCTCATCTCCCTCTCCAGGTCACTCATAAAGATATCAGCCCAGGATTTCAGTGTCAAGTTTCATGCAGTGTTGGCTCATTTCCATAGCCTTGTTTGTAAATTTTTCAAAGTTCTATACCCTTTACATTTTAAAAAGTCAGATCATGAGAGGCAAAAAGCAGAGGTGAATACTAGGAACCCTTTGATCACGTAAGGTCACGTTGCCACAGACTGTCACAGTCCAGGACCTGACCTAACAATTTTCAAATCACGCTGCGTGTCTGAATGTTAGAGGGGAAAAGAAAATTCCACTTTAAGATGAGACCATCCTGCACCCTTAATTATGCTCACTTTGTAGCTATCCATTATATATATATATATACACACACACACATATATATATGTTCACATAGTTAAGTTTTCCTGAAAGAATGTGTGTTATGGTGGGAACTCTCTGCACCAAGTTTCTAAATTGAGTGATTTTTTTTTCCAGAATAGTTACTGACCTCTGAAACAGGGTTTCTATCGTGAAAATGCTGACATAACCTTTAACTGTAGAGCCACAAACAGCTTTGTTATATTACTTGTTCTTAGCTTATGTCCTTGCTCTGGAAACAGTGGTGGCATTGTCTGCTGCTAATCGTGTTAAGGAGTCAGGGAGAGTTGGCACTTGTATCAGAAAGGAAAAATAATTTAAAATTTAAAATTCACCTTACGTGAGTCACACTCAGGGGATTTTTAAATGAATGTCTTTAGTTTGAGTCTATGTATATGATACTCTAATGAGTTTTTTTGGTACATTACAGACATATCAGATGTAGTAAATATTCTTTATCAATCTAATTTATATTGAGTATTTTAAGCCCTCTTACATTTACAAATGTTTACCAGTAGATCTAATCACCTTTTTTACGTGCTGTTTTTCCTCAGTACTTTATGTAAAGAGAAACCAAAGCCTCACACAGTGTTTCCAGCTCTCAAGATTTCAGTATGAGTCTTGCAATATCTAATGTTTTCTTAAAACCTCAGCTCCTGAGCTAGACGATTACCTCAAGATCTCAGCTTCATTGCTTTGCAGCCTTTGAGATTTCCAAGAAAAGACTGAAAATCTGAATTATAGAAGATCAAAAGTAACAATCAAACAAAAAAATATCTAGACACTGCAATTCTGAATGTTTTTATGGCTTTTGCAAAGTACTTTTAAAGGCTTGTAGTGGCAATACTATGAGTATAATCGATTTGAATGGAACTGCTTGGAATGCAAATTGCCACCAGCACTCCAATTATTAATGCTATCACCCAGAGGTGTGCAAAGCAATATCCTAGGGCTAGTTGTTTCTGATTTATACATTCAGAGACAGATGTGACTCCTGCTTCGGGAATTGCCTTTCCAAGCTTGTCCCAACAAAAAAAAACCCAGAGCTGGACCCTCTTGAAAGTTCACACTTTGAGCCAATCTTTGGTGGCTTTTTAACTTGTTACAAAAGCGTTTGTGGGTAATCTGTAACACTTTACATGAGAAAGATAACCAAAAAGGTGGGATTTTTAATATGTTCTTTTAAGCATTATGAAGAGCCCTTGGTCTTCTGCTACAGATATAGTAGGGTAGTTGCTGACACTGCCGTTAGCCTTGCAATCAGTTCTGCAAATGGACACCGAATCTGAAAGATAGGTTGCACTCTCTTCTAAAGGCTTCTGTTGAGCCTTTAGCCTGTTACTATTGTTTTCTTTCCAGAGGTGCTAATTTCCAGAGATAAGGAACTGGTTGCTCCCAGGGAGAAATGCAAAGGACCTTGCAAAAGCTATTAAGTGTGGGAAATTGACAAACATGGGAAGCAAATGGCTGAATATATGAGTTTCAGTCAATTAACTTTTTAACAAACAAAGCCTTCAGTAGTTCCCTGCTATACCAGCTGTTCTGTGTTTGGTGTCAAGCTAAGTGTTACTTAATTTTGGTCCGGGAGGAACTCTGTGAGTTTTGCAGTAGTTATCTTTTTCATGGCTGGTTAGCCTTTCCTTGTCTATTAGCAGAAAAACGTTATTGCCCAAGTTAAGTTTAATTTTTTCATTGTGGAACTTCAGCATGCTCTGAAATCTTATTGGAGGTGCCATCTAAACCATACCGTGCAGAAGCAAGCGCAGGCAAATGTGTGGTATAATCTGTAAGCACACCCCAATGTACACCATAGTCTCAATCTGTGATGCAGTGGTGGATTATGATCCTCTCTTTGTTGATCATTGTCCATTTTCTTACTCTGCATTTGGGCAGTCTCTGAGCTGCAGGGGCTTGTGGTTCATTTCGTCTTAGAGCCCCTCCTAGGATAACCAGGGACAGTTGTCTCTTTTGGATGAGAAGACAAGTAGTTAAAAGTAATGTCATGTGTAACCTTACCAGCTTTCCAAAGACTGAAGAAAGTCCCACTAAGCAAAGGTTTATGCTTCCATGGACTTCACAGTCCCTACGCTTCCTGTCTGTACCATACAGTTTTAATATATCCCAAAATCTTGAGCAACCTGATCACTGGATGAGATGATATCCTTAAGGACATCAATAGTCAGCTACTGAAAAGGTTTGCTGTCATAAAAGTACTCCTTTTTGTTCTTGCTTAATACATGCATTAATCATAATTCATCAGGAAAAAAAAAAAAAACACAACAATTTTTTAGAGTAAAACCATCTGCCCTATATTTCTCTTGTTGAAAGAAAAAGATGTAACATTTAAGTTCCTTGAAAGTTTTCCATGATAAGTGTTTCTCTGCTTTTTTTTTCAGGTTTCTCTAATTTGTACGAAGCAGACTTTGATTGATTGAACCTCCCTAGTAAATCTCTTATGTCCTTAACCACTTACTGCTTGCTTGATAAAGCATTTGCTGTTGTTTATAGTCTGCTATCCATGGGATTGGTTTTCAGTGTAGTAAAGTACTAAAAATCTCATAGAGTTGGATCAACTTGGGTGTTCTGCGGTTAGCATGGTGGTTGTTATGCCTAATTCCCTCAGCAGAGAGGGGGAATTAGGGGGAGCATCATAAAGAACAAAAGTTAGTGGATTGCCAGCTGAGTAAAGCCCTCACTGTGAACAGGTTTGGGTAATAGCAATATTTCTAAAGGGGAGGGTAATGACACTTAAGTGAGGTTGGTCTTAGTAAGCAGTTGCAGGTCTGGATCCAATAATGTATCATTTACTGCGTCTGGAATAAATCGCTTGAATAAATTAAGTGAACTCTTACCCTGCTGTGAGCTTTCTTGCTGTGTGCTCTGTGCTTATTAGCCTCCTAGCCCCTAGTTTGACCCTATTCCTTTCTTAAATTAATGCATCTCCAATTCCCTAATCTATCCTTTTTTTTTTTTTTTTTTTTTAATCTCATGTTTCTTTGTTTCCACCCAACTTGAGGAAATAGCTGAGGAGTTTTCGACTGTTTACCCAGAGGCAAAATTAACAGGTGCATTCGGGGTTATTGTGAGGCTCATCAGATGCACTGAGGGCTTGGCTCTGTTCCCACTCTGATAAACAAAACAGTATTGTAAATTAATTCAAAACTGACCGAGATGAAAGTATCACAATACATAGGTATAGTTTTGAAACCTTGCTTTTTATTTTTTTTTATAGTGAGAGAGGGACATTTTAAAAAGGGCATTGTGTCAGGATTGTATTATCTCTGGTGAAGACAGGAAACACTAATGATGCAGTTTTGGTGAGGATGTAGTGCTAAAAAAAAAAAAAGCAGCATAACTTTTTAGTGAGTCATAGGCATTTTGAGCCATTATCAGTCTAGCTGACAATATGACACTCAGAGAGCACTTTTCAGCTTTAGAGTGGTTCCTCCTTTATTGAAAGTGGAGAACACTTAACATAGAAATATCCCTACCAATGTATATACTGTAAAAAATCAGTACAATACAGTGAAAGTGCATTTGCTGTCATTTGCCTGATTTGATTTGGAAGAATTTAGCAAGCACGGAGCCGAGGGTGGAAAGGTTAAGAAGAAATGCATTATGATATGTGTTATGTCTTCATCCAGGGATCACTTACAGGAGATTCTAGCCAGTTTTGCTTTATATTCAAGTAGGGCCAAAAGCTCTTTAAGATACAGCTTCCTCATTGTGGAAAGCTGAACCTCATATTTGTCAGAGAACACTGTCTCCTTCCGAGCACTTCTAGTACTAAAGACAAAAGGCTTTGAAAAGTTCTTTGTTGAATGTTTTGCAATCGTTCATGTGTCACAATATGTGAAGGCAGTCTAGTTTATAAAATATCAGGAAGTTCACTAAGAGCTGTTTAGTGACCTTGTAATAATCTGTCATTTCAGTCAGATTCTGTGGCATCAGAGCCTTTTAATGGTCATTTAGAAAGCTGAATTCAATAAGACCGGAAAATAATTACTGCTCTGTTTGGCAGATAAGGATAAGCTGGAAGCTGCAAGAATTCTTTGGGTATTTCTTTATGACGTCTTGGAGACAACAGATTTTGCAGTGGTTTATGAAATTATTAGTATGAAGCAGTAACATCAATTCCAAAACCTATTTCTCTGGACTCTAGTTGTGTTTGTTTGTTGACTGGCTTATTGTTGGTGAGACGAATGGGTAGGGCTGCCCTCCGATATCACAGAATCTTAAGGATTGGAAGGTACCTCGAAATATCATCTAGTCCAACCCCTTTGCCAGAGCAGGACCACCTAGAGTAGGTCACACAGGAACTCATTCAGGTGGGTTTTGAGTATCTCCAGAGAAGGAGACTCCACAACCCATCTGGGCAACCTGTTCCGTTGTTCCCTTACCCTCACAGTGAAGAAATTCTTTCCTGTATTTCTTTGGAACCTCTTATGTTCCAGCTTACACCTGACATCTAAAACTCTGGAGTCAGTCACAGTATGGAGAAAGGAATAGGACTGAAACATTAAGATGATAGTAATACCTTTGTGGTGAAAAGCTGAATGGTGTCGAAATACATTACATTTAGTATACACCCTTGATCTACACACCTGTATTCTTCCTGATAACCACTTCCAAAGTCTGGTTAGGTGTTCCAGATGTCAGTGCAGGTTTGTAAAACTAATCATTAGAAGACATGGTTATAGATGGTGCCTCCTGACCTTTTGTGATTTCTCTGTATCAAGTGATTTTGGAGGCTAAGCAAGGAGAACACACATTTCTGTTTTGTTGGCTAATATACAATATCAGTAGTGGTGATGACCACAAGACAAACTGAACTGAGGACACTGTCTGCTCTTCCTTGTTCCTCTGTCAACACAGATCAGTATGGATCTGAAATGATTTTGATATCTGTGTCTCTGCATGATCCTATGGCAGCATAAGTTACACTGAAAGCTGCAGGAAAACAAACTGATTTAGGTTGGTTAAAGAGAAATGGGATGTTTTCTCACTCATAAGTTCTTCATTCTTTACAGCTGCATTGATACGTTTCTCACATAGTGTTGTCTTTTCTGTTGATTCATTTAAGTTTTTCCACCTGCAAAACTGCCATTGGTTTAACTCCTGTTTAGACTGTTACAAAGATAATTTAAGCATTTTACAATATTCCTACAATTAAAAAAAAAAAAAAAAGAAAGAAATGGAAAAAAGAGCTGCCTCTGTTCTGAATTTGTAGCTCAGGTGGTCAGTGTGAATGGGGAATAGAAGATGGTTGGCTGGACTTGATGAGCTAGTTAAGATAAAGAGCAACTGAGGAGTTCAGGTGTACCTAGGAAGGCAAGGACAGTAGTTTTCATTACAGATCAGGTGAGACTGGAGGTGGGAAAGGATTAAGTATGTTTCCAACTGAATTCATTTTTGTAATGCTAGAATGAGAGGCTGCTTCTGTCTTTGAGTTACGCAGTTCTGTAGTTTTCGCAACACAGCTGTATTGTTTCCACCAGGTTCCCAGATCTTGGTTTGCCTTTAATGCTATTACTCCTTATGTGAGTTTCTCTTGGCTCCCCTATGTTACTCAGGATTCTATGTAGGACTGATTTCTTCAGAGTTGGCTGCTTCTTTGAGGTAGGTTGAAAAGAAGTAAGAGCCTCTCAATTGCCATCTCCTTAATGTTAGAATGAAATGCTGTTCAAAGCGTATCTCTGCTGGAGACATCACACTTTCTTTCATGATTTTGATCTCCATGAAGCAGTTAATTTAGATGTCAGAAAGGTTAACTAATACATCGCTGAAATTAACAGGGACACTGGTCAGTTGTAAAGCTATTGTTCTGTGTGCTATGCAGACTCAAGCCTTATGGCTATAATGTTTACTTTTTACTCTCAGTCGAGGAGATTCTTCCAACTGTAAAGAAAAAACATGGTTTATGTTTTTATAACTGAAGTTTGAACACATAGATATAGATATGGGGATTGAGGAAAATTATTTACAGGAATTTGTGAGCAAACTAATGTCTATTCGAGTGACTACTTTTTAATTCTTTTACCTCATCAAAATGCTTCTCCCATATCCTGGAGATTTGCTTACATTACGCCTATTTATGCACTCTCTTACTGTAGAAATGCAAAACATTTTGCATAACTGGTGAATTTTACCTGTGTGTTAAGCAAGGTTAAGGCCTACCAAAGCAAATCAAACTTGAGAGTATTTTCTAATGCTTTTGATAAAGACCTGATTTTTAAGGACTAGGTCATTTTCTTCAAAAATTGATGCTTAGGTTTTATGCAGAACAGTATTAGAGTGGAGACTATTGGTTGAACAGTTGAGTTATCTCAGTAATGTCTGTGCTAATGTAATGTCAGAATGTCAGTAGTGTCAGTAATGTTGAGAGCCACTATAATCTTGGCAAGTGAAAGTCATGTATCCTGGGAGCTATCCTTGTGCAAGACGATTGCCGGTAATTAATTATTCTAAAGCAATAAATCAGACTGTGCCCACATTGGGCAGGAGGAGGGTGAGGGTAAAGAAACTTTGGAACATGTTTTTCTATATGAGTAGTTTCATAAATAAATGTGTATATAGAATTAGACATTGCAGAAAAAAACAGAACATATGGTGTCTGAAGTATCTCTTAGGCTTCCAGCAAGACCTCATCACATTGTAAATTATCCTGCTAAGTGTGAAATGCAAGCCAGAAGATTCATGGAGTATAGATGATTTCAAAAGAACCAACAGAAACCAGAAGCAATGAGGATGTAGGGAAAAGTGTCTGAATAGCAAATATGATTAGATCAGTTGTGATTAACTGAGCTCCAGAGATCCGTCACAATCTGAATTGTTCTATGATTCCCTGATCATTATGTAAATTGGTTGCTACTGCTTTCTTAAAATTAGATATGGCACGTGTATCAGTTGAAAATGCAGCTTCTCATAGTGTTGTATTTTTAAGCAACCAGTTCTATACTGGTTTAAAAAAAAAAACCTAATGTAGTTAGAGTTTTCTTCTTGGTTTTTAATTTACTCAATTTAAGTACAGAACTGTGTTATGTATTTACTTAGTGTATGCTACTTCTCTGCTCCCACATGGGTAATGGTCTCAGGTATTGTTACACAGAGGTAACTTTAAAAGCTGGTGATGAAGCATTAAATTACTTTTGACTTTTTTTTTTTAAATGCTTTATGATTCATGTTTGTAAACACGCATGGATTGACATACACTAGATGAATTGGGATTGTGGTTTTTCTTTTTATCTCAAGAGAAAGTTGTATTTCTGGTTAAATCAGAGAAGTCTAAAAGAAATAAGTTTATTATTTTCATTTTTACTTTAGTTTTTCCCTAAAGTAAAAAGTGTGAGTCATATGGTGAATATTTGTGTAATGATAATAGTGGGAAGCTCAACCAAAATTTTGGGGGATTTGGTCAGTGGTTTTTATGGAAGTTTTGAAGTGCACACTAGAATTGTAGTTATAACGAATCCTGTTTTACAGTGAAGCTACTGTGTAGATAGCAGAAAGAGCGGACAAGTTCTCCAGAGCCATGCAACACTCCCCTAGCAGAATGCTATATTTGCTGTGGGGTGTTTTTCTACTGAACTCGTTAGTCCAACTACTGTTGAGATGAATGAAAGTAATTGCTAGGGGAAATAAAATACAGTATTTTCCTCTAGCATGTTCATGGTTTTGTCTAGGCCTCTTTCCTACAACTTCTAGTTCTCAGACTGAGAGACTGTCCTTTCCTGCTTCCCAAACTATTGAATGCAGAATTGAATCCAAGGGATACCCTCAAATACCTCTGGAAAGGTACATACAGAATATATGTTTTATCAGAATAATATTTCTGTTCTTTGTGTTCAGAGACACTACCATGGGGTTCCTTGAAGCCTTAAATTAAGAAGGTAAATGATATTAATTCAGTAGGGTAAGAGTCATCTTCCACCCTTCTATGAACTTTACAGTGGGTTTTAGAAATGGCTGAAGGGAGGAATGGATTCTCAAAAATGAATATGTGAATTAATTCTCTGGTACATTTCAGAGAGGTTGGATAATCATTTTTGTCTTCATTTGTGTGTAGGATATGTGTGTGTGTTTACAAGCTGTGAAACGGAAAAGGACCTGTGGGTGTTGGTCAACAGCCAGCTGAACATCAGCCAGCATTGTGCCCAGGTGGCCAAGAAGGCCAATGGCATCCTGGCTTGTATCAGAAATAGTGTGACCTGCAGTACTAGGGAAGCAGTTGTCATCCTGTACTCGGTGCTGGTGAGGCTCAACTCAAATACTGTATTCAATTATGGGCCACTCACTATAAGAAAGACACTGAGGTGCTAGAGTGTGTCCAGAGATGAGCAATGGAGCTGGTGAACGGTATGGAGCACAAGTCTGATGAGGAGCAGCTGACCAGAGTTGCGATTGTTAGGTCTGGAGAAGAGGCTGACAGGAGACATGAACGCTCCCTATATCTACCTGAAAGGAGGTTGTAGGTAGGTGGGGGTCAGTCAGACCACAGGAAATGGCCTCAAGTTGCAGCAGGGGAGGTTTAGATTAGATATTAGGAAAAACTTCTTCGCTGAAACGGTTGTTAAACACTGGCACATGCTGCCCAGGATAGAGTCCCCATCCCTGGAGATATTTAAAAGATGTGTAGCTAAGGTGATGGGCTTGGCAGTGTGAGGTTAGTGGTTGAACTTGATGATCTTAAAGGGCTTTTCCAACAGAAACAATTCTATGATTCATAAATTCATTTATGAGAGAACAGAAAAATTATAGTAAAATGCTTTTGATTTAGAGGTAATACATCCAAGAAATACACTTTGCCTTTGAAGGCAATATCTAGTCTATTGTGATTTTTAAAATTATATTGTACAGATTGCAAATTGCCTGCAAATTAGACACTTTTGGAAGTAAAATAACTACATGCAAACAAATATCAAACTTGCAAACTTCTTAATATGTATTTTGTGCAACAGCTTGGATTTTGGAGGCGAAGCAATGAGGTTCGGTTGCAGAGTCTTGAGCGAGGTTGCTGATTATTGCTAAAGGAATATTCTGAAGCTAATATGTGCGTTGCACACTAGTTATAATAAATCACCTTATGTGTGTCAGTGTCTCAGCTCTTACAAAGACTTGCATATATGCTTAATGCTGCACCGTCTGAGCATTCCCCTCGAGGTGACAACTCACGCTGAGTAAAATCAAGGGTAATTGTAAATCTTTTCAGGCCCAGATCCTGTTTGCAAAGCTATGTGTGTGCACGTACATATGCAAACACTGTAAACTGCCATGTGTTACGCTATTAAAATGCCTGTTCACAGCTGAGCAGTGTTCTCCCGTGCTGTTCACCAGCTTCTTTACATTTAGATTGGACTATAGCAGCGCTGGCAGCAGACACAAAAGCTTGCATATCTTAATCTAAAAACTTCCTTCATAGAAACAGCCAGCCTAGTTTCTCTGGTAATCTGCTCTCCTTATCAGCTAAAGATCATGTTGTACTAACTCTCAAAAGCCTTTTGGGGGAAGCACAGCGTTCCCAGGCAATTGCATAGGATTTTACTCATCTGAATTCCCTCTCCAGCTCTCTGCAGCTTTGGTAGCCACAGAAAGGCCCTAGGCAGCTACTTCAAACCCTACTCCCAAACCTTGAGTTCTTGCAGGTGGACTTCACCTCTGGGGGGATGCATATTACCCTTTTCCTCCTGGATGAGTCTCTTTTGTAGGGTCGTCAGCTGATACAGTGAAGCATCGGGAGGAGTTTTTTGCAAACTTGGAGAAGCATTAACTCTGAAAAGTAATTTGTGTTGTCTGAAGTATGGCAACTCCCTGACAGTGTCATCATCTCACCCATGGGAACTTAACCTCATGGAAAAGCTTGTGTGGGCTCAGTGTCATCGTTTAGGCATGTCAGAGAATTGTTGTTCTTCCCTCTGCAGTCTACTTTTGTTACCGAAGGGAAACACTGAGCCCATAATCGGTAACAGAAATCTTGTTTGATGCTTCTGTTAATAAACATCACACACAACTGGGTTTATTGTCCCTCTGATGCAAGCCATCCTCTAACACAGTAAAAGTGCAGTTAGCAGATGCTGACCAGGCTGCACAATTCAGGTATGACAGTGTATTTTTTATTATTATTTTTTAGAGTGGAAATGAAACATTCTCCTTTCATTGGGAAAAAGGAGATGTAGCTGATTTAGAATGACTGGAGCAGTAAGTCATGGGCAGAATGATGGATCTGAGATATACTTGAAGGGATAATTGTACACAACCAGTAAAGCTGGTAAATATTTAAGGGTCATGGGTTAAATGTCAGAGCCACAGTACTTGAGCTCAACTCCATAAAGTATCAAGAATGACTGGTAATTAAATCCAGAGTATATTTCACCAAAGGGAAATAAATTTGACAGCTAACAACCAATACTGGATTACCACCTCTCAGAGGTTAGGGATCATGCTAGTAATTGTAGGTGGTTTACAGTTGTTAACATAATAGTAATAGGTAGAATGATTGCTTACTCATAGACATCACAATATCAAGCAAAACTAAATCTTCTGTGTGTTAAAGAGAAAAAGAAGCCCGCTAACCATTACAGTGACTTCATTTTACTTAACTCAGTATTTTTACGTTTAAAGTAAACATCCTTAGGCTGTTCCTGCTTGAATCTCGAAAGTGAATGTAATCACAGTACAATGTCTTCAACTCTTCCCTAAAGTTGACTGTAAGGAAAATATAATGGTGCAACAAAAAAAGTGGCAAGGTAATATCTTTTTCTGAGTTGTTTTACATTTAGAAAGCAACATGGATAGATGTGTTTCCCTTTAGTAATTGTGACAAATTCCTCTCTTTCCCTGCCTTCTCTGCCAAGCAGATTTTTACTATGGGATACTACTCTCTTGAATAAGGTCTCCCTGGTAATGTGCTAAATCCTTGTACTTATGAAATGTTTTAGCCAAAATTTTCAAGATACACTTAAAGCCATGGTTATTATTTAATGTGGTTTCACATATTGGAAACTGATGTACAAACAGTACATCTGATGGAGGTTTTATTAATTTCAAAGTCTCCTGTGGTGTATTTTAGATGACGACCTAAACTAGACACCAGTTTCTTCTCATCAGGACTCACTTCTCACTAGTTTTTATATTTCCAGAAAAAGGTGCTTAGTACAAGGTCTTGCTGGAGTAAACATTAATTTGCAAGGTTTGGAGGCAAAGGTGGGAACATTACTTAATATGGGAACAGAGCAAAGAGCTTTCAAAATGTTTAGTCAAGTGGTGTGGTAGCACCAAAATCTGTCTGACGTCCCATCTTCGAGGCAAGTAATTTTTGTAGCAAAGGCTTTGCTATTTTGAGAAGACTGAAAGAGAAAATTCTCTGCTTCTGTCTGTTGTCCCATTGACTCCAGTCTATTTGGTATTTTGCATCACCAAAGATTTGTTGTAATCAAGTCCAGCTTACAGAGGACTGTCTATTTGGGTGGAAAGGCGAATGCGTTTCATATATACCAGAAATGTAATTTTTCACAGGTATGTCAAACAAAATTTAATAATCTTTGGGTTTGAGAGGAAAAAAGCAAAGTAGGACAAATTTATGTAATCATGAAAAATCGTCATGAACAAAAAGCTAACTATGCATAAAAAGGTATCTATGCTTAGTGTTAAATTCTCTCCATTTTCAGAAAAGGCTCAAGTACAGCTCTTTATACCCAGGTTGAGCAATGGCCTAGATAGGGGACTGACTTGAAAGCTTGAGTGATACTTTTGAGAGAACAGGATGTGTTGGTAGGTTAACTGGAGAGGTAGCCACGTAAGTAGCAGTGAAGATAAAGCACCTTACTGTCAGCATGAACTAATTGAAGAAAAACCCTGTACACTTGCAAGGCTCTACAGTTTTTGGTGGAATCCTCCCACCTATGGTAATAAAGAGGACAAAGTTTGTATTTTCTTGCTTCTCAGATGTAAAACTTCTTGAGATCCACAACTGTGACTCGAGTGTGCAAAATGAGGTGATTTGTAACAAGTTTGAGCTATTTTATTTATTTGTTTAGGGGAGTTTTGTTTGGTTTGAGGGTTCTTAGAGTTTTTTAATTCTTTCCTGTACCAGCAAGCTTCCTGCTTGCTGGTTTCTCTAGGTTCCTCAGGGACAAGTGAATTTGTGCAAGTGGCCTCCAAGAGACAGAAACCTGTTGTTGACATCAGTACTGATGTTGCTCACTTTTGGCCTTCTCCTCTTCCTCGTTGTTCCTCTCACTTCCCTCAACATCCCCATTTCCCAACCCCGGCCCCCCTTTTTCTCCTCTGCGGCCGTTTGGCTGTGGACATAATGCATGGCACAGCCCTCGGTTTGTCTTTCAGGTCCTCCTGTTTCCTCCTTGTGAGGCCCAGAGTTTTCCAATGTCTGCAGCCATTTCAAATCTTCCTTTCAGAAAGGCGAAAGCTAATGTGGAGATCCTGTCCAGACCTGTGGGAAAGTACAGCCCAGCAATAGCTATTAATACTGTTCCTTTCCCGCTCCTTCTGAAAGGAACTCCCAACAGGAAGGTTTCGGCGGTCTGCACAACTTTGTGGCTTCAATTTAACTCTTTGGCTCCTACATCATTAAGCTGCCTCAACAAAGCCACCTCTGCTTTTTTTGCCAAATGCTCATTGTCTCTTGAAATAATTGCTAGCAGAGGTTTACCATTAAGAATCTTTAAAACAATGTTTTTCCCACTCAGCCCCAGGGACATATTAGTGGTGCTTGCTTCGGAGATTATTGATGTCAACTTCAGTATTTAGAAATACATCTTGCCTGTCGTCAAGGTTAATAAAAATGGTTTAAAGGATAGTACCAACAGGTTACTTTGGCTTACCAGTAAATGATCACAAGGTGTGAAGGGGTTTGCATGCTAACCTTTTTGGATTGTAGCTTGCCTTTTTTTTCCTTGGATGCCTGCTCTCCCTCAGCCTACAAATTTGTTGAAATATTGCATGTAAACGGCAAGGGAAGAATGGAGCTTCTCATTGGTCTATGGTAACTGCTATCAGTCTGCATTGTTTTTGACATGAGGGATAGATATCTGCCTCTTTTGGCATCTCTTACAGGAGCTTTACATTTAAAGAATTAAAAACACAAGTGGGAAATCATATGTATTTATCACTGCAACATAAAGTAAACCACTGGAAGAGATGGTTCAATTTAGACATGTTCAAATGTTAACTATTTATGATATAGTCACTGAAATACTAACACTGCAAATTCTCTCTGGGGGCATTTTTTACAGTTTTTGCTGTTTTTTCCCCCTTTGGAAACAAAAATATTTGAGTTGGTTTCACTTTTGTTTCTAGTCTGATCCTAGTCGAGGTCATCCTCTAATTTTTGTGGCTGGGCACTGCATTTGCACTTTAACGTGAAAAGAAAATATTTCATTTGTAAAACTGCAAGGCCAGGTTAATCTTTTTTATCCTCTTTTAACATCTGTGCTAATTTTCAGACACAATTTTAAAGCCTATTTCTATACTTCTGTGGAAAAATTGGTTTGTGAGTATAGTTGTCAACACAGTTATTGGTAAAATGTCTTTCCACAACACATTCCTGATGGTTGTTGTGTAAACAGTGAAAAGTATTAAACATAATAATAGCACTTTATTTGCTGTTATTTATTTTTTTAGTTTAGAATGAACTAGCCCTATTAAAAATGTAATGGAAGGTATGGGATGGTAGCAGTGTCATGGTGTTGTTATGATTAGCGTAGCTGAAAAACATAACTGAGTTTTTGTACTATGCTTTTTGTAACTTTTGTGTTCCTTCATTCTTCCACAATTCTTTCCTTTAAACTTCCCAAGAAATATAGGAATGCTGCCTAAAAACATGTACCTAAAAAGCACAAGTTAAAATGCTGCTTCTCTTTTTATTTAAAAAGAACAAAAGACACACATGCATGTTCTTTTGGAAAAGTGAATTATGTAAGAAAATAAATGCTACTTAAGAGGAAATGTAACAGATGAAGTATAAAGAGTTTTACTTCCTGTATTTTGATTTTTAACCTTTCCCAAACTTTCTCTATTGTAAAGTTAAAACAAAGTCTTATCAGTGAATGCCATATAGCAGCAGCTGGATAGCATTAAAGCCCTCTGTATGAGCTATTCTTCTTCATTACTTTTTTCATGACAGCTCTTACTTTGCACAGAAAATGTTACTTTGTATTGGAGATTTATGTAATTCAGGTGTCTTCCATTCTGAACTTAGGCATGGTTGCAGTGGAAATAAGGGATTTACAAGTAGAGTCAGTGGAAATTTATGGGAGAAAAAAAGATCACATTTACAATGTTCAGTGAAAAAACATGGGTTTATACAAGGACTTTAATGACTCCTCTTTCCCTGGCCCCACCTCAAATCATCCATCCTCCCATCATTTCATGTCAATGAAAGAAGAGCATTACTTTTGTTTATTCAGAGAGGGTATTTGATGGTAAATGTGTTTCTGGTTTCTGCATGCATTAGAACCAAATAATCTGATGGGTGCATTCCTGTTAGAGAAGAAAATGACACACACCTTTGTTCTTTACCTGATTAACTGATGTAATTAATCTCTGGCTTCTAATATTTATTTTAAATTTCTCTAATTTATTTAAACAGTAATTTAAATTTGCAGCCAGCAGAGTGGTCTGCTACTAGTACAGCAATCAGACCCAGAGGAATCAAATTTACATCTTGGACTTCTTCCTCTATCACTGTCCTAAAGAGCTTGAGGGTTCTGGAGAAGCATTACCTTATTGCCTTGAATGAGGAGGCATTGGTTTGTGTTACAATATCCAATGACGAGATTTCTGCTGGGATATTTTATCATGGAAGAAAAGTTCTGTTTAAATCAAATGATCGTAGGAGCATACTAAATTTTAGTGGCAGTAATTAAGACAGTTTCAGGTCATCATTGCCTCTACCAGCACTGGCAATTTTAGACCAAAGACCCACAAATTCAATCCCACATTACAGCAATACATTTTACCACATCTGTAAATACCCATTTTAGAATATCCAGAGATCTATTCCATAGGAATCATTTTGCAAGCAATGACTTGACCCTGGTCTCCTACAGGCCAACTGAAACTTGTGATCCTTAGATACTCTTTGATCCAAAAATAGGAAAATATTTTACGAAGGTATCACAACCGACAACAACAACAACAAAAGATGCATAGGGACAACCTGAGAATAACCACTAAGATGTTTAAAGGACACATCTGAAGGGCTAAGTTTTAAGCCACTGATATGTTTTCAGTGGACTAGGGATTTCAGAGATGAGTACGAGCTCAAGCAACAGGTGGTTCTGGGATAGATACTTCTGGGGCCACTGTTTTGTTTTGCCTTTCCTCTCATTTTCAAAAGGCTTGGGTTCATACTGGTGCAAAGTGGGAAAGTTTAACATTGCAGAAAAGTTATTAGGAGCAAGGTAGTAATTTCTGATGCAGATATGCCAGTTACACTTCTAGCAGTTTCGAGAGTGCGTTGGCTTATTGTAAGCATGCTCTGAGGCCTTTTTGCTGCACACATTTGCATAGTGATGCCCACATTACTCAAAGAGGCCAAGAACAGTAGTGATATCTCAAGGGGAAAACCATCTCTGGAAATTAACTTCTTTTTACTCCCTTCCATTTTAACGGTTGCTGATTAAGGGACCAGACTAGAGGAAGCCTATAGTTGGTATTTCTCATTTGAGTGTATTTAGGCTGGTTTCCTAAGGAAACAAGGCTTGGGCAATCACACTGTTTATCTGTGCCTTCCTTTTCCCTGGGGGCTTTTGAACCTACTAGACAATTTCAAATGGGAGTCTCACAGGTAATTAATTTTCTTTAAGTCTGGAAATCATTGGTTGGGGAAGGGAGAGCAAGTGAAGTTAATGCCCCACTGAGGTAAGTACAATTTAGCTGTTGTCCATTCTATTTAACAGGAGTTGCCTGGACAAACAACCCACAGGTACGCTCTTACCTGGCCCTATCAGAGGCTGTCTCTTGCCTGGGGAGGTGTTATAGGGAACATAAGAAGATCAGGAGCTGTTGGAAGAGTAAGGAAGTAGCTGAGATGGGGAAGGACATGAAATTAAAAAAAATCTGTGAAGAAAGACATCAATTCTGTTGCTCACAGGATAAATTGTTGTAACAAGTGGATTTCACAGGGAGAATTGCTACTCTTCATACTGCATGAAAGTTCTATCAGCTGTGGGACAGTCACATGTTTCTAGGCTATGACAGCACACCCCATACTTGCCAATTGCCTAGTAATTTCTGATTGTAACCTGATAACTTACATAGGGATTCAGACAATATCAGGCAATACAGTTGCTCTTCATGTGTCTAAATCCTTTCAAGGGTGGCCAAAAAATATTTTAAAGATGTTTAAATGTCTTTTCAAAAGATGTTTCCTAGAGCTTTGGATTCTTGTGCATCTACTCTCCAGTCCACACCTGTGCTTTTTGGTTCTGATTGTTGCATTATCTCTGGGATGCTTCTCTAGTCTATACAAGATGACTGACAGCTGTCTATATCTGCCAGTGATGTCACTTGTTAATCCAGAGTGCCAAACCCTCCAGCACTGTGCACCTGCAGACAATAAACTGTCACTATCATAGTGTAATTAATTTCAATTTTTTTAGCATGTTTTAAAATATGTAATAGTATTTGTATGGCTCATAAACTTAAAATACATAATACTGTCATCATGTAGGAGCCAGATGATCAGTATTCAGTTAAGTTCACTTTTTTTCCACACTACCACTTTTACGTCTATTAATTTGAAAACTTTCCTCGGCAGATGTAGCATATGTTATGGTCTGACAGCTGCCAAACTCCAGCTGCAGACTTCTTGAGGCCAAGACCCTCTTCTGAAACATTTTGTTGTTCAAGCTAAGACATATATTCAAGGACAGTTCTCCAGCCTTTAAAGATCTTCAGGGACAAAGTCAAGAAAATTAATAAAGAGCAATCACACACAAAGAGAGAATCTGAAATCTGAAAAAGTGAATCTCGGTATTTGGCCTATTTCTAAAAGAATTAAATAATTTTAGAATTGCTTGTTCCCTTCTGTCAGAATGTTAATCCTGCAATCCATACCACTTCAATATCTCTCCATTTGAATTTTTTTCCATCTTGTTGAAAATTCCTCTTGATTTTGGACTTTCCTTGTACTCCTCTTTGTTGTTGCAGGATGCGTAATTCCTGTTTAGAAGTGAGATAAAGACTCTGTCAGTTGAGTCTGGGTCCTTGCAGTCGCTGGGAACAGGTTTTGGACTTTAGGACAGCAGATGTCCTAAATCACTCAAAGCAGCATTCTCTTTCTAGGAGAGTTCAACTGGGACGCGTAAATCTTTACTCATCAACCAGCTTTTTGTGCTTTGCTCTGCTATCTCTTCTTAGTCCTGGCACCACAGCAAGTGACAGCTTGAAAAGATTGGAATGTTCTTACTAAAAACATTAAGTGGAAACAGGAAGGAAACACAAAGAGTCAGAGAGAGAGTTTTCTACTGGGAGGTGGGAGCCAGATTCACAGCAGTCAGAGAAAGTCATTTGGCTTCCAAAGTGTTTTTCTGGAAATCTGATGGAACAAAGACCAGCAGAGTGGCAGATGTGAAGTGCCAATGCATTCCTTGCCAGAAGGAAAATACAGAGAGGTGAACTAAAATAGTCAGCAAAAACTTTGTGTGCAAGTCAGTTAATGTATATGTTAAAGAAACATCAGACCAGGGATATGTCAGGTTAAGACTCCAGCTGGTCTACAGATGCAGTAAGAAGGATTAGAGAAATGTGCCATCACAGAGGATTACAAGGACATCTTGAGAGTAACTAGTATGAAAATACAGAACTTTCCACAACGTATTAACTATTCATAGGAACTGTAACGTTGTCATCCACCAGCATTTATTGTGAAACACCCTGTCGCTGTCAGTGGCCCACAATGACAGTTTGGGAAAAGAGCATAGGAACAAGGCAATTTTATAAGTGATCCTTCACAATTTTCATGACTAAGGTGTTCAAAGCTTGTGAATTTTTCAGGGCCTGACTTTGTTTCAGCACTTATGTATAAAATATATTTCTAAATTTCTGTGAGACTACCTGAAAAAACTGTTTGTAGCCAAGATCTTAGAAGATTATCTGAGCCAGGAAAACAGATGTAGAAGCCAAAAGTGGATGCAGTGCATATCTTGGAGAACATGGCATTCATGCAGCAAATGCTGACTATGAACTTTATGTCTTTTTCTATTTTTTTTTTAACTGTAATGAACACTGTATAGCACTCTAAGCTATTCTGCAGCTCAGTGAAGTACAGAGTGCTATGATTCAGTCCTACATGGCCTTAAAAGTGGTATTCTCTCCTCAATAAAACCTTCCTGCTGGTACTAGAGTGTTCAAAGTGGAATCTTGGTACATATTAGCTTTGGTTTTTTAAGTGGGTATCAAGGAGTTAAGTCTGGCTCTGTGTTATATTTCTTTTAGATTTGGGCAAAATAGAGAACTGTTTGAAATTTGGAATTGCTTAGACTGCAGAAATAAGACATAATCATGACTTTGTCACTGGAGGAGTGAACATCTTCAGGTCACAGGAAAAACTTTTTTTCCTCTCTGGTTCTCCTGATTTTCTGTGAAAATTTAGTGCTTTAATTGTGTAATTTCCTCTGTTTTTAACTGTTATTAAATTACTTAATTCCTGAATTAGTAGAGTGTGTACATGAAATATTACTGTATTATTGGCTCATCAGCTCTTGTCAGATAGATATATTTCTGCCTTCAGCTATTAAATTTTGAGTAACCTATTAGGAATCTTATCATTATTGGTACCTTCCAAAAATTAATTGGATGAGGCATGCTAATTAACCTATATTTGTAAAGATTTAATGTATAATCACAGTTATACTTTAATATTCATAAAATCTAAATAATTTCTTTTTCTCAGAAGTGTATGTTTTACCAAGGGTTTTCTTTTTGGCTTTTTTCCCCATGAGACATGAAGGAGATGCTACTATGTTCACTTCATTCCATCTTTTTTGGTTTTTGCCTGAATAGTTTAAAGGTGGCCATCTACGGATAGTAGTTTGCAGCATACTTTTCCTGTTTAAGTCTTTAGGATTCCTTCTTAAAGAGTACAGGTCAACAAAAATGCATGTGAGTGTGTGAGTAGCTTTCATAAAGCAGGTGTGTCAGGAACATAATCATTGTGCTTTTGTTTCGAGAAATTTACAGTTTAATTACAAGACACTCAGTGCTCTCAGGGAAAAAAAAAAAAAAAGAAAAACAACAAACTGGGAAAAGACAAAAAAGGCTTTGTAATCCTGCGCTGCATTCAGGGTTTAGATCTCACCTTGTAAAAGTTTTTATTGCAGGCTCCTCCTCCACTTGTGCCATGAAACAGTGAATCACTCCTTCATGTCCCTAAGTACAACTGCAGCTCTCATGTTTTATCCTGACACCTCCTAGATGAGCTTTCCATACCGGGGAAAGGGAGGACATTTGATGCTTCCAATATTATTCTGATTCCTCCTCTTCTCAGAGGAGTCAACCTTGCTGCCTGCCTTGGCTGTGAATCCCAGCGTGAGACCACATTCAGGTTGATTAATGTACCCAGGGTCTCAAACCACCCTTCAGCTTCTTCCAGGGCATTCATTCTGATGGGATAACGTTTCATGTGTTCAGCTGTAGGATGACCTGGACAGAGGCCCAGTGATGCTGACAATTTTCTGTCCTTTGTACAAGTATCCAGAGAAAGCAGTCCAAAGCGACTGAGAGCGGCCTCCCTCATTGCTACTAATGATCTTCAGTAGCTGAAGACTTCCTTCCTTGTGTGGCCCTCACTCCTTACTGCGTAAATGGGCCATCTGTATTGTGGCTGTGGAGACAGAAAATGTTAACTCTTCTTCCTTAGAAAATTATAACTTCTCTCCTTTTCTGTGGTTTTTGATTGGTGGCTTAGATTTCTTTGTTTTGTTTTGTTTTCTTTTGGCAGGGGTGGGGGGCACACGTAATGTTTCCCCAGAATGTTTTCTCTCAAGGGTCTCATCAAATGGTGCTATTACAGAAGCTGTGTGGCAGGTTTTATATTAGCTTTCGCTTTGGTGCTCCACTGTGTTTTACTTTGGCTAAATACAAAAAAATCTAATTTAGCAGGGTTTTTTTTCCCCTCCTTCTTTCTACTGTTTCTACATGAAAGCAAATACTGCAGTTAAAATGTTGTCTTTTAATAACCTGCCTGTTTTAAGAAAAAAATACTGCATTTCACTTGAACAAGAACGTTTCTGTTAGAACATAAGTCAATTTGAATAATGTGAACAGAATTGTGCCCATAGGATGAGGCTTATGACTGAGAGAGATTTTCCCTGTTACTTTGCACATGGTTGTTTCAAATTACCTTAATAACAGGGCAATGCACACCATGAGAAATGTATAATAAGAAGGTGTCTTATCCAAAGCAAATAACGGCTGCATATTCCTCAGTAGCTGAGAAAGAGACAAATGTATAGTGAAATGCAGGACAAGCATGAGAGAATGTCTTTTTGCCTAGAACACTAACTTAAACTTGAATGAGGTCTGCATGTATAGATAAGCTTTTCTGAGCCAGTCTAGTATAGCTGGGAACAGTAGTAAAGATTTTGGTCTTGTTTTAAGGTTTTTTTCTTCCTTGCTCTGTATACAGGAAAATGGTAGTCACAGATAGTATGTAAGTCTTGAATCAGTCCAACTACCTTATCTGTGGCATCTTGGAAGACAAACTAGCCCTGAAAATCTGCATAAAGATCATGATTAGTCTTGGAAACTCTTTGGTGTAGCATCCTTCTCAAGACAGATTGACCGCAAGGCGTACAGCCAGAAAATACCTGAGAGCCAACTCAGTTAATTTAAGCTGATGAAGCCCACTGTGTTGTATTGACTATGAAACTAGAGCTCCCAGGTTGTGCTAGGGGAAGTGGTGCCCTTTCCAAGCAACCGCAGAGTACTCTGGGTACCTGTGGCTCTTTCTGGTCCCTTTCCCAGAGTGTAATTTCAGTCTCTGGAGGGAAACTAATAAAAGTCTTGAAATAACCTGAAGTGGTGGATCAATGGAAGAAATAGGTGAGTCCCTTGATTTCTCTACCCAGGTTGTAGGTAGACAAATAGACTGTGTTGCAAAATGGGATATATATCACTCACGTACATAGAGTCTTTTCCAAATGTGAAAGAGTGCATGTTGTTTCCTGTTTTCCATCAGCACTATACCCTGTTTTCATCTCAATAAAGACAGACTCTCCTTTTACTAAAAGCAACTCTAAAGGTCACTCATGTTACACATAATACTTTTTTTCAGGATTTTTGTAGGGGCCAGGTGCAAGCATAGAAATGGCACATAAAGTTCATCTCTTGCTTGATTAGGAAATTAGAAGATGTTACTGTATCTCTGGGACAGACATTTGCATTTAGTTGAACTCACTGTAGTGCAGAATTCCTCATTCTCTTCTAACTTTCATAGGCTTATCTCCAGTAAAACCAGGGATATGGTGAACATTCCCAGGAAAGCAAAAAAGCTGCCTGTATTTCTGTTTCCCAAGGAGAAGCTCCCCTGAGCTCCAGTCTGTGGCCTAGAGAGCCCATGGGAAAACTTGCATGAAAGCGTTTCATGTAGAGCCAGATGCTTCAAGCTCTTGAGTGAATGCCCTTTGATTTTACTAGGAATATTTTGACTTTACATGATCACCTCCAGAGAGTGTAACTCATATCTAATAAACAGCGGGAGGAACACCATAAAATACTTGCTACAAAAAAAAAAAAAAACCTGGCACAGAAAAATTAAACTATTATTTATTATTGGGATGTGAAAGCAGAAATAGAAGAAATGCAATATCAGATGTAGAATCCTTATCTCTGATTACAGTTTATTGGAACAGACTTGAAACTTTAGCATGTGTGTGAGTGTGTCTTTTTTAAAAATCTTCTTTTTGAGGGTGATGAAGTTAACACAGATGGTATATCACCTCCACACACTAGAGAAATTAGGGAAAGTTTGAAAAGCCAGAATTTATAGATGTTAACGTCTTGCTCATTAAGCTTTCTCCATCTTTAAAAGACAGACTTTCTGTAGATTTTGAAAGATCATAGGAAAGTTTACAGAATTTTGTGTGCGTAAGGACAAGTCTGTACTTGGAACAACAGAATTAGGCCAATGTGTGCAGTTAATGCTAAAACAAAGAATCAAAGACCTTTTAATAAGCACAGAGTCTTCAAAAAGATTTCTCTTCTGCTCATCTAACTTCACTTTGGTCCTACATCTCCAGCTGATTAAGTAGAAAACATTTTCACTAAATTAAAAGTAGCCTGTTGAGCACTGACAATACATAAAGCTAGCGCTTTTCTGATTTCCCCATTTGAGTGTGAAGTTAGCAAGTGAGTTCTTAAATTAGTGCTTATTCAGAAATAAGCATGTCATTCCACACTACGTCATGAGAATCCATCAATTTTCACATGTTAAAAGACCAGCTAATCTTTAATAAAAGCCAGGAGATTTCTGTGGATAGATAGAACCCACAGCAAAGAAGCAGTGTTGTCCCAGGGTGCTTTGTACATGTGGCTGAAACAAAAGTCATTGCCAGTAGTTTATTTCACAGAGACAGTGCAATAACTCTATGTTTCTGATGATGTACATCTGATATTCTGGGCCTTTGTGGCTATCAATATTGACAAAATTCATGACAGCTTGAAGAGCAATTGCTTTAAGATGGCATATCCTAGAGAATAAAATTTTTGTCTCCTAATTTACAGAAATTCCAACCAATAAATATGTAAAGTAACTTTTTACTGTTGTACTCTGTACATTGGTGCACCGAACTTACAAACATTTACACGTGTATACTATTTCCCACTAGATTTCTAGGGATTGTTCATAGTTATCAAACTATTTATGTGACATTATTTGCTGACTTTTTTCCCCCCAAATCTTTTTACTCTGTTGTATAGTCTCTTGCTTACATCTTTATAATACTTGAAAATGAACATTACAGTCACCTCCAGTGTAGCAGCCTCACTTAGGGAGCACATGTAAGCAAGATGTTTTAAGATTATTTTTCCCTTATGGGTTTTTTTTTTTAGTTTCTGGGGAAGGAGAATCCTTTCCTAAACTGAACTTGCTAGTATGAGGTTAGTAAAGGTTGAACCCAGTCACCTATGGCAGGTAAAGTTTTAGTGTGATTTCTTCTTTAATATGTTTTTTCCACCTTTGAATAATGAAAATATTTTTAATTAAAAGCTTTCATAAACAGCTACAGTGTCACCAGCATTTAATTTAGTAAATATTTCCATATAAAGAAGTATCCTTTAATTAAGTGCTTTAAGAATAAATTAGTTGTTGTGTTTCTTATGAAAATAGACATAGTACATTTTTATGTCTGTGTATTTGTGTATATGATTGTAGTACAACAGATAGAAATGATGGATACTTAAAGGTGCAAGTGACTAAAAGACAAAGCACTAAAATGTTTCCAGAAGCTTATGCAATTTTATCATCAGAAATGTAAAAGATTCTTTTTTCTAAATTTTGTTAGTAATTAAAATTATTCTGGTTTAATTTCACTAGATTTTTTTTTTTCCTTGCTGTAGGGATTTTGAGCGCCTTAGTGAGTTTTAAACTTTTGTAATGAAAGAAGTTTGGAATTGGGCTGTTCAGTTCTTTAGAATGGCTGCTGTTGCATCAATTAAAAAAAAAAAACACAAGTAAGGAAGAAGCAGGTTTTGGAACCAACTGCTTTATGGTAGTTCACAGAGCCGAACAGAAATCTGAGAACAAGACTTGAAGAAAAACAAAGAGCTTTACAGTATTTTTTTTTCTTTTCTTTTCAGGAAAACACACAGAAGCTAATTTTAGCTTCTTGATCAAATTGACCCAGTCTTTAACCCTGGCAAACGTTACCACAACACACTTCCAATACACAATAGTTTGCATACCATCATCACACTGGAAACAGATGTGTGTACAGGACTGACTTTTTTGGGACACTGGAAATTTCACTAGAGTGAAAGCCTGAAAGTACTTGCTTCCTAATTGGGTTATAAACTGGGTCTTCTTTCAAACCCAGACTGCTAACTTTTCAGAGTCACTTGTGCTCTTTAAAAATGTGTTATGTCACAGCTATGTTTTGACCAGACTTTCAAAATATCATTCACTTGGAGCAAAGTTGCTTGGCATGAAGCTCAATTATCTTGAGGAAGAAAAAAATGAAATTAAATTGTTAACAGCTGAGCTATTCATGGGCAATCGTTGCACAGTTTATATATCAAAACATTTAGAATGTGAACAGTTACCTCTTTTGCATTCTCACAAAGTCTCTCATAGTCTATTAAGTCTGACTTTTTGTTTACATCGAAAATATATATTTCTTTTCCTGCTGCATCTTCTCTTTGTCACCCCACTCTCCTTCCTGATGCCTCATCCATTTTCCTGGTCTGATCATCACCACTCATTCTGCCTGCGTGTAAAGTTTGGATCTATCTAGGACAATATAATGTTGGAGATCCCCTGGAATACTCATATTTTTTAACACCAGGGCTGTACTTTGAAAGGCTCCTCCCATCCAGATATTTTTCTTCTATAATTTGCAAAATTTTAAACTTTCAAAGTATTTAATCTGAATTTTTCCTGCATAGCTTGGATAATCTCTAAAGTTTCTGAGAGACCAAGTTGAGTTGGTTTTTTTTTTTTTTTGGAGGGTAAAGAAATCACTTACTGAGAAGAATGCTAAAATAACACATCCTGTCTCATTTTATGTTACATCTGATGGGTCACATAATGGACATGGGAACAATTTTGTTCAGATCACTTTTCTAGTTGGTTGGTGTAATTTGTTGTTCATTTTGCAGTGGTGTTGTCTGGACTTGAATTACATTATTTGCGCTGTTATTGCATGTTGCACTATTAAACTCAGTACAAAAGGACACAGTACAGAGTGTTTACAATCAAGGAACAAAAACACAAGTAGATGCAGACAAACAATAAATGAAGGAGACAAGGACACAGTAGCAGCTACAGGACAATCAGCAGAAGTGTTTGTAACATGTTTGCAAAGAATAGTAACAAGGGAGTTTTCTAGATGGTCACAAAAAGCTCTCTTTATCCACTGAGACTAAAGTGGAAGAAAAAGTTCTTGTGCAGTTTGATCTGAGTATACTTTCTTCTTCCATTGCTTGTTGCTAAGAAATAAAATCTTGCATTTTTATTTGTAGTACCTCTGTGCAAATCTCTACCACAGCTTGAGTAGATCATTGAAATTTTTAAATCATAGGTACCTTTTCTTCCTGTAACTGTTGTATTTTGGGTAGAACAGTTGCATGCTAGCATATATGCATGAAGTTGGGTTTTTTTCCCAAAGTCCTGATTATCTACTGCAAGTGTTAATGGATCACGTGACATGAGAGTAATAAAGCCTGGGCTCTGGAGTACAAAAGGAGGCTCTTCCACCTTAAGTTTTGTTAATATCAACAGAGTAACAGAAAATGTATTTTTTAATTTAGCTATTTATTCAACATGGACTCAGTTTGCAAATAGCTTTGAAGGAATTAAAATTGCATATAGGTGTTATGCATGGGATATTTGCTAAAATCAACTGATAAAGCTCTAACTTAGGTATTGACAGGCTGCATAGAGTACAATATCTGGACTAGCAGTAGTCAGAAATTTAGTCATCCCCTGTCATCCCAGCATTGCTTAAAAGGTCAGTTGGGCTTTCATGGCAGAATTGGCATGTTAGTGTTGTCTTACATCTGGAATGTGTGGTACCAACATTTTTATTCAGCCTGAAAAGGATACATTGGTTAACACAAAGGTAGATTCTGCCTCGGAGACAAACACCGAGAAACAGGAAGTGTTTGGTACACTGCCTTTCTTCCAGCTTTACCACAAGCATGACCGTAAACCTTGCTTGCGCCTTGTCTAGAATCTGGTGTATGTTTGGGGCAGTGTTTTTTACCATCATAGTAAACAACTTCCAGGGTGCCTTTTCCATACTGTTGTCTAGTTAGGAGTCAGTGCCAGACTTGAACCTCTGGCCTGTTGTAAAAGTTAGGAAGCAACTGCTGGACGGTAACATCATCCCCTTCAAACACAAAGCTGACAGCACAGCTGAGTATCACGGCTTATTAGATGTGCCTGTTGGGGCCAGTGGTAAATGTCACCTTGTAAGAACTTTATCCAAAAACAAGCAGAGGTTATGCAGTTATACTACATATATAAACCATGTGCTACATGTGTGTGTGTANGTTGTTTCCAGTGTTGGAGTAATTCATTGCTTCTCTCTAAAGCATATTCCTCTTGCAGAGTCTTCAGCCAGTATGCAAGGAGCATTTTACTTAAACATTTCTTTTGTGTTGAATTTAGAATTGTGTATCTCTTGATCTCTTAGTTCATTTTGGAAACTGTCTCAGAAGATTTTAATAACAAGTCATTATCCTAGGCAAGGAAGTCTTCCTCCTGACAAGTTGTGTTGTGCATTTTATGGTGAAAGAGAAGAAAACAAATCTTCAAGGAAATCTATTTTTGCTCAAGGTATTACACATTGCAAAGGAGCAGATTTTTTTCAGCCTCTCTCTATTTGAAGAAGTCCAGATCTATTTGAACTAAGCAGTGAGGTGTATTCTGAATGATTGATTTAGGAGACTGCTTTGGATTCTGTAACAAAATTAATTATAATTATTGATATTGTCATTACTACTTGTCAAGGAAATATCAAAAAGAATATGAGGCTAATGAACTCATAAGTAATATATCTTTGTTGCAAGTAACAGCATAATTGTGCCAGACATAGAGAAACTTCTGCAAGGAATGGCTGCTCTGCAGCCACTTTGACTACAAATAGCATGTGGTTTCTGTAGTACAGCTTGTCCTTCTGGCTGCATCAGTAAACCTTGAAGCCTTCTTATGACTGTCTGCTGGCCAACTTGGCCATCTCATTTAGGGACAATTGGCTGACTTAGATGCCCACGTAGCTGGCTTCTGTATTGGCAATTGTGTAAATGAGGGCAAATGCAGATGAAGGAAACCCATGCACTTCTAATGTTGGGCAATGCAGAGTTTACTTATTTCTCACGGGTTAGCCTACCCCTTTCCTATTTATGACAGCATCTGTGCTTGTACTTAACTGCACGTTTGAAGACTTACTTGAATCAGAGCCAGGGCAGGTCATGCTGGAATGGTTTTCTCACATGAACAATAGTGATCTTTTTATTTTCCCATCAATTGCAGTTTCTCCCTACTGCTCTGAAATTTGCAGTGTGACTTGTACTAGTAAGAATCTGGAAAAGACACTAAATATTTATGTGTTTAAAGAAGATACCTATGGGCAGAGTAATTCTTTAGAAGGATTTCTTCAGAAGCTATGTCTGCTCTGAGTTTAGATAGGGTAAGGTCAGCCTGACAAGTAAATTACAGGAAACAAATAAATAAATAATGGTTGTTATGCTGATTTTCCAGTATTTTATATCATGATTGTATTAAAGATTTTCCATTAGAACACCAAAATAACTTATATAAATTGTAAGTTAAATGCTTGCCTGAGTTAATTTGAAATTGCTTCTTTGTTAATATGTGAAATTGGGTTGAGTTTTATGTTGCTAAAGAAAAATCAAATTTGCTCTTAGTGGAGACTTTTTATCCGTATAAACAAGACAAATATTTTCCAAGTACAAGGTAAATTTTTTTACTTGTGACTTGTATGTCAAGTATAAAAACATCAGTATTTCTGGCCATCTTACCTCATGAAAAAAGCAAACAGGCAGTGCAGTCTTTCATTTTTTTATTTGAAAGGAAAACATTGCAACTCTTGATCTTGAGGATACTTCTGGGCTCTGATTCTTCAGACAGTGAATTCAAAGGATATTATGACTCATGTGACATTATTCCTGAGCATAAAATTACTCACATATGAAAGTAATGGAATGTGTTTGAAGTTTTGGGCCAGCATTTTGGTCACTCAGCAGGTGGTTAACTTGTAACCTGGAAAAACTTTGTTGGTGGTGGATGTTATGAGGAGAATAATTATAAAAGACACTAGAAAGGCATGCACATCTAATGAACTGGCCGGTGATCTAGCAATGGTGTGCATGGGGAGGAGTGCTGTGCATAACCAAGCAGTGAAAGATAATTTAAGGCAAGAAATGAGACAGGTTACTTGCCCAACAGCATGTCTTACTCTGCGAGCAGCCTCGTGAACTTACTGGCACCATTTGTGGGTTTAAATTGTGCTTAAATGAATAAGAGCCTGGCACCATATGCCCAGTTTATGTGTCTTTTGTAAATCTCACCACCACGAGGGAGTTATGAGGTGACTTCTGCTCGTTTTGAGTGAATGAGGCTTGTTGGGAATGAAATCATTTGCATCAATTTCAGCTGGAAGCATGAGCAAGTCCATCGTTTAGCAAGGAGTATGAATCTTTCTGGCCTGAATTCTCTGCTGTGCCTCCGTGGCAGGAGAGGCTGATAGTGACACCTTCCTCTTGGGCACTAAGGCCTCCCATCTCATCCTCTAATGAAATCAGAGGAGCAGAAGCAACCTGAACTCACACTACTGGTGTCTGGTCTATGGCAACGCACTCCCTAGTGCAGAGTCATACTTAAGAGAATGCTGATGAAGCACATGTCATCAAGCATGTGCTTCTCTCCTCTGTTCCACGCACCAGCTGTTTCATTTTCGTCCTTGCTTTAGGCACGGGGTGAATGAACGCATATTTTAGAAACAATTTAAGTAGAAGCAGATTTGGACATAAATCTTCTCTTGAAGTATTTGCTTTAATATCAGCCCAATTTCTGCTGAGTGATGAATATTGGAGTTCTAGTAAATGTACATGCAAACAGCTTGAATACAACCGTAGACATTCCCACATCTCCGTTTCAAGCTGTGGAGAAGTATCTCCAAAGCAGCCACCCTCATTTGTTATTCTAAGATTTCATTCCATAACACACCTTTTAGGAATTTGGATTCTAGGAGTTTGGCTCTGCTGCTTCTGCATCTCTTTCCATCCTGTGTGCTTTTCTGCCAAAGCAGTTTTGGAAAAAACTTGTGTCTTGTGTATAAAAAAAACAGCAGTCCAACAGCTGCATGTGGTGTAATGTGTGTAGTAAACAGCTAAACGAGTATAACTGTAGCCCTTAAAGTTAGGTGCTCATCTTCTAACTTACTTCCGACTTGTCATGTTGGTAGGGATGACCAGGTTTCCATCTAATGTCATGTCAGCAGGCACTTACACCCAACATAGCCCTTGGAGGATAATATAGCTGAGGTGGTGCTGCTCCTGCTGGCATTTAAGCACAAGAATAGTCTGCTGAGTTCAAAGGGCCTATATGAAACCTTTAAAGAGAAACGCAAGCAGAAATGCTTTGCTGGGTCTGGTTCTAAATAGGTGGATGGGGAAGATGTTGACAAACAGGTTTAAAGCTGCTCAGCTCACAAGCACATAGTGGTCTTATTTAAAATACTAAAAACACTTAGCACAAACTTAGAGAGACTCCTTAAGCCAACCATTAGAGCTTCCTACCCTTGGCAGAGACAGCTGCTTCTGATTGATAGGTACACCCCCCCATCCCTTCACACCATGTATATGTGGTGAGGGTGTGAATTTTCCCCAGTTATTCTTGCTCCTAGGTTGAAGCAGATGTGCTGCATTGCTTCCTTCAAAGAGCAAAACGTCCATTTATTTGGACTGAAAAAATTCAATTGCTAGGACAACAGGTCCTCTAATTCTTTTTGCAATTTATCATCTGTCTGCTTCTTTGGATACGTGGACCATGGCCCACAGAGGGAAAGTGATGACAAGGCCAGCTGGCAGTAAGCACTCATTACAGTTTAGCCCAGGTGGTCACAGTGTTTAATGGACAACTCAGTTCACAAAATGTATTGCTGTTGATGAAGACTTCTGATTTAATTTTTGTCTGCTCGGTCAGTTCTGGAATTTGGCTAATTATCTGGTTAATGCACAGTCTTCTATTCCATTGTAAAACTTTTTACCAAAAGGTGACTTAACATGAAGAAGAAGAAATGCAGGATGCCTCCAGATGCCTAATTATATGAAAGTTGTGACACATAGACATTAGTTGATACAGCTCCCTCCCTGCTGAATAGCAGATTAGGCCATGAATCTGAGGAATCATGCAGGGAAGCATCCTTCTCAATGAGATACATGTGTCTGGGAGATGCTTGCTTCAGTCTTCACACAGATGCACTAGTCCTCTTTTCCAGGCTACTACCAGATGTCCTCAGATAGCTAGAGGAAGTATGAACCCTGACTCAATATTTGGTGGAATTTTTTTCCCCTGGTTTGCTTCTCCATCCTGCGAAATCCAGAAGCTAAATTTTTGAAAGTAGAAGGAAAAGTAAAAAGGAAACTGAAGTGAATTGATTTTCTTTCCTTCAGGTTTTCCCCTTCTTAAACAGTGATAAGATCTTGCTCTTTGCCCTCTTCAAGCTCCAATAAGAGTTTGTTTTGATAAACTGATTGATGGAGCAAATTCTGCATTTAGTTCTTCTGGCCTTTATCTTGCAACTGCTCCCTTGCAGGCTGATCTGAGGACCCTCAGGGACTCCTGTTGTGAGGTCTCCTCCCTTCCAGATGTCATCAGAAAGAGACCATTGCTGCTTTTTTCAAATAGCAGCTCTGCGAAGACCTATTAATTCTTCTTTTTTCCTTGAAATTACGATAATCAGCATTGTCCCATTAAGAGAAATCCCATGTTAAAAAAAATTCTTATATCTTAAGACAATCTCAGTACTTCCAAACCTGTTCTAATGTGCAAATAGGCCAGTGTTTCTAAATCTGGCAATGGAGGGTCCATTGAAACAGGGTGTTCTAGGTATTTCATCCTCAGAAACTTGGTTGTAATCCTCTGCACAAGAGCTTTCTCAAATGGGCAAGGACAAGTGAAAAAAGAATAGGTAGGGGAAGAATTTGCATGCTGGCAGTAAATATAGATTATTCAGTAAAAGAAAGGACAGAATCAGTCTGAAGAATAAAATGAGCATTTTGTTCTCACTGAAATCTATCTCTTTTACCAGAAAACTAGTACTGTGAGTAAATATACTTTGTGCTATTTCTGCCCAGTATTGCCCTGTATACAGAGGCTAACTTCATTCATAGACAACTGAATCCTCAGAGGAGAGTTTAAAGCAGTGGTGTCTAGACTGATGATATGACTCATGAATGCACAGCCTATAACCAATTCCACACTGTCTTCCTGGGTCTGCGAACTGCCTGAAGCTGTAGCTCAAAAAGGCATACATATATATATGTGAGTGTGTGTTTCATTTGGGTTTTGTTATACAACTGTTGATTTTGTAACCAACTCTTACGTATTTTATTACCAGTTGGTAGGAGATGGTTAATGAGAGGCTAGGCTATGACAAAAGTAAAGGAAGGAGCAGAAAGATAATAAGGTGGAAAAGCCTCAAGTGAAACAAAAAGGAAGGTGGAGAGACAGAAGAGAAGAAAGATCCTAGGAGCAATTGTGAAAGTAGTCTGTGGATGACACATACTCAGGTTCACATAGTTTAAGTAATTTTTTTAGGTGATCATGTTGATGGAATGGTCTAGACCAGAAGCCTTTCTCTGACATTAAAAACAGAAGCCTTCAGAAAATGCTTGATGAAGAAATAATTGTCAATGAAATCCTTAGTAGGACAATCAGCAAGATAGCAATCGTCCAAAAGAAAAGTAGGGCTGAGCTAAGTGGAGCAATAAAAGGGCACCAAGCATTTGAGCTTACGTCAGAGTGCACTGTGGATTCTGCCATAGTTGGAGAGAAAAGGAACAAGCTAATAAAAACAACATGTATTTGCATACAAGGGAAACCAAGCCACCAAACTGACTGGTGGAGCAGCCAGGCCATACTCCCAAGGGAACTGCAGCTTAGCCAACAGATGTTTGCTCAAATAGCAAACATGTGGAATCTTCCGGTGATGGATTTATTCAAATCCAGGTGGCCAGCAGCCAGGAATATGAAAATGAAGCAGGGTAAAAATTATTATAGCTCTTTACTGGCCCAGCAGATTGCACTTTTCATGAATGAGAGAGATGTCAGTTAGCAAGCTCTACAAGGTCCTGATTTTTCGAGGTCTTAGAATGACAGGACCCAATTCATTCAGACATGAAAAAAGCATTGGCTGACGAGGAGGTTGCAAAATTCTTCTCTCGGAAATGCCCTTAACTGCTGCCCTTGACTCAGTTGGGATTCATGACATGTGTGGAAGCATAGGAAATGTCCCAGCTCACACTAGATATTTTTCCAGGTTTTTTTCTTAGAACAAATCTATCATGCGTTCCCCATGAGCTCCTTTGTCAGATGTCTTGGGCTTTCTAAACTTCTTTAGATGGCTCGCAGGGAATTCAAATGCTTGCATGTCTGCTTTCAGATGACACAAAACCAATCTAGTTCCCCTATCACATACATATGGACAAGAACAGTGGTTGATATTTCATTGACCTTGTTTATAAACTGTTCACTTTTCCTTTTTTATGTTGAGGTAATGCTTTCGGACCTGTGTCCTATTCCAGGATCTCTGGTCTATGGACACAATATGTGTACAACAGAAGGATAGTCTGTTCTCAGAAGATTAGATCTAAGAGACAACAGATGAAAGCAACAGCCAATAAAGTACAAGGTAATGCTGGAACTAAACCACACAAATGGAAAAAGACTGTCCGTATCCCATTTTCAATTTTGCAGTTCTCCTGTGCAAATTTATAAGCAATAAAATGCACCATAAAGTTGGCTTATTCACCTAAAAGGCATAGAAAAATGACCACTGACAACAAGTTCAGAGATTTAATGGGAGCCTTCAGAATTAGGCAAAAGTGATATTTTGCAAAGCGAATCGGCTTCTGCTTTTGAGACAGACCACTTCTTGGAGCGGAGTTAACTTGTGTCTTTCATCTGTTTGATGTATCTCTCTGTTGTCTCTTGCCTTGAGATTGTAAAATCCCAGAGGAAGAAGCTGCGTTTTTTGTTGTGTGTTTGCACAGTGCTAAAAGCAGATTGGGATTCCTTTGTGTTAGGCATTACACAAATATGTAGGAAGAGAGTAGACTGCCCCAAAGGACTGTCAAGCTGTTATAGACAAGCCAGATAAAGGATGAAAGAGAGAACAGTTAGAAAGGTACCAAAGGTCAAGTCATGGCAGGGCTACACGTACGACAAAGTCTCCTGACAGTCAGCCTGATATTCTGCTGGACTACTCTGCTGATGTGATTGCACTGGGAGCACTTTTCCTGTGCCATGTTAATTTATCAGAGGGAAATGTCCGGTGTTTTGGGGCATTTCTCTCCCTATTTAAGAATGTAGGAGAGGGTGTGAGAGAGTGTAGTTGTTTGAAAGCTTGCAGATGAGACACAGTTTGTAAGAAGGAGGTAATACCGTTTATTGCACTAATTGAAGTAGATCAAGACCTAACAAAAGTTTTGTTAGTGGTTTTCTTTTTTCCAGATTGTATCATTTGGCTTCATAAAATCTATACTTCTCCCTAAAATTTTATTATGCTTTGTTCTTACACCATTACAGCTGTAACGATGTTAGTTGATGAAAGCTTTTGTTGTGAATGAGGTTGCAGAATATCTTCACTTTCTACTGTGATTTCTGGCCAAAAGAATAGCACATTTCTTAGTGGAGACAGATTTATTAGATACTGTCCCAGGTGCAAAGCATGGACCAAGCTATTCAGATGCACATTTATTGCATAGCACTGGGAATGTGGTGTCACTTGGTTAGGAGATGCCAACTTCTGCCCTAGCAAGGAGCACTTTAATACTCTACAGACAGAACAGGCAAACCTCTTTTTTGAAAGTCAGTGTGAGAAGTATGGCAGACAATATAGTTATTGCTTTGGGAAACTGTATTTCATTAATTCTGTTTAATATCCTGAGAGAACCAAATATACCACCCTCGGCGCTTAATGCATCAAATGACTTGAGCGCTTCAACTGTTGAAGTGAAGTTCTGTTCCTGTTGAACATCACAGATATGCCCCTCCTGGCTTTAGCTTGGAGGAGACCAAGGGGTGATTTCATTAATGTTTACAAATACATAAAGGGTGAATGTTAGGAGGATAGAGACAGACTCTTCTCAATGATATTCAATGATAGGACAAGGAGCAACGGGTGCAAGCTGGAACAGAAGAGGTTCCCAAGAAACATAAGGAAAAACTTTGCTGTGAGGGTGAGAGAGCACTGGCACAGGCTGCCCAGATGGGTTGTGGAGTCTCCTTCTCTGGGGACATTCAGAACCCACCTGGATGAGTCCCTCTGTGACCTACTCTAGGTAGTCCTGCTCTGGCAAGTGGGATGGGGAAGTGGGAGGGTGGATTAGATGATTTTTCAAGGTCCCAACCCTTAAGATTCTGTGATTCTGTGACTTTGACCTTCACTAAGGTGTGAGAGAACAATCACAGGCTCAGGATTTCATCCTGGGAGCTAAGGCAATTCTAGCCTCTGAAAAGCATCCAGAATTTCGCAAGATTGTAAGAATTGCTGTGTGGTAGCCTCTGAATGTTAGTGTCACTCAAGGAGACTGAGATACATGGTGGTGGAAAAGCTTCTCTACCTAATTTCCTAATGCTAAAAGGAAATACTGTGATGAGTCCTGTGAGACTGTGCTGGGTAGTTTAAAAGTATTTTGTCCTGTGTTGATTAAGTATGTAAATGCACATTACAAAAGCATCATTATGTGTGTCTTAAAAAAAATAATTCCTGTATTTATAAAGAAATAAGGGACTTGTTTCATTTTCTGGGAATACTGTCCAGTGAAACATTTATCTTCCCTATGGTCCAGTAAAATTATTGTAGAGCTGCCAAAACTCATCCTGAAAAGTAAATATGAAATCCTGCAACTTTGGCTCATCTAAATGAGATGGCTATTGTACAATGGTTCTCCATGTTTAATTTATCTTACTTTGGACATTAAAGTTATTTGAAATTGATTTGATTTTAAGATTTTTATATACTACCAGGCACAGCTAACTTATCTGTCTTCAGTGGAGAGGTCTATTAGTGTTTTTCCCATCAATGTAAACCTCTTTCTGCTGTAGTTAATCCTTATCCATCTATCTTTATGATTTCAGTATTGTTTCATGTAGTTCCACACTTTGCCCGAACTCTTAATTTACACATTTGGCTTGGCTGAGTCCCTTTCACCCTGCCTACAAATTTATCCCATGTCATCTCCTCGTTGCAATTTATAACCTCTATAAAATGTCATGTAGAGTCACTTTTTATGTTTCTGAGTAATGGTTAGAAAGAATTGCATAGGGAATCAAAAATCTAATGAGTTGTACATTATTTTACTATTTATAACCAGAGAGCAGTCATTGACAATATTTGGCAATTTTACAGCTTAAGAGCCCAGACTATTGTGCTTTTGAATGTAATTTATTAAGCGAATAAAACTCTTATTGGTAGCGGGTCCTGTTAAACCTGTGTCACCGCATGAGTCCCAGGCCCATACAGCTGTGGAGGTTTCATAGTACCTGCATACATCTTGCATGTCTGGACACTAATATTTTACACTTACTTCATGGTTGTATTTATTCAATTGCTTTTATGCTCTTGATTGGACTGTAACCAGTCATTTATAGTAGAAAACTTGGGTGGGGAAGGAGGGGGTGGTGCAAAAAATAAAATGCATTTATTCTGGGAAGATTTAAATCCTTGTTTTATGAGGCATGGTATTTAGTAAGTCCAAAGAGTGGAGAAAATGGATAAAATATTAAAAGCTCACACCAGCATAAAAACAATCCTGGAAAACAACATTGGGGGAAGAAAAAATATAGTGCAAAATCACCCTGTGATAAGCAAGAATGAATTCAGCACTGTTCCTGAGCCGACTGTGGAGGTTTAATTCTTTTCTTTCCCTGGCTAAATTCTCCTAATAAAGTTGTTTGACTCACTAGAAGGAAGTCTTGTAACACTGTAGGGAATTAATATAATCTCATTGCATGAGTTCATTGTTGTGTGTGTAGGTAAATAAGTTTGGCTTTATTTCTTTCATGGTGATTTGTATCTAGCAGGAAAAGCTTTTCTGTTAGTTATTTTTTTTAATGCTTAAATGATTGTGGTTCTTGTTGCCCTCCTGAATCCTGTGGATATAAATCAGGATTATTTCCCCTTCAATTAGTGAGATTATACCAATACAAAACAAGCATAACCAAAGCCCACCTGTATCATGTGTCTTAGAGAGGAGTAAGACCAAAGGCTGTTCAGTTATTCATGTGGCTAACGTGTTTGCCATTTGATTAGATCTTACTATTTGCATAATGCCATAAAAATGAATTAAAAGAACAAGATGTTGTGCTAGCCACATAAACATTTGCTCTGGGAGATAAATGCAGTTATTAAACCTTATCTCCTCAACCTCCATCTTAATTGGCAGTAATTTAACAGAAATCAAGAGACAACAAGATAGTGGATATTGAAATGGTGAGGTATGTGCTTGCATGTGTGAAAGTGGATAGTTTACACTGGCGTATATTACTGACTTTTCTTTGCATAGATGGCTTTTCCATTCTTGAGAAGCCAGTTCTATATGTGAGAAATAGGAGAGGGGATAGAAGATTGCCTGAAATTTCTGTGGGTTGCTTATTGTGGGAGAATTTTGTCACTTGCAACACTAGCTGTTTGGGAGCTTCACCACATTCTGCAACCAGATTTTTTTAATATCTTCCATTGTCATGGCTGCTATTATTACTTTTAGTAATATTCGCCTCAAAATGTAGTTCTGCCCAGAAGTGGTGCAGGCTCAGGAAGCACAGCTCTTCAGAAACACTTTGGTGCTTGCAATGCAGCTCCTCCATCTTGCCCAATGAGATGTCATGTGTTATGGAGCGTGCTTTGGAGTGCCACGCAGCCTCAGCCCATGGCAGATTTAGCTTTTAAAATAATCTCTACTCTCTTTTTTTTTTTTTTTTCTTTCTTTTCCCAGGGAAGAAAAGGAAAGCTTGCCTTAGGCTGGTTCAGAAGGCACCAGTGGGTTGAAAAGTCTGTGAGAACATAGCAAACCTTCTTCCCGCATTAGTATTAACCAGGATATCCTGTTCCTTGGTCATCGCCTCAAGGATGAGGGACTTTTTATATACAGTGTACCTTGGATTGGGGCTGAGAAAAGAAGAGACTTCATCAATTTTAGGAATCTTGAATGGGGGTGTCCAAGACGGGGGGAAGGAAAAGTTAATAGGAAACAGATTTAGAAAAATATTGTATCTACCCTTCTGGGTGAATAAATCAGTGACTGTAACAGCTTCATAGCTGTAACCATAACCTGATACACTGCACAGAAATAAATATTCCATTTAGGTCACTGGTCTACATACCATATCGTATCTGTACGCTTGGCAACAAGTTACTGCCGAGTGCAGTAAACATTTGTGAGAGAGCAGACGAGGGATGGTAGAGCTGTGGTGTTTTTTTTTAACAAAATATCATTCCTGGATATTAGTAATGCATCACTTAGATTTCACTGCGCCGTGTTTATTTGCTATGTGCCTGGAATATAATTTGATTGCCCATGCAAACATGGAGTTAAACCCTACCTGAAAGATCAGGTAGCTATGCTCTTCTCAACAGCAGGAGTAATTTCATACTGAATCAGTTCTCAATTGCATTTGTTTCACAGTGCTTATATTAGTGTAAACAGCAGGAGAAACTAGCTGTGACAGTGTCCTCCACATTGCCAGCTTGAATTAAGGTTGGTTTTCTACACTCAAAGTCATTCTCGCGTCTCAGGGAAATTAATTTGAAAACAAAGCTAGCAAAGGTCTGTTGATTTCTTTTTTTCTTCAATTTGCTAGTTCCCCGCTTATTTTCAATACTGCCCTATAAACCAAAATATCTATGCTTTGCATTTCACACCTAGCAACCTGTTTCTCTTCATTAACTTCTCCCCTTGCTCCCCCCAACCCCCATGTATCTAAGCTGCTGCAGCAACTGTACTGAACAACTTTGTTAACTTCAAGTTTTCATTCAAATATACTGACGCAAGTGTGTTAGAGAGGGGACTGTTGGCCATTGCCTTTACAGTGTTTCTCTAATTATTGAACTAGTACCTCCAGGGTCCAGTAAAGCTTTGCACTGTTAGTAAAAGAGTAATTGAACTACTTTTTCTTCTTTCCTTTTTTTTTTTTAATTTTTTTCTTTTGACTTCTTTGGTACTTTCTGGCCTTCCTAAAGGGAGCCCCCACCTACTGCAGTAAATTGTAGCTGTAGCCTTGATAATACAGTGCTTGGACAATAAGGTCTCAAGGGGTGCTTACTGAAAGAGATTAAACTGTAATTAAACTGCCCTGTGAGTAAGAAGGAAAGGGGAAAAAAAAAAGATTTGTGGTTTTCATAAAGAAAAAAAAAAAACAAAACGCCAAACCATTCACTGGTGTTTACAGCACAGAGACTTTTTTTTTTTTCCCCTGTCTTGACTACAAAACAATCTTATTTTTAGCTGGAAAGGGTTTTGCAGTAGTGCCATATCAATCCCACAATCCTGTTCTTTGAAATAATTGCACTGAGTTAGTCCCCAGTCAGCACTAACAGACTGAAAAGCAGGAAAGAAACATTTAACGCACTTGCATAGAAGTGGATGAAATTTACCATAAAAGTATGAATTTATGTAAGCAGGCTGCAGTTCTATGTATATATATTTTAAAAGGGGCCTTAATTGAACATACAGTCATATAATGTCCTTTTGTTTAGGCTCAAAATTGTGTCAGGGACTTGATGTTTCTTTTTTTTTTTTTTTGTGAGGAGGGGTTGTTTTTTGCCTTTTTCTTTTGGTAACTCCTCCTCTTATCAGCTCAACTATTAAATATTGTGGCTTTCCAGCTATCAGTCTCCAATCAGCACAGTTAGTGCATTTTACCTTCCAAGGAAGTGCACTTTGAGCCAGCTGGAGCACGAAAAATGTAGGAGCTGGAGAAAGTCATAATTGAAACAGGCGACTGCTCCAGTACAGACAGGAAATAAAAGGAAGACGGGGCCCTTCAATGGATTAAATTAGATGTTTCAAATTCAGACAGTATCAGGAAAAAGAAGACTTATGTTAGGGGAAAAAAAAAAAAGGTAACAGTAAGTTCATTCAGCTGAACACCCAGCCCTCCCTTCTTGCCTCACTTCACATGTGTTTTTGCTGGAATCTTACTCTGATGCACTAAAGGGTAGAAACTACGTGGGCCCTTCTGCTTGCCAAACAACAGAGTGGCAGATCACTGTATTAATGTTATACTGTCCGTATTTTCTCCCCTTTCAGACAGTCCTTAAGCATTCTTTTTCTGTAAATTAAGCATGAAATTACATTGGGCTGTCAGCTGCTCTGGAGTTAGAAATAAATGTGCATTGTACCTGTAACAAAAACTTAAACTGTATGTATATCCTGCATATTAACTAGAGTTATGCCCATTTCACCTCTGCAGGTAGTATCTGCTTGCATGCATAAATTCTGTGTACATTTCTTCCATCCAAACTGGCTCCTTCTTGCTGTACAACCACCACAAAGTGACTTGCATGGTTTTATCGTGCCTGCAAAGTTTTCTCCTTAGTCATCTGTGTGTGGATATGTGTAGTGCACGATGACAAAAAAAGAAGGTTTTTCTTAGCTCAGAAGTTTAAAATGTCCATATTATGCATAAGTAGCTATAGGTGAGCTCTTACAGATCATTCCAAGCAAGTGCCACCAAAAGCCCCAAATTATGCTTTCACCATTGTGCAGTCAGTCAACCTGTGACATAGGGTTTATGTATGAAACCGGGTTTGGTTTGTTTGCTTTACAATTTAGTGGCACGTTAGTGGAGTTCATATTTGCATTATTTCATCTTTGCTAGAAGGTATATCAGGTTTTAGAAGCATCTAAAACAGCCTCAGGAAATGACTTAACATTATTGCTGGTCAAGATTGTTTTATTACTATTCAAATGGTAATTTTCATTTTGATGAAAAGCATTTTCCAGTCAGTAATCAAAACTATTATTTTTTTCCCCAACAAACAAAGTCTCTTTTAAAATGTGATGCAAAATACACGTGAAGATGGGCCAGAATCTGTTAAAATCTGACCAGTTGGATACATCTTGCTGTGTGCCTTGAAGCTTGCTAAACCTGGCGCTTTAGAAAAATGAACTCTTCTACTCAGAACAATTAGGGTTTACAAAGCGTATAAATTACAGCAGGAATGCCTCTAATCACTCATTTACCTTCTAAAATGCCTCAAGGGGTTTGGATTAGAAGAGAACCATTGCAAAGATTACGAAGTAGCTTAGAAGCAAATAGATCCAGAGACTTTTTGTTTTTTTCCTGTTAGTGGGGGGTTTTTCATGGCATAAGAAAAAACAATTTGATAAATTCCTTAGCTGTGTTATGGTTCTGTGCAGATTTTGGTTCTTTCCAAAACCCTAGAGATGTTCAAAAGTAAAGAATTTATTTTACATGTTATCTTCATTTGAGCTGTGTAGTTTGATCCTTTTTTTAAAAATAAGATCGTTCCCTTTTCTCTGTCCTTTTTCACCTGATGTTCGTGCTGCTGTTTGGATATCCATCCAAGAGCTGATTAGATCCTAAAAGAATCAGATGACAAGGAGGTAAAACTCGGTAGAATGATGTTTTGCATTCTTCTGTCTGATTGGGTGAGGAACTGTTGGAACTGTTTGACTAGATCGATATGTCTGAAATGAGGAATCAGTTGGTTAAACAAAAGTGTATCTATAATCAGTATGCAAGTTTCTGTTCTTTAGATTCCTAAAATGTTGTTATTCTTTCCCAGTTTCTTGGTAAATTTTTCAATGTTTTTGAAGATAGCACTGCAGCACCGGTTTTGTGAAGATATCTCTCACTGCAACTGCTTTTGTAGTTTGTGAAAATGTCAACAGAGAGGAAACAGGCCAGTAGCACAAAGGAATGCAGCCTAGATAGGATGAAAAGTTGCCTGTTCAGCTTAGAAGTTCTGGAAAATTGCCCAGACATGGGAAAAAAAACCAGCATGTTTGGTTGAATTCTGACTACTGAACCTTGGGGACAAAAAGTATCGAAAGGTACATCCATGGGTTCCAGGGTTCTGGGGGTGTTTGGCTTCAATGGTTTTAGGGTTTTTGGTTGTGGGCTTGGTGGGTTGGTACGTGAGTTGGTATGGGACATTCCTATTTAAGACACAGATGGGAGTTGCAATGAATCCTGCAGATTCATTTTACCTATATGTGATTCAGTAAACATGCATGCTTGTAGAACTGTAAAGTGTGAGGGACTTCTGTGTTACATGACTCCCTCTCTGGCCATCCTTTTTCTATCTTAAAAGTGAAGGCCATCAGACCACCTGCTTTTGCTGTTAAAATTAATCTCAGGAAGCATTCCTAAAATTTGGCTTGGAAATATGTGACTCTGTTAAAGGATGCCCCATGTTATGAAGATGCCTTTTATAATCTTTGTTTACATTGTTTCAACAGTAGTCATCCAGTGGAAGTGCTTTTAAAGTAGGCATTTTGGAAAACATTTCCAGTGATTCAGCTCACAACTGACTTTTTGCAGGAAAGGTGTATTGTATTGTAATACAGTAAAATATGCTTCTGGGAAATTACTTTTGCAAAATCCATGGAAAAACTTCTTGATATTGTGAGGAAAATGGTATGGTGGAGTGAGATCTGTGCTTATGTACTCTGAAACGTAGTGATCGTATTCAGGGCACCGTCTTGGCACAGAATAGTGACATAGATTTGTTTCTTCAGGTCCCAGCTTGAATCTCTGAAAAGTGGGTGCTCTGTTTTAGTGGCAGCCTTCTCAAGAATTTCCATATAAAACCAAAGCCAGAGTCAGGATTCCCAAAGACTTAGGGAGTGATTGTAACTTTGTGTGGGTGTAACTAAGCTAAGCTGGCTTTTCACTAGCTTTTTGAGGAAGTGAAATGTGCCTCTGAGGCAGCACAAGTTTCAGGCACAGAGTATTTCCTTGAAGAAGCAGACCGTCAGTAGCTATGGCCACAAAAATCCTGTGTAGGTGTGAGAGCGGGGAATCAATACAACATTTTTCACCTTGGATTTGTTAATTATGCTGTGGGATGGTGGCATTTAGGTATTCTGCCAAAGAGACTACTGCATGTGTAGATGCTACATACACCGAGGCTAGGGCAGTCTCCCAAGTCATGCTGTCAATGGCAGGTCTAAGACTTGAATTCAGAGCTGCTTCTAAATTGGAGTGCAGCAGCACTTCAGCGGTGAGGAGCTGACAGGGCGGCATAGGGAATGAAAGCCAAACATCCTGTTCAAAGCAGTGCTTGGTGGCTCCTTCCATTTGGGACTGGAGATCGTTCATTTGGAGAAATCCTCAGGCTCATCGCTTACTGACAGATGAGAAGTGTGACTTTCTGCATTGTTGACAGACGACTGACTGCAGTGGGATGATAAGGCCTTGTAATCAACGTGAGTGCTTTGATGAGATGTGAAGCCTCAGTCCACCAAGAAGGAAAGAGTCTGAGTATAGCTTCCCAAGCTGCTGAACATAAAGTGAGGATTTGCTGAATTCTCTATCCAATATTCCTGTGTTACCTTTGAAAAAAAACTGGGAAAGAAAGATAGATTCAGTTCAGTTTCAGGGTTAGCTTCTTTAAAGGACTCAATCTGAGCTCAATACACTGAGGATGTTGTTGGGAGCTTGCTTTTTTTCCCACATTGTTTACTTTACATTCAGGATTCTGAACTTTAAAAAGCAGGCAAAAATTAGTAGGTTCTTTTCTGTCAAGGATAAGGTGTATTGGCACTTCACGGGTTTACCACACTTTAAATACTTTATTTCTGCTGTAGCCAGCGTGAAAGGTTTTTGCCAGATTAACAGAAACCAGAATTTGGGCCCACAGCTTGCACAGACATTTGTGCAATTTCCTAATAGTTTCTTATTCGCCTACAGCAGAAGAATGAATCAAGAATTAATTAGCACATTGAGAGATTCTTACCCCAGCTTCCTGTCCTTCTTTTATATTTCATTATTATCCCCACCTTCCAAATTGTTGTTCCTAGACATGTAACAATATGCATCTATGGCCTGCGGAGACTGATAGAAAATATTCCTTCATTTACTGTTCCTGTCTCTCATTTTGTGTTTGACTTGTGGATTTGATGCCAAACTGCCAGCAGTTGCCTGGCTTCAGGAAGAAAAAAACACAACTGTGGGTTTTTCTCATGGCTTGTACCTGAAGTCATAATTTGGGCTAGGTCTGCAGAAAGATGCGTAGATCTTTACAAACCTTTTGGCAAACTTGGCTCAAAATTCATATTCGTAATGAAGCCAAAATCCAGAGGATCTTTGGGAGTTCACTGCAAAAGTTTCTCACGTCTCTGTGGGCATATTGGCTGCAGCAGGTGCCAGGTGGATTGCCTGTTCTTCAGCCTTCTTTTTACAGGCACTTATGGAGCCAGTTTGGGGAGATGTTTGACGACACATGTAGGAGCAAGGTGCTGGTAGTCAGTGGAAACAAGGCACCTGCTTGCCCTTTTACCTTAGAAAACTTTCCTTGTAAATTTTGAGTCATGGCGAAGTCTTGTAACTGAGAGCTTTTAAGTTGAGTGAGCTTGGGTGGAAAAAAAGCAAGAAGCACCCCTGACTGGTTAGAGCGAAAGCGTGTTCTCCTGTCTGAGCTTGTTGCCACAAGGAAAAACTCTTTAGGGAAAGCACCAGTCTTAGATACTTTAATGCGTTACTATAAGGTACCCACAGTATTTCTGCTGCTCCGTGGTAAATGCCTCCATGAAAGGTTAGGATGGTTTTTTTTTTTTTCTTGGCTGTGATAAATGCAATGTAATATTTTCTGTGCAGTTTTGCATGTGTGTGCTGTCGCCAGGGTAGCATGCCATATGTGTGCCATGGAGCCATGCTCTTGTCCGTGCTGGGGTGATTTGTTCCAGCATCTGTCTCCCTGCTATTAAGAACTTTGCCAATCTGAGTTTATCTCCTCTTAGGAGATAAACTGGCTGGTTGTGTCCTTAGAGAAGCGTGTACCACAGTAGTTGAGTCATGCTTTCAGTCAAGCGTCATCTAAGGACCTGCTTCTGCAGGGAGTTGGACTGGATGATCTCTAAAGGTCCCTTCCAACCCCTAACATTCTATGATTCTGTGATTCCATGATCTTCCATAGCACCTGATGCTGAGCCCCTCTTGATCAGCATGCCAGCTCTGGCTCAGGGGAATGGTGTTTCTAGAGTTACCTTCTTTTTTTTCTGTAATGCCTAAATAGTATTTTTTTAAGGGCTCACAATCTGGTGACCTTTTTTAAAATGTCAGGCCAGTTTTACTTCTGCAGCTCTAGATGTGTATGATCTCCCATGCTTTATGTTCCTCTTGCTGGTCTTCCCCTCTGAGAGGTGCCTTCATTTCTCTCTTCTGAAATCAAACCTGGCCATGCTCACTTAAGGCACAGTTGTGTTTTCAGCAGTGCTTTATGGGGTCCTCATATCTTTCACTATGTATTCTTGCGTACAAACCCTTCCTGGGTTGAAAATTCTCAGTGTTTCAATGTGTCAGACTATTAATGATATTAATAGCTGACCTGAAAAACAAGGAGGAGAAAAGGGACCGTGGCAGATTGCTTTCTCCAGGGCAAAGTAAGTAAAAGGCACTGTGGAGTCACAAGCTAACACCACATGGTTTGATAACCTTCTGAAGTTAATGTTCTTTCATAGCTATTTCATAGGGAAAACAAGACATCTTTTTTTCTTCTTCCTCTATAAACCTATATAAAGGAGCAGAGTTCTTCTCTACTTAAAATAATTACTGAACTAGAGTTATTCTTCAGGATCTGGTTACAGTCTGCTTAAACTCAGCAGTGCTTAAATCAAAGTGATATTTGGATCCTATAAGCCAGAGTCTCCTTTCAGGCTGATAAACATCTAAAGTAACCACAAATTTACACCTAGGTAAACCCATGACTTCTAGGGGGCTATTTTGGACTTACACCACTTTAAGTGCGAAAAGAATGTGGCAATAAATGATGACAATAAAAATGCTTTATTAAGCTGTTGTGAGTGCACTAAAGTCATAATAAGCACATCTATTTACATTAGCATCCATTAAAATGTAACACACACATTCACTAATAAAAAATAAGGTTTAATGCAGATGCCAGGCTGTGACGCTGTTGAACTCTTGAATTTTATCAGCTCCATGAAGTAGGTCCTATTTAACAAACCTCTGCCTCTCATGTTTAGGGTGGTAAGCAGGAACTAACAAGTTACCTCTTCTCATTTTCTTTTTTTAAGCTATACTAAGACCTGCTCAGTTTATGGAGAGGTCGTGTTAGCTAGACCCACAATCTTGCTATGATACATTGGCACAGGAGGCCAAATGGTGCCTGTTGTATTTATACGTCGGCCTTGTAATTTCTCATCTTCTTTATTTATTATGGCACAGACTGTCAGCGCTTGAATAATCATGATGAAACTACAAGAATGAGTAAGGTGATTGGGATTTGGAGTTTATGTGTTGCCCTGGATGGTTTGACTTCAGACACGTGGTACCAAACCTGAATTTACTCTTCTATTTCCAGTACATGAATTTTACCAAAGTTCTCAGTATAATCACCATTTTATATCATTGCACAGTAAAAACTGTCTAATATACTGTAAGCTATTGTACATCTCTTCCTCTAATTTGTTCCCTGAGAGGAAACGGACCATTTTTATGGGAGAGAAATGAAGCAGTGTTTCTCAGAAAGCAAAGCGTGCAGATGACCATCTTATTATTAGAAAAGAGGAAACATCAAAAGATGTGGAGCCGTTTGTATAATCATCCCAAGCTACTGTGGTCACCCTTTCAGCAAACCTCCTTCAGTTTTCCCACCCATTCCCTGCATGTCTCTGCACCAGGCCACTGCATGTTCTGCAGTTGCTTACTGTGTAGACCCTGGAAAAAAATGCAAAAGGGCATTGTGCCTGGCAAAAAATGTCCAATGTTTGTTCTTGAGGAATCTGGGAGAATCGAGTTGAGGCTGCATCTGAGATGAAACTGGACTACCTGTCTGCTAAGGCAAAAAGGGCTGCAGCGCTAGCTTCACTCAGCTTGCAGCACAGAGATACTGATTTAGAACAGCATCTAGATTTTTTGTTTTATTTTATTTCTACTGAGAGTAGAAATAAATAGATGAAAGAAATAAATAATACAAAGAAATAGCTGAGAGTAGTTTTTGCTGGTTTAGCTCACACCTGCATGTTTAGTGTGCTTCATCTACCTGGCTCCAGGTCTGGATTTCTTTGTGACCATATGGTTGCTGGTCCTCACCACCCTCCCAGGCTGTCACACTCTTTCTTGAGGAGTTGCATGTACAACGTCCAGTGTTTCTGAAAGTCTGACATTTGTAGACTTTGGGGTTTTTTTTAGAAAAAAACCAACATTCTGTAACGATCTCTAAAGGTCCCTTCCAACCCCTACCTTTCTATGATTGTGATTTGAAAACTGTTGCTTTTTATAGTGAATTTGGTATGGCAGACATTATTAAATGGAGTTTCAGCTTGTGTTAAAGGTACTTTGATGTAGTCATCCACAAAAAGGCTTATAGACTGAATGAGAAATAGTTACGTTTTCCTTCAAAAAGAACATTGCAAAGAGACTGAAAATGTTAAGGTGAAAATCCACTATATGCTGCTTTAATACACAGCACTGTCTGTATAATTAAGACAGAAATGTAATGTTGGATTTATTCTGTACCTTTATTTTGTTTTGAAATAAGCATCCACTAAGAGTACCTATTCCCTTTCAAAAGAATTATTTTTTCACAAATATTTTCTCTTTTTTTCAGTAAGATTTCAGTAAGATTTTCACGAGGAAAGACATCACCAAAGTAACGTTATTACCTTTATTTTCTAAAACCTTCATTATAAACCAGGGAGAAAATATCTCCTTATTTCTCCTGTTGTAAATATTTTATTTCGAACTATCTAAGAGTACAAAAGCTACACAAGGAAGAAGGGAAATAGACTGCTGGAGAGACAACAACAAAAGTTCCTTTTTTTTAGGGGCAAAAAGAAAAGGTAGCAATTTTTTGCTAATCAACTAGCATCTGCATTGTTTCTTTCCCCCCCATTTCTGCTCAGTTGAGGTGTCTATCATGTAGTTGCTAGGGCTGGACAGCAATTTGCCATGTGAATCTTCCAGTCTACCTCCTTATATGGGAAATACCCATTTGTATGGCAGAACCTTCTACCATCTGAGTCTGCATTAGAAGTTATGGAACAGCTGCACAGACTGCCCAAGAAGAAAAAAAAAGAAGTATTTTCCCTAAAAAAAAAAAGTGCTGGAAAAAGATGAAAGGTTAGAGCCCTCAGCTTTTGCAAAGGATTGGACACTTAATACAAATGCAACAGTTGTATAACAAAAAGCAGGATAACTGGAACAAAGAGAAAAAGAATGGAGGAAAGAGCATGAGGAGAAAAAGTCAGAGATGCTAATCTTTTAATCTCATTATTCTTCTTCCTCCATGTGTTTTTTTTTGTGGGGTTTGGGTTTTTTTTCCCTGCTTCTTGTTTTCAGAGTGCCATAGCTGCATTAAAGCTCTGAGAAAATTGCTGTGCAGTCAAGCCCCAGGATTATTACTGTACCACATTTAGGTTTACATAGAATAAGATAGTTTTTTTTCCTTAAATCCAAAAAATGTTCATTCACACAGCTCGTACACTATAATCAAATATGAATGCGGGAAAGTGGTCCATGGGATCTATTCAGCCCTCAGCATGGCAGTAACTCCCAGCAAAGGAGAATCGGAGCATGGCAGGAGAATAGAAGCCCTTCTGTTCTGAGGTGGACTTATCACATGGTTAGCAGCTGGAATTTATGTGAAGTCTTATTAAATAAAACAGCAGTAACCAGTCACCTACTGCTGCAATATCCTTGAAGGTACAGTACCTGAATTTCTTCAGAAGCACTTGACCTCTCTGCTTCTTCTGCATCTCTGTATTTTCTCTTGCTTGTACTTGACATTTTCCAACCTTCTAATAAACTTTTCTTCTTGTTTTTATTACAACTTAGGATCATGATAAATTAAAGGTTTGAGTTATATGATTGCAGGTTCGTTAAAAGAAGATTAAGACGTGCCCAGAGAACCTCTATTAAATGTAGAAACTTTTATGAAGCTGATTTTATGCACGTATATATTTGTTTATACACATCCGTATTTAAATGTGCGTGTATGTGTGTGTGTAGATACTTTTTTTTTGCCTAAAGAACATCTCAAGATGGTGAGTGAACATCTGGAATAGTTGTGCAGAACAAAGTGTGAATGGAAACAATACTGTACTTACATAATAGCACAGGATATTTCATTAAAACAATTCCAGCATATTTATAGTTGGCAAATTACAACACTTAGAGAACTGATCTCCATATGGGAGCACTTAGTTCTTTGAAATATTATATTATTTTTAATTGTGTCTCATTCAGTGAAGGGATTATAATTTTGAATGCAGTGGGTCACAGCACACCAAACCGCTATACAGCCAACAGAGAAATCCCAGGATTATTGATGTATCCCCTGGTAATGGTAATTTTGATATTTTATAGACTTTATTAGTTTCACACAGGAGGTGCAAAGACTGGCCTGTTTGTCAAAGCTAGGAGGAGGTGCAAAGACTGGACTGCTTGTCAAAGCAAAGAGGAGAGTTCTACAGAGTGGCTGTCTTCACTCACTGCGCTTTGCCCTGAAGCAGTGCCTCTTGCTGCAGGACCTCCAGGGGCTTTAGAAACTGGCCTTTTCTGACAGACAAAAAAAGTTACATGTTTTTGGTTTAATACTGGTGGAATTATAGACCTGATTGCCCTGGCAGAATTTCAACACAGGGATTTTTTTTCTGAGATACCTTACAGAGATGTCAGTCATGGAGAGAGTTGGGCTTCTCAAAACCTAGAAGCTGCTCCAGAACAATGCCTCAAATCTGATTGTATGTAGGCCAGCTGGAAGGAAAAATGATAATTAAAGCTGCCAACTTGCCTCTGATCGTGGTATAAAAAAAAGTTCACATAGTGTCATTTGCTTGCATGAGCTTTGTCTGTGACATGCTTAGAGTGGCTGGTGGCAGATTGGAGGTGCTGGTGGTAGGACAGCCACCCCTACCAGGCATGAGTACCTCCTCTAAGCCAGACAAGTGACCACATGGATGTAGTTGCATGTGTATACAAATACAGAGCAACTGAGAAAAGCTATTTTACGTGCCTTAGGCATGCATTGAACTTATGGTGATAAAATCCACAGGAGAGGTGAAGTTATAGGTAAGTGAATGGAAAGCGATGAAAGAGCAGAGTGGCAGAAAATAGTACTTTCTTGCTCCTGGCTTCTGCTGGGTTTATCTTTCTGTGTGCTATTGAGTGAAAGGATTAAAAGTCCCTTGGAGAAGTATGTTTCACCACAGTAAAAGGCTGGTTAAATTCCTTGACGGGATGCCCAGCCCATGCTCAGGATTTTCCCTGGAGCAAACAGTTGACACACTCATTCTCTCTCACTTTTAGTATAAATGAGTCAAGTCTCTCCCAGATATTCTGAGGAAAGCTGAAGAAAGACTCGGAAATCAATTTGTGCTTTACTTTATATTGTCAGATTTCAAGGCAGTAGAGTTGGTAAAAGTGTATTGTTTGTAACCTGGACTCAGCTTGCAGCAGGCAGCTCCGATAAGCTACTCCTGCCCTGAAGAGAATGTTATCTAAACAGAAAGCAGTTTATTTCTCTGTAAATAAGGAAAGGGATTGATACAGACCTGTTGAAGTAAATGACTATTGTTAAAATAAATGTTTTTCCCCTTATGGGAAAACTGGGCATCCATTTTCTGTACGGCAGAGTAAACTCCTGGGCAGCCTGTACCAGGGCAAATGGTTTTTCCTTATGTTTAAGTGGAACTTTTTGTGTTCCAGCTTCTTTCCATTACCCCTTGTCCTGTCACTAGAGATGCCCCAACCTCCTGATATCTACCATTTTAGATACTTGTAAATGTTAATGAGATCCCCCCACAGTCTCCTCTCATCTGGCCTAAACAGCCCTAGGTCTTGCAGCCTTTCCTCATAAGGAGGATGCGCCAGTCCCCTGATCATCTTGGTGGCCCTGGCACAAGCTACCCAGGGAAGGTATGGAGTCTCCTTCTCTGGAGGTTTTCAAACCCACTTGGACACATTCCTGTGTGACCTGATCTAGGTGGACCTGCTTTGGCAGGGGGATTGGACTAGGTCATCTCTAAAGGCCCCTTCCAACCTCTACCATTCTGTGATTGTGAAGTTTGTCATCCTATGTTGTTTGCCCTTGGCATGCTTGGGTCTTTAAAATCATATGTGGCATGGCTGGGGAACTTGTGCTTTCCATTTTCAAATTTCCTGTCCACTTCAGATTGTTTAATAGAGAACACGTACTATCCCCATCTATTATCTTACAATCTCCTATTTATCTCAGAAATCATTTAAAGATATTATTTTGAAAAAGAAAGAAGAAAACAGCCCTAAGCTTTTCTCAGGGAAAACTTAAGCCTGTGCTGCAGAAGATTTTTCTACTGCTCTTCCTGTCTCCTTCATTGATAATAACCTTTTCCCCCATCCTACATGTTCTCAGCATTTGTGTGGCATATCCAAGTGGGAGTAGTTCAACACTTTTTTTAAGCTCTGTGAATATTAACTTCATGGAGAACATCATGAAAGATTACAATGAAGTAATCTGTATATTAAAAACTTAAAAGTCTCAAGTGCTTGCTTAAACTGCTAATTAATGTTTCTCCTTGCAAGCCTCCCTTTAATCAGAGAGTTTAGCTATTAAAGTTAATTTTAGCTCTTCCTCTGCAATGTGATGTTTCACACTGCTTCCTTCCTCTTCCAGGCACCATAGCCCCCAAAACCACAAAATGCCACAAAGTAACAGTGAACTTGGTTTCATGTGTTCTCTCCTGCAACTTGTCACATTCAAGTTTATTCTCCTGACTTCTCCAAACGATGACACTGCCAACCTTTTTATCTCAGTCACACTTGTCCATTGTGGCATCTGGTTCCTCCTTCATGCCATGGCAGGCAAGCTGGGAAGAAGCTATTGAGGTACATAGGTGTAGGGTGGATGGTTTTAAGGATCAGAAGAGAAACCAGTTGTGTCACATGAGCTTGGGGACATCAGTGATGTCAAATATGAAGCTGCAGTGCCAAAGATAAATTGGGATGCTGTCCCAGATGTCTGTCTCTGTTCATATATCTGGTTTTCTTATGATGAAGCTTCAGAGAGCTATTGAGGCGTGTGTGCTGTTTGCGATATTGGTGACTGAGAATTCTCACGGTTGACTGCAGCCTGCAGTTGACTTTTTGGTTTCACGTGAGGGGTGTGAGGGTGTCTTTAAGAATCATTTGAGTCAGGTGTGCATCTTTTCTCTGTCATTCTATCTTTGTTGTGTTAGTTTAGCATATGAACTGTTAACAAAGGGAAAGGGGAAAAATGCAGAGTGTTGGTAGCCTGTTTAAAATGAATCTGAACACTGCTTTGACTTCAGTCTTTTAAAATTTTTCATGAACACAGCATTTCTTTTGTTTGTTTAGAAGTCTCCTTTTAAGTTTCCTTTTAATCATACATTCTGTGAAGCTTCAGTTATATCTGCAGTCACAATGGTGCTGCTTGCAACACTTTTCTTTCCAGGAGAGAAAACATCAATGACAAAAGCTACAGAAAAAAAAAACAAACATATTTTTCAAAGGTGATCCCTCGTTTTTGTTTTTTTTTTTTTTGTACATATATCTGATCATCTCTTAGTACTTTGTTCTAGGCTTCTTCCAGTAAGTTTACTTTTTAATTCAAATACTTACCATCTAAATCGTCGTAATGTAATTTTGACATCTCAGCTTTAACATCTCAAGACATTTTCCTTTACTGAAATGTAAATGAAAATATGCAATTTAAAAACAAAAAATCACCTAAGCTTCTGACCCTATAACAATTAGTATTACAATGAAGATCAACAGCATTAAAATAATTATTGGGAAGGAATTTTCCCAGCCTACTACCTAAGAAAAAATCCCCTTTTACCTTCCCATCATTCTGCAAAGCCTCCTCCAAAATGACACTAAGCAATGGTCTTTTGCAGCATACTCAGCAACCTCTCAAATATGAGGCTATTTTAAGTTTATGTCTAGTGAGTTAAGTCCTCATGAGTGATCTTCAGAAATGTGCCAGCTTACAGAGTAGACTTATCAACTTCTTTGCTGATAAAGATCTGATTGATTTTGATTTATTCCCATCTTTCAAGCTCTGTAGGTTAGCTGAAGATGGGATAATGGGAATTTATTTATATTATGCTGAAAGTCTCCTCTTTTTTCCTCCTGGCTTTTCAGCACTTGGTCTGCCTTAGTTATACTGGCTGTTACTGCAGATTTATTTGCCGTCAACCACTTACAAAGTTACTCATTTGAGGTGAATTTTGTGTACAGCAGATCATATTCCTCTTTCATTCTTAATTAAATGGTTGCTGTTCTTTTAGTTTAAAACACTAAAGGTTCATTTCCTTCCTTACCCATCCATACACTAGGTTTCTAGTTCACTGTCACTCCAGATATTCTTTCCTTTATTCTGCAGGGCTTTTTCCCACAGTCTCTATTGAATCTCTTTAAAAGCACCTTCAGGGGTTTTTTTTTTCTGATAGGATTATAAAAGTTTTAGTCATTTGGACTTCTTGAGATTTCCTTTCAGTGGAAGGTATCTTGAGAAGCAGCAAAGAGCCCATAGGTCAGAGCTTGCTCAAAGTAATGATGTTTGTGCTATGCAAGTGAGCTGACATTACCCAGTGGCTCCTTTGTAACATCTGTACCATGCAGAAGAACTGTCAAGCCAGGAATCAACACTAGCCAAATGCCAGTGCTCAGAGGCAGCTCCTGTGGTCCAAGGTCCCAATTTTGGAGGCCCTTGGCATAAGGGGCATTCCTCTTAAGTTACACAAATAATAAGTAAGGTGTAAGGAGACAGAATCTAACATTCACAAAAAAAAAAATAAAAAGTGGAACCAGGTGTTACATTTATCCCCAAGAGGACCAGCCAAGTTTATGGTTTTACAAGCTTCCTGCACACTCTGCTTCTCCCGGACAGTGGCCTTTTTAGAACAGGCTGGGAGGTAAGATGGCTATTTTAAAGTGAGATGCACCAAATCAGAGCACCAACAATTCTCTCAGCCTTTGCAAAATCCCTGCTGGTCTCTTTTAGAGCTAAAGTATTTGTCTTACTGTTGCAGGAAGGTTTGGTTTGCAATTTTTGGAAGTGCACTAATGAGTCAGTTGCCCTCATGCTTAGTTTTCATTCAGCAGCAGCAGCATTTCTTTCAAGAGATATATGTAACTGCCACTTTCCGTATCTTACCTGCTGAATGTTACCCAGTAGTTGTACACAGAACTGCTCTTGAAGGCTTGATTATGTTGTGCAAACAGCCTCAGAACAAGAATCCCCTGTGGGATTTGTATAGAATGAAACTGCATGGTGCTTTCCAGAGGGCTCTGCACTGCTTTACAATAGTAATCAGTTCCTGTAATTTATGAGAATTCGAGGCCATGTTTAACAGTTAGCACAGCTTATGCAAATTTGAAATAACCAGCTTTATTCATCACAGCTGGTTTTAGGAACAAGGTTTGCTTGGGAATGCTTTGTTAGGATAGCCCAAGTAGCAACATGTGTCCTTCACACATAAGTAGGAAGGAAGAGTGCTGTGAACTTTTAGGTCTCCATGAAACTTGCACTGGATTTCTGTGATAGAAACCTTTGTGTATGCCTCTCAAGAGTGCCAGCACACAAATGTGAGACAAAGAAGCAGAAAACACACATTTGCATAGGAACATAAATACATCACGGGATTTATTCCTGTAATCTGTGTCTCTTTCCATAAACTTAGCTTGTAGAAGGTGGGTTTTTTAAGTTTTTTGGGTTTGTTTTTTTTTGGGGGGGGGGGGTGTTTGTTTTTACTGCTATGAAGAGTTTAAATAACAAAGACACAGAGGTAGCAAATTTGCAAGGAAGATAAATAGCTTTGAGACTAAAATGAGAGCCATTCCTGAAACGTGGAACATTTGAGAGGTATGCTTCTTGCAAAAGCTAAATGCAGTGGAAAAGAAAATACATCATATCTGAAATAAGAGCTAGCTTATACCCATGCTGGAAGAGATCTCAATAGTCTTTTAAGCCTAGAAGACTTCAATGAGTTTCAGAAATCCCTCATTGCTGATGGATGGACTTTTGTCATGTAGGAAAATCATGAGGAGTTTGTCAGCTAAAGGAAAAGGATACCTTCTCTTTCTGTCAGCCTGCCTGCAGTGATTCATCTTGTCTGAGGGAAAGGAAAACCAAAGCAGTAGGGTTCTAGTCAGAAATTAGTCACTGTGAGACAGTGTTAGATTGAAGGGCCAGGGCTGGGATTTTTTTATTTTGTTTTCTTACCCGAAGTCATGTGACTTACTCCCCATCCTTGTCGTTCCTACCCAGGGGTGTTTCTAATGAGACACTTGTGCTCTTATTAAATTGATTAGTTTTAATCCCGTATCTTGCAGATAAGAAAGTTTCATTGTAGATTTGAAACTTTTGCTTGGCATCAAAACTTCTCTTCCTGTAGCTGATGGTATTGCAGAAGAGGTAGCAATGTTTGTACTAAATAAATTTGAGATGAGAACTAACCTCAAGCTGCTCTTGTGGTCTGGCCCATCACCTTTTCCCAGCTTACAGGATGAGTACAAATGAACTATAAGTGATATGAAGAGTGTGATGTGCTAGTTAGGGGGCAGGGGGAACAGTGAGGGAAGAAATGCATTTACTGCCATGTTTGTAGTCACTACAGCTGGAATTTTTTAGAGGTAGCTTTGTGCTGAAATGCAAGATTATGAGTTTGGGAGATTAATGTCCATGTAGCCGGTCAGAGAAAAGTTGTCTCTGGCAGGCGCAGGTCAGTAATGATCTACACTATTGCAACTAAGCTGTCGATAGGCTCTAGCAGTACACACACTGCCTCGAAGGTGGCATAGTTTCATATTTGCATTTCTGTGGCAGCTTCTTGTATTCTAACATATTTTGCTGACAGCATCATAGGGATCCAGACATGTGTTATTCCTACTCTTTCCAAGATCCATGTTCCTTCAGAGGTTGTGGAGAAAGACCAAGTGACATCCTCACTTGCCACTATGGAAGAGCACTGGAAGAGGCTTATATTGAGTTGTGAGTTCTTTTCATCTCACTTGAGTGAGATATCTTCTAAATAGCACGTTTTCCTGTGGTATACTTTCAAGCCATGAATGTTCACGTTGAGAGTGGTTCATTAGAGCTCTGCTGTTCATGGACATGTGTTTCTGACTGCTCATTCATCTGATGCTACAAGAAGATGGACATTTCAAATGATCTGGTAATACTTTTTGGACATCAGACGTGGGCTTTCTAGGTGTTTGGTCACTAGCTGTCTGCTTATCCCATACACTTCTGTGAAAAAGTTTCTAAGCATTTTGTTTCCTCAAAGCACTGTACATGTTGATGTGCCTTCACACAGTGGAGAAGATAGTGACTGTCTTGTAGTCTTGTTGGACTGTAAACCCAAAGAGGGGTCAATGTGGCTTTCCCTTGGGAAATCCTTTTTCCAGACTAAACCATGTACTATCCTGATGCCTAGAGGAGGAAAGGATCTTCATCTTTCATAAGGCAAAAGGAATAGGAAGAAAGCCAGGGATAGGAACGAGTATTTCAAGACTCACGCTACCTAGAAATGATACAGAGCAAGGCAACCAGACTAGCCACATGCACAGAAGTTTCAAAACATTTTATGGGCAAAATTCAGTTCTTTAAAAATCCTGTGAACCACAGTGCCACTCTGCAGTAGCAGCCCAAATGATGTTTCCCCTTTGCTTGGATTTAGAAACACAAATGTCAAAGCGGGTTTTCTTTATTTGTGTAGCAATGGAAGAATGTTCACTCAGGAGACAGAAGAAAGAATGGGTCTGGGACATGAGGCACAGACAAGGGCTATAATGGAAATTAATTGAGTAGCATGTTAAATAATATTACTTTAATCCTGCAGCTCTGGGCAGTGTAGATGAATTTCTATTTTATGGCATGTTTTACAAACTAAAATATTTTAGGAGTTGGAAACTGCTCAGCTTTAGTAATTTTGCTTGGGAAATGTGCTTCTCTGCTATCAAATGCAGCAGTCTGTACTCTACATTATTAGCCATGGCATAGTGCATGCAGACAGTTCTCCTTGTTTGCTATCTCTGCTGAACCTTTCACATCAGCTCATTTATCTTTCAGGTGTTATAATAATTGACCCTCAATCAGTATTCCATTATCCTAAACAGGCAATTATCCACATTGTCACTTTTGTATTTGCTCTTTTGACCCAGAGGTCATGGAGGCCTAGTGTAACTGAATCCAACAAAATTATTCCCTTACCTGTCATATAAATAGTCATCCTAGCAAAATGAGACCCATGGGGGCTTTTGCTGAGGTGTTGAGAAGGCCAGTCTAACTCGATCCTTTATTCTGCTCTTTAAGGAATGCAGTACTGTTTTGGCACTCTATCAAAATAAAACAAAGTTCCATTTTTTAACCTTTTTTTTCCCCCCATTTTTTTATGTGAGCACCCCTGCACTTACAAATGCTTCTTTGTGGCCTACTTTATTGAAATTTCCATTCAGCTCTTCCATCTGTTAGCTGTGTTTACCACTGTTCCTGGGGAAAGAATTCTGCGTTTCACCTTCATTTGGGGGTGTAAGGTCATAAAACTGTCTGGATTATTTCAGCTATATTTATGCCTAAGTTAATATTACTTCTTTAACAGGTTTAAAGCTTTTAATTCCCCAGTTCATTATTCATGGTGAGTGAACTCAAGTGAACGAAGTTTTTGTTTTATAAAGAGGAAAGCTTTTGGTATTCAAAAAGTGTTCTGCAAATGTGAATTGTAACCCTCTTCACCCCAGCTCCCCAATTCCGATTAGGCTCATGTTTCACACTCTCCCTCCCCTCCACTGCTTGCGGCCACCAAATGCCATGTTTTATTTAACTATAGCTTCTATGAATAGCTTGCATGGATACACACTAGGGTTATGTTTACAAATATGCTTGTTGTGCCTTGTCTTGTAAAAGCTGGCAGAGTGACAGGGCCCACTGATGTGAAGTACACACACAGAGGCACAAATTGTAGAGCCCACCACATTCACACAGCCTTGAAGTATTAGTGTCAGGCCACCGTGGAGCCTTTGGTACACACACAACTGTATCCCAGGAAGAGGAGATGATTCCTGTCGCATTGCAGGGACACTACCTCTGCAAGAGGTGGAGGGATTTTCCTGAGGTTGCAGGTAGTAAAGGAGGGAAGGGAAGGGAACCTTTTTTTTTCCCAGCGATGTCCAAACTGCAGCAGTAAATGGTGCAATGCATGAAGCAGAGGTGTCACAGTTCCTTCCTAGCTGCTGTGTTTAGGTGTACGTATTCTGAAATCCAAGGTACTCAAAGTAGAGTGGGTAAGGGAAGAGCTTTGCTCTGATATGGGACTTAAATGTGTTTGCATCTAGCTGCCGCTCCCAGCTTAACTCCCTGTCCCATCTGTTCTGTTTTGCTAGAAGGAGATAGTCAGCACCTTGAAACACTGGCCTGGCACTGTTCCAGCGAGAAACTGGGAGTTGAAGTGAGAACACAAATGCAATTTATTTTTCTTTGTTGAAATGTTCATATTTTCCCAGTGGCAACACAGCGCAATAGTTGAAATAATGTTATTGAGAGAAGAGAGTGTAGTCCCAGTGTGAATACTCTGCTCACAGGCCCTTAAGCTTAAGCCAGCAAATGTCTGGACAATATTTAACTTGCTATTTCTTTAAAGAAAGAAAAAAAAAAACCCACAACCTACACACACAAAGCCCTCTGTAGTCAGGATACTTTAGGTCTTTCTCTGTCTACTTATTTATAGAAGCAATTGTTCTTGCATCTATTATTTATTGGTTTTTAGCAACATTTCCACTCAATCATTTAGTCTTGTATTAGCTTTGTCATCTTTGTAGCATCCTTTCCTGATACCTTCTATAGGGGCAGTGCTTTATTTTCTATTAGGTGCAAGTGTCTGATCCATGAATAAGAGGGCAAGATTGGCCTACACTCTATCTAGAGTGTGTGCAGACCAAAATAAGTTGTAAGTGTCTGAGATTAAGTGTTGTGGGGAAAATTATGTCTTCTCTGTTTAAACAGAAAAAAAAGAAACGAAAAAGATTTTTCTGGACCCAAGACAACTGTGGAAAGTCTGCATTATACCTGCTGCATGTCAAACTCTATATTTGTTCTAAAAAGCAACTATCTTACCCACACTTAGGTTCTCAGGTAATTGGCAACAAGTTAAAACCATTAAAAAAAATGGCCAAGAAAACTTGCTTGGGAAAAAAAAAAAAGCAACTTGGCAAAACTTATTATAACCAGGAGAGTATCTCAGAGGCAATACTGTTTCAAGGTGAAAAGCACAAAAAATTATCAGAAGGCTTAGCCAAAAATCCCTAAGCAATTAAGAAACTTGTCTAGAAATATGCAATTTCTGCATGTTCTTCTGAAGCAGACAGTGTCAGAATGACGTTGCTGGCTTATGGGAAAGAATGAGCTTCAGTTTATTGGGACATTTGTTGACACCAGTGCTGCAGTTTGCTAAAGTCACAAGCAAGAAAGCCACCATGAGGGGAAAAAAATTAGCCCCTACTTTTCCTCCCCATCTGCTGTCACTGGCAGCAGTAAGCTGAAGGGGAATTGAACTGGCCCTTGAGTGGCTGGTTTTATGCCAGAAATTGCATTTGCTTGATGCAGGGAGTGTTTAAAGGTTCAGCAAGCCCCTTGGAATGACAGCTGACGCTCAGCTCTGTGTGTTGCTTCTGGACGTGTTGCTGCCTGAAGGCAGCAGGCAAACCCTGAAGGTTTCATTGGGAGTCTCACAGGGCATAAGGCTCACACTCATCAACTGGAGAGCTTGGCGTCATTACTTTGGTTTTCCTGGTTTTTACGTTTTAGGATAGTAGAGTCTTCCAGAAGTGTCCTCAACACACGATCAAAGACACAGTCATTTGTTAGCTGTCTCCTCCTATCTGAAAGGGTATGGGCTTCACTCACTTGCAGCTAGTTAGCTGAAAGGATATGGTTTCAACTCACCTGCAACAATTTTGAATGTCAAAAATCAAATAGCAACTAATGCTGGCTTGTATCTCCATTAACTCACAAAAGTTTGTCTTTAGGGAAAAAACAAAGAAAGAAATTAAGCTAATTTTGTATAAACACCAACAAGCATAGTGTAAGTTTTACTTTAATTGTAAAGCAGGTTCTGTAGGGTTAGTAGAGACTTTTGTGTAAGTATGTTGCTTTTGTTTTTGGAGTGTGCAAGCGCTGAAGTTTCACTCTGGCCTCAGCCCTGATCTGTTGACTGGATTTGAATGAGTCCTCTTGTTTTTCTCTCTCTTACTTTCCCCATCAATAAAGTAATAAGAGATACTGCTTTTTCTTGAGCCATTTGAAGATGTATTGAGAAAAAGCATTGCAGAAATGGAGGGCATTTTTATGTTACTTATTACAGCTAGGCTTGCATATGAACCTGAATTGAGAGAGGTGATCATAGAATCATAGAAGGGTAGGGTTGGAAAGGACCTTTAGAGATCATCTAGTCCAACCCTTCTGCAGAAGCAGGTCCACCTAGATCAGTTCACATAGGAACATGTCCAGGCGGGTCTTGAAGACCTCCAAGGAAGGAGACTCCACAACCCCTCTGGGCAATGTAACCAGATTGATGATACCAGCAGTTAACTAGGGAAACTGATACTGTCTGCAGTGTTTTGATACCAAATTCATGAATGCATAAAAACTGAAACAGCTTTCCACAATATTTATGGCAATATAACTTCAGCACTTTACCTATCATAATGGTTTTCCATCTGGACTCTAAAAAAAAATAACACATATGCTAACAAGATGTAGTCTCTTCTTGCACAGGGAGATGCTGAGCTAGGGAGGTTATGCTCCACATACACTAGCGTAACAGAGGCAAAAGGGCAGGCTTAGTTGTTTCAAGTATTTCATATCTGCATTTTACATGTGAAACGCCATGTCCGTTCACACAGTTGTATCAAGGCAACAAAAAACCTACAGTTGCACCTCATGCGCTATAGGTAAATATTGTAACTAAGTGAACGCCCTTACTGGTGACTCCCATATGCTCACTATCTTTTCAGCAGCCATGAAGACATGGCCTATATTAGTTTATGTGACCTTTCTCCCACCCTTCCACTCTCTTTCTCTTAGTTGATCTTTTCTGTATCTTACATCAACTTGCTGCATGTCCTGTAGGCGTATGGAAGAGTAGCAGTGTAACTTGTACCAAAACAAAGTAGAGCAAGAAGTGCAGGTTACACCTAGTAATGTGCAAGTAGCAAAGCCAGAAATTAAGTGAGATAAAACCAGGTATCTCTTTGTTATAAATGCAGAGTATCATGCACATAATAAAATTTAAAATAAATTAAAAACAAAAAAGAACGCAACACAATAAACTGAAACACTGCATGCACACATACACAGAGCTCTTCCCTTGGGGAGAGGATGAGAGAGAGAATGGAGAAACCACAAATGAGGGAGGTTAGTCATGTTGCTTAATGAACTACTGGAAGCTTTTCAGACATTATGGTGATGAGGGAAATGTACGTAGAACAGTATAATGTTCCTCAGCTGATATTATCTAGGAGTTCAAAAGAATCAGCAGCACAGTAAAGCAGCTCTCTGGTATGTTATTAAAAGGTATCTTGAGTTTTCCTGCTTGACAGATATTTCTTGTTTTCAGTTACACTTCTACTTCCATTATTTAGACCCAAGACAACAAAGTAATAATTGAGCTACTGACTAATTAACAAAATGTATATATGCAAAGCAATTATTTTACAGTAGAGACAGCTTGTTAATGCTATACCTCTGGCAATTAAAGTCCTCAGAAATGGCAGTTTTCTGTATTTATCTGATCTCCATTTTTCTAATTTTATTTTTGCAATTTCCCACTGGTTTGTGCAATGAACGATCAGTCACCTCATTTTGCAAGTGCACAACTGGAATGAAAATCAGCATTGCTACTTTTAGACGCTAAGAAAGAAAAACAGAACATTTACTCTTCCCCCTCTCCATGGAGCATAAGTTTTCTCTGTTTTGCATCATGCTGACTAAACTGATGCTAATAATCTGTATCATCTCAGTAGTTGTTCTATTTTGTACAGTCTTTTGTTGGTTAGATTGCCCGTAAGGGTGCTTCAGCAACATCAGCCCTCTGAAACCTGGATGACGCCTCCTTTGTGTCTAAAATGAGTGCCTCTCTGCAGGGTGCCTTGTTATGGAGAGAGAAGTAAGAAATTCTGATCAAAGTTCTCCTTGCAGAGGACAAAAAATTCATGGTTGCTGGTAGCTGGATGTCAATGTTGTAGACACAGTCTTTTTACATAGCCCATGAAGTGTCACTGGAAAACTGTGGCATGAAACCCTTTCTTCTGCGAAACCACTCTGAATTTTTGGAAAAGGTTTGATACCCACGCTTTGCTATTGCAACAGTTTAGTGTTTTACATCAATAAATGTAATTAAAGATATGTATGAATCACATTTCCTGTTATGAAAAAAATATGGAAACTAGATGAGGTGTGAGCTGAATTTTAAGGCATGACAGTAGTATTACACAAGGCTATCAACAGAGAGTGAAGTACATGTGGTGCAGTCAAAGCTGCAGCGAGAATGGGGATAAGTGTGGCTGCAGGAGTGAATGGCACAGCAGGGAACTACACACAGGGGATCCTGTGTACTCTGATGTCTGAGGTATCCAACTCAGAGTTAGCTCAGATACTTCAGAGTCCCTTAGTGCCTTGCTGTCACTAAAATCTGCAGAGGTTCTTAAAAAATTTAGCCTCTTATTTTGAAGAGTGCGTTAGCGAACTTAAGTGAGATCATCAGCTATTTTAGCTAATTTTTAGGGTAACCCAAGAGGCAAAAATTTCTGCTTGTACGATCTGCCTTTATTTGTGATTCATCTCCGTCTTTGCATTCCCACACTCCCCACACCATCTTGCCAGTTCCAGGTACTACTTGACTGGGAGCTGATACCTCTTTTTTTCCAATAAATTATGGTGGGATCTCTGATGTCTTCCCATGGTCAAGGGCTGAGGTTTAGGTCTCTTCCAGAACACTGCGTCTCTGATGACACACAACTTGCAGGCTGACGCTCTGCAGGAGCCCTCACTCAAATAGTGGGATAGGAGAAATCTGGCAAAGGCTGCTGTGCCCAATAAATCCCTTTTGTTACTGCTAAACTCTCGCTTTGTGTTTTCCTCTTTTCCTGCGGCTTGGGTTCAGCAGTTACCTGTAGAAATTGTACTACGTCTGTTACATTATGTTAGCTTAAGTAGGTATGTTTTAAGTGTGTTTCAAACGTGAGGTTGAGTGTAATATCAGTGATTAGTTTTAAGCAGGCAATGTCTCTTGGATAGGAAGAAATTTGGTTTCAGTGTTGGAGATTTTTTGGATTTTTATTTTTTTTTTTCTGTAACCCACCTCTGCTACTTTTACTGGAGGAAAAGCATTGTGTGTGATCCTTTCCCCCTCCATTCTTCCAACTCAGAAATATATCCCAATTTAAACATTAGCAAAATCAAACATTAACATGGGAGTTAATGTTTTAAAATAATGATCTCCTGCCGGAAGCCTGTTGGTCCTGACATGCTGCCAACTACAAAATCTAAGTGAAGTCAGAAACCAGAAGAAAATAAACTTACTCTATTTTCATTCTCCACTAACATCTTTTGCACTATCTGAAAACTTGATCACTACATCTTACAGTACTGAGTTCTTCTTTCAGTAATGGATTGCAGGTGCCACGTTTTTGCTAAACAATATTTAGGCTACTTAGTTTTATTGTTTGGTTTAATTTCTTCAGTGAGTGATTTCACCGGGTCATCAAAGTTTCTAATTCCTGTTCTTGCAAATGACAGTGAAGGGAATTGAGACCACTGAATATGAACTTTGGAGGGATGGTAGGTATTAAAAATCCATGTAAAAGCAAGGTTAGTACCAAACCATTTATAATACATGCATGTGTCAATGAAGACACTGTCCAGAAACACCATAACTAGTACTTGCAGTGATAACTTCCTGGGAATTGAAAAGTCACTCTTTATTTCCATAATAGCGTGTAGTTGCTGTTGTCATTGCATAGAGTATAAGATCTAAAAATGAAGTAGAGGGTTTGTGATAAAACAAGTCTGAGAATTACCAGCAGATAATTCCAAGGCATGCAGTGTCCCAGAGTTCGACCACCACAAAGAGATAAATGATGACTCTGACCACAATTTTTAAAACTGAGTGGATAATATTTGGACTTTAGAGCAGAACTTGGACAGCCTATAGCATATCAGTGGTATACATAGCACAACAGCGGGTGGTTTTATTCTGGAGAACACTTTATAATGATGTAAGAGGTAATAAGCAGGATTATGAATGCAACTGGGAGACATTACTGCAAATTTTAATTTCGGGTTTACTTGGCCTTTGGCACATGATTTCATTTCCCATAGACAATCTAAACTCGCTATAAAGACTACCATGGGACCTGGATGCATTCACTAACGTAGGGTGTGGCAGTTTCCTGTCTGTCTGATTTCAGATCGTGATTAGTATCTAGTTCTTTTATAGAGGTTAACTGATCATTATTTAGAAGGTATTTTAAAAATAAAATTGTTAAGACTTAATGCAGTAGAAATGTTAGAAATGTTACCACCAAACTATTTAAAATGTATGCATGTGTTCATAAACACATTGTCCTGAAATGGCACAAGTAATTGCCTAAGAAACATATGAGTATTTTATCTATAACAGCTTTTCTGTCTCTTAGGAGCAATTCACAAGGAAAAGAGTTTGCTTTTTGTAGTAGTTTTAATCGCTATTCATGAGGCTTGATATATTTACAATGGAGTCAGGTAATGTAAAAGCATTTACTATCTTTAGGGAATGCATATGGAGCATGTAAAAATACAAAATATGATTTCATACTAAAATGATAATTGGAATAGAGCTTTCATGCAGTACTTCCTCTTTCAAAGCACTTCACAGAGCTCAGTTCAAGGAAGAACAGTCTGGACATAAATCTAATTAAAGACAACAGATTTAAACCCCTCCAAGCAACAAGCATGTACTTAAGTCTTTTGCTTAATTGTGGTGGAGTAAGAGTATGTTTAAAATTAAGCACATGCACAGCTATTTTGATGAACTGGAGATTTATCTTGGAGCATCAAATCTACTATGGAAAATTCATAAAGTAAGGATTGCCTCCTAATTATTACACTCATTTTAGCAAATGTTGTAATCATGGGAACAAATTTACATAGTATTTACCAAGAGGTGAGAGCATCTGTATGCTTCTAATGGCATAGAGCTGCAAACTGAGCACACAGAGAAAACATCTGAAGAAAAATGCTTATGATCTCACTTGTGAAATTACTATGGAGAGATAGTGACTTACTGCTTTTCATAGGACTACTATAGTTTACCGTTCTAAACAGCTATAAATACTTTCTGTTCATATCATTGATGTATGGTAGAATATTATATAGCATTAAAATACACATTTTTCTCAAAGGATTTTTAGTACATACCACAATCTGATACAAAATAAAAGATCTGCAATCTTTCTGTTATGCCAAAGATGGGATATACTCTCCGATACCAACCGCCTGCCCAATAGCCCACAGTAATCTGGCTGGATTAGCAAGAGTTTGTTCAGCAGTGCTTCCTCCTTCTTCCTCAGTGGCATTCCTGGGCCTGAGTCATAACTGAAGATGCGTTTAGAAAGGAATATGTTGGGATTGCGCAAGGAAAGAGTGGCTTCCTTTAGAGACCCACATATATGAACATTTTTTTGTCAATTAAGAGATGAAATGTCTTGGCATATGTACAAAGGATGTGTGTTCCAGTTGAGCAGCAATGCTGGCTGGTGAGATCAAGGCTGATCTGAGACAAGTGCCTTGATGACAGCTTATTTGGGACTTTGGCAGACATTTATTCTTCTCTCGTGTTTGAAGAATGGTTATAGGCTTCCATTGTTCAGCTGAGCTGCCACAGTCGAAGGCCCAGGTACAACCTGTATGACAGTTGCTGAGAGCGCTCTTTGTATCTGGACTGAGATGCACAACGGAAGGGAAGTAGTCTCTCTGAACCAGCTTCATCACAGAGTACTATGAAGTTAAAAACAGATTGAACTGGCTATCTTTTGTTGTTTACATTTCCTCATGTCCTTGATCCAGTTAACTTCTGTATGTCAATTCACTTTAGAAAAGCAGAGAACTGGATGCCCCCCTGGTGTCATATTTGGAGCAAGCAAGCAGATGCTGTCGGTAGACCTGAGCATGCACTGCAATGATAAGACTGCAGCACATTTCCTGGTTTAACCCTTGCTCCTGACAGGAAGCAATTTGCTATTGTTGTAGCCCTCCAGACCAGGCATGTTCTGCCCTCAGCCTCTGCCAGGTTAACTGGAAGGGGCAAAGGGTTTCCCTGTCAGCATCCCATTCACCTACCTTGGCAGGACAGGAGCAGCTGGTGGGGAAACTCACGCAAAATTTCATACTGCTGCTCAGGTGTGTTGAAGAAACCTCAGCCTGTTTGTAATTATTATGTGTCAGCTGTTATGCAAGCCAACAGCATTTAAAATGGAACTAAAAACCAAAGGCTGTGTTCCTGCATAGTAAATCTGTCTCCAAAGCTGGCAAGTCTGAACTTCATATTTTGAAGATGTAGTTCTGCAAGCAAGACATTTGTTTTATAACACATGGCTGAGTGTCTAGTATCTAATGAGCTGCAACCTCTGATTGAAGTTTCCCATGCATTCAGAGCCTTTGTAATGGCTCTTTCCTCTGTGTATGTTCCGTGGTACCTAGTAGAAGTTACATGCAGGCTTGGTTATTCCTTCTGTGACCCAACAGAGTCTCTGACCCCTTGACAACTCCTGTTTCAACAAGACTTGCAGTTATTTCATATTTTTGGAGCTGCTGTCCCTTTGCCAAATTTTGATTTAAATAATCCAGTAGGAAAGCAGTAGTAATTGGACACACAACCGTGTACACAGAAAGCACACAAGCCTTGTTTCATTGGTACAAAAGGTTAAAAACGTAGTGAGATGTGTCTATGCTGCACTAAACATATAAGAAGAGAGAGGAAAAGTTTTCTATTGTGAACTCAGTTGACTGTAAAGCAGAGGTGACTGGGAGGAAATGCAGTTTGAAGTATTTATCCTCTTGCTTCCAAAACTAGAGTGCTTATAAGTGGCGGCATGAAAAGCCTTAAATCCAACCTTGACGATAAACACATTACTTTTAGCAGATAGTAAAGAATAGGGGGGGTTATTACAACATACAGTATTAAGTTTGATTTTTGAACTGATTGATTTTTAGTGGCTACTGTTTTGATTTCTATACCAGTACTATAGAGATGTTGTTAAACTGGACATGTTAACCTTTGTAAATTTACTGATTCATGACAGGAGTTTTGCATTGCACATGTTCAGTTGTTGAGCTCTAAGTCATTCTTGACTTACACAGCTGATAGAGGCATCTTTTTGAAGCTCATGTCTGTAATAAATGGCATTATTATTATTATTATTACTACTACTACTGATACCTCTGCTACCATAAGGGATTTTCTGATCAGTCTGTATTTTCATTTACTGATTAAATCATTCATTCTGTGGTTTTATTAAGAGTTTTGTGCAGTTAAGATATAAGTATCTCTTTGTCACTGATAGAAGTAATGGGCCTGGCTCTGCTTTTTGTTACAGTAGTGCAAATCTCGAGTAATTGAATCACCAGTGTAACAGTGCCAAGCAAACAGCAAATTTAGGTCTAATGTGTGTTTGCTATTGTCCTTAGAATTAGTTTACTCTCATCTAAGTACTTCCATTCATAAATGATGTGTCATTTTCATGACCATAATTGCCTTCTGAAACAATGTTTTCTGTTGTTTTTCTAGGGATTTCCCAAAGTTGGAGGGGTGTTTTGGTTTTGTTTAAGAAAATGAAACACAGTTTTAAACCTGGGTCAGATGCCAGAAAGCATTCTCTTTCTCTCCTCCTCCTCCCTCTTCTTACGGCTTTTGCTTTGAGCCCCATATCAACTCTTTCATTTATCTACAGCGCCTACACTTCTTTAAAGGTCTGAGTTTGATGAAGCTTCTGGCCAGAGCTCTGTTTGGTGTATGCCCTGTGTTTTCAATTATTTGCAAAATCAGAGTCTGTGATTGACTTTCCTAGATTTTGGGCTAGGAGAAAAAGAAAAAATCCTAACCAAACAAAGAAACAAGCAACCAAAACCCTCAAAACAAAACAAACCAACCAAGCAACAGAAAAAACATTCAATGCCAAAGATCCCCAAAATGTAAAAACCCAGAGGAAGAACAGGCACTGAGTTGTGACTTACACATACAAATTATTGTGGCTTAGCAAGTTGCCTTGTGTGGCTGAGCCAGGACAGCAGATTCACTGTGTGCTCTTAACCCATCACAAGTGCTTTCACTTAAAGCTCTCTAACAGAGTCTTAAGATGATGGATTTACATTGGCTTCACAACAGGGGAAACAAAAAGAAACATCAACTGACCAGCTGTCATGATTCAGTGCTGTGTGACATCTCTGCATGGTGTTGGTACAATGAGAACGTATATGTATTTCCCCCATGCATATGTCCATGAGACCCCTTTAACGCCTAAGGTTCAATGTGTGTATTAAAAGTATCCAGAATCAGGATGTTAGCTGTGTTATGGTTTCCCTAATATTCTCACACTTTTAATCTTAAAAAAAAATACAAATTCCTCTTGCCATCTCTGCTTATTTTATTTACTATTCTTTTAATAACTTCATTTTCTCAGAGGAGAGGAAATAAGTTGTTGCTAAATTCCATTGTGATAACGGTCTAGAAGACTTTCAAAGGTACCTTTTAAACTAGGGTTAGAAATGCCAGCATTTTCCTTTTGTGTGATTTGTTTTTTCTCTACATACGAGACATAGGTTTGTTTCACATCTGCCAAGATGAATTTTTTTAGCAGTTTAAATATTTTGTAGGAGTTTAAATTCAGAGAGCAAGAACATTAATATGCCAGAAGAGAAAGTGTTTGAGGAGGTTGAAATAATGCATAAATCATATCTTAAACAAAATCATGCCGTGCTGCTCAATACAGCAATTATATTGTTTTGATTTTGTATGGATAAGTGGAAACTTTAATTTGGCAACTTCTTTATCCAGTCTAATAACAAGCTGACTCTTGAGGTTTCTGAAAGACCTCTCCTTTTCTTCCATTTGTATAATTTAGGAGTAGAGGATGTAAAAAAAAAGAGAGCTGGCTTAAAGACTTATTCCAGCCGTAGGTACTACAGTCCATCAGCAATGCTTCTCCTGCTGAGCTCGCAGCTGCTTCCATAAGTTCAAAGAGGTCACCATGGTTTCTTTCCTGTTGCTCCTCCAGGCATTGAATTGCTGGGGGAGTTGGAAAAAAAAAGGCATCTTCCTTTTTTGCCCTTGGACATAAAGACAAAATCCTTCCTCACTGTCTAGGTCTGTTCTGATAAGGCATATAAAAGCTCAGATGTGATGAAAACTATTTAGGTTTCTGTGGTACCTTCACCCAGAAATGTCTGAAAGACTATTACAGAGTAAATGACATACCAGGGTGTGCATATAATATATGAGGATGGATATATAATGTGCATGCATGTCCTTCAGTGCATACTGTGTTTGAAAATGCAAGGATTTTATTCACCAATGACTTGCTACTTTCTCAGGAGACAAACTACATTATTTGGTAAATACCTCAAAATACTATTGCTGGTAACTTAGGGCAATGCAGGCGAATGTATCCAGCTAAAACTCATGGAGGAGAAAGTAGGAAGCAGAACACAAACTGGGCTGTCTTTAGAACAAAATAAAATCAAGACAATTCAGTGTTTATAGGATGAACTCCAAAGCGTCTTTCAAAGCGTGCACATTGTTCCTTGAAGTACAGTACACTGATTGGTCTGGTCCAGGAAAATCAGCCTTGGATGACTTTGTAAAGTAGATCAGTTCAGTTGCATGAAAACTCAATGTGAGACTGTATTCAGGACCAAAGTGGCCTGAATGTAGGTAGATAAAAGGGAGGACTCTCATTGTGTTAAAGGATGCACTTAGTGCAGTTGTAAGTAGACTTGTTGAGAACACACCTTTAGATGTTTGGATTTGTTTTCTTATTTGCACCTCTCCAGGAAGCACTACAACGAAGACAAAAGCCTGTAGCTTAAATGTAGTTCTCCTTCCTTGTGTTTCTATTCAAATATTTGAAGTTAGTTTTATTAATTTTTTGGATGCAACTGTGAATTGTTATCTCTTGTTCTGGCATTAAAAAGTGGGGAAAATCTTATTTAGCAAGCTTTTCTGCCAGCTTATTGTATATTTCACATCCATTCTTTTTTCCAATTACTCACTAACCAGACTATAGCAGCTCTGGACTGTTTATATATAAAGTCTGGTGTTTGAAAAAAAAAAAAAAGTAACTTATATTTAAAATTTCCCTCTGTTTTTAAGTACATAAACTTTTTCAAGTGCATAAACTCACATGCTGTGCCAAATGTGCCCTTGCAGTGTATAATAATAGGGATCTAATTGCACCAGTTTCCCGAGGGGCACAAAAGTAGAAAAGCAGAGCCTGTGTGGAAAACACCCTTTTTTTTCGCCTTTGGCCGTGACAGGCTCCTACACTCGGAATGAAATTCCATCCTCACAGAAGTCTATAGCAAAGATTTGACTGACTCCAGGGGGGCAGGATTTGGGCCCACATGCCTGATTTCAGGCTATGATTCTGGTGATGAAACAAGCTTTAAGGAGGGGGAAGGAGTATTCACTGTGGAAGGAGGAGTTGTTTTTCGTGCATTTTCTCTGGTCTCTCTCCCATGCTGGAATAGCTTTCTGCTTTGGTATATCTCTTAATTTTTCTCAGGAAGACTAGAAATAGAACCTACTAAACAGACACTCGGTTCTTCTGGAAAAGCTCAGCAGAAACATTTGATTTGATTTTCAGCTGTGCATGTACAAGCTCGGTGGCACCCATGGCAAAGCAGCAGCACTCCTGTGAAAAGAAGACAATTAGGACAGGGGTAGGAAGGCTGATTTAGCCTAATGGTGCCCCAAGATATGTCAACTTGAAGTCATGTTTCCCAGTAGAATGTTGCCCTCAGAGTTTAGCTAAGAGGCAATGCTAATATTTCCTTCCTGAAGGGAGAGAGTACATTGGGTTGTCCTTAATGTGAACTGCATGAACTTTTGTACCTTTTCCTCTTCTTCTTGTCCTCTCAGGAGGAGTATTTGTCCCAGTATATCCAAAACATGCTGTTATTCAGGGCTGGCTTATAAACAGCATTTAATAAAGTAAGATTTTGCTTTCTAATTTCAGATTTTTACGAATAAAGTGGTTTTCATTCATGTTGCACTGAGTTAGGTGGCCTCAATTTGTTTCTGCCCATATGTTTAATAATACTTTGAACTGTGAGCTCCTGAGTCTCACCAACCCAGTTTTTCCAATAGATGAAGCTCAAGCAATGAGGCTTTTTTGGTACATTTTTATTTCATCTCCTGTTTCCCTAGAGTCAGCTATTATAACCTCAGCCAGGGTGAAATACTACTAATTCACTCCCCTTGCTATTTGTATACTGAGAATTTAATCCTTATTTTGGGAGCACTTGATGTGGTGTCTGCTGTGATTCTGTCACTACTGGAAGATGAGGTGGGACATTGCTGGGTGTGTTGAGCTACTTTTGTGTCTTACCCTGCCCTTGAGTTGCATGGGAAACAGACTATTGCAGAAGTGTGCACAGACGTTGGCGTTCCTTCTCTCCAAGTCCTCTTTTTCATTCCAAGGTAGATCTTTTTTCTCTTTTTTTGCCTTCATCTACTGAGAGAACCTAAACAAAACTTTGTGTACACAAGAATTTAAAAAAAAAAAAAAAGAAAAAGGAAAGTTTGGGACTTGGTCTTATTTGCTTTGCTAATGAATCCTAAGCCTACACATGGTATAGGTATGAATTAGAATACCGTTGCATACTAAAAAGTTCATGTTTCCTGACTAAAAAGCTCACATAAAGAGAGAAGTACATCAGTGCTTATCTTTTACCATTTACTCAGTACCCTACATAACCACACACAAAACAGGCAAAGCAGCAATTATAAAACCTTTTAGAGCCGCCAAACCCACTTTTTGTCTTTATTATGAAACTAAGGTTTGGTCAACTGAGGTCAAGTTGTGCACTTAACACAGCTTCCATTATAGTCAGTGAACTCTATAACAGAGAGTAAAGTCAAAATATAAACAGAGAACATTTCTGCAGCAGCTCTGGGCTGGGATTAACTTGGATCACCTAGTCTTCTGCTTTTAATGAAATTCTCTCCCTTGTATTTTCTTGTTTGGAAGAGAGTCCAAAGTTATCTCATGCTAATTTAGTTAGGCAGTGCCCTCCAGGGATGTCACAGGCCTCCGTGACCTCTCCAGAGAGACTCAGCAAAGGGATGAGGAGAATTAAACATTCCTGAGAAATTGCAAAGCAGCAGCCCCCAGAGATTTCGCATAGAAACGAGCTCCAGACTAGCTGCTAGAGACCCAAGTCACCTTTTCAGCACTTCCTTGACATGTCTCTGCCAGTCCCATCTGGCTTGATTCAGGGGGTCAGTGTGGGGACTGAGGAGAGGTGGCAGCTAGAGAGAGCAGGATTCAAGGGAGGTCTGACTGCAGCGGTCTCAGGCTTTAGATGTTTCTCTGAGATGTGCAGCTAGATGGCTTTATTCCCTTTACTTCCCGTATGTTCTCATGCTTTAGTCTTTTTCTTTGTTCTCAAAAGGTGAAAAATACTAAGTGAGGAGGTTTAATAATAAGTTTAGTTATTGTCTCACCACTTGATGCAACAGTTTGTTTCATATCTGGGTTCACAACCACTTTTTGGGTCTGATGAAGTGAATACTGCAGCATCAGAGAGCTACTTACACTAACACAAACTACAGGCTTGACTTTCTTTTATGTTGACAGGCAGGCTGCAGAAATTAATAAAATTGATCTTATGTGAAGTCAGAATCAAGTATGATTTGCAGAACAAAGCCCATTTTTATAGGAAATGATTCAAAGGATTTATTTATAGGTTTCTCTCAATTATTGTGCAAGGGGAGAAGGGAATGCTGAAGGTCAAGTAAGAGAGAAAAACACCAAGAAACCACTGTAGCTTCCTTATTAGTACCTTGTTTGCCCGAGGAGTCATCTCACTTATCCTTTGCATCACAATGGAAATGTGCAGTATCTCAAGGAATTTCTATTTCACTGAGATTGGAATGTGTCATCTTAAAATCATAGTCATGCACTCTCATCCTTGGGTTTCCTTGTTTCTTTAATTCATTTTTTATTTAGTTTTTATTTAGTTCAGAGCTAGTCAGTATTAAGGAAGAATGTTTGAATTTGCATCTTTTAGAAGGAAAAAATAACTGCTTTTCACTATAAAAATGCAAAGGTATTTGATTCTGTAACAAAAAAAAGCACTTAATCATTAAATGTCTGTGCTATCCTTAACTTTCTACAGCACTCTAGTTGCATAAATATCACTTTAGCTTCGCAGACAACAAAATTTAGGAAGTAAGATGAAGTGCTACAGTCAAGACCATGAATTGTTACCACTGAGACTGGGACACTGGAGACAGTGTTTTGCTTTGACCAAACTGAAATCAATAAACAGGCTGGACCTAAAGCTAGACCCATGCAATTAATTAGGATATAATTTATAATATAACTATTAAAAATAATCTACAGAGCAGAGAATTGTGATAATGTGGAAATGTTTCAGCATTTGAGTTACAAATCTCCGAGAAGAAAGGGAAAAAAAAAGAATGAAAAGAGATTCACACATGGAAAAGGGCGTATAAGGGATGATAATGTCATGGTGGTGATAAATCCTTTGCATTCTGCAGTGACTCATGCCTGTGCCACTGTTTCTTGCTTGAGAACAGACCTCCAGCCCTTGCCAAGTAATGCTTGTGGGAACCTTGTTCCCTGTGTCTGGCCTGTGGGGATTATTCCAGCCTTAATGGCAGAATACCTGGTGTGTGTAGAGTCTCGTTCATGTCCATTGGGGAGGGAGGACCCCTTGTCTGGATGTGATATCAGTGATGACTTTTGACATGCAGAGATTTATTGCAAGCAAAAGTTTGAAGTGTGATAATGCTACTGGGGTATTCTGTAATAATATGGTAAAACACTTGTCAGCACTTCATCTCAGGCAGTGAAAGTCAATTGTATATGCTACTCAGAGACAGATAAAAACCATAAGTATACTTAAAACTTCATATGGTTTGCATTTTTCATAACAGCTCTCCGGACTCTAATATAAGACAGGTTTTAATTTTGTTTTGGGTAAGTGGATGTGCTTACAGTCTCACACCCACAATTCCATGGCTTTAAATAGAATCACTCCCAGGGTGCATAAAAGAACACATGCTGTTATGTGAAGGATTTATCCAGGATGCCAGGACTGTATTTATTGCTGGGAACAAACTGAATAAAATTTTCTATCCCATTTTGACACTAGCCCACAGAGAGCAGCCATATCTACAGTTTTCATGCAGACCCTACCCTTTACCCTGACAGAGTTCAGTGCAACTATCTGTCATTGCAGGAGTAGTAATTACTAGTGACGGTGGAAAAGGAATGACCAGAATAAGCCAAGGGAAGGTCGATGCGAAGTACTCTCCAAATGTATTTTTGAGCATGCTCAAAAGAAATCTTCCTGTTGCCCTTCCACATCTGTGCTGCACAGACGGGCTTCTAAAATGCGTCCTTTGGTTTCTGGGCTTGTTTGACTGTTGACTTTTTGTACCTGAAATTCCCATGCCCTAATTTGAGATGGCATAGACCATAAGCTGCTGTCTGACTCTGAGCATGGAGGAACGGTAATGCTAACCCTGTGGCATTTGTGTGAACGCTGTGAATTTGTGAGGTGAATTCCTCTGTCCTAGGGCTTGGGTTAAAACTGCCAGACTCCTTGCATAAGCTGCTGTATCACATAGTGGTGGTTTGGAGTACTATTGGCCTAAAATTGAACTAGTGACATGAGGTAAAAATAAAAAAGAAAATAAATCCCTCTGTATTGCATTACCTTATCCCCGAGGCATCGAGATTGTGCTCTTGTCTCTGTCTGTGGTCAACTGAGAGAATTTAGCATCAAATTCCTAAACGTTGTCACTTGAAATGTACTGGTAAAGAAAAATTCCACGGAAACAGGATGGATATCCCTTTAGCATCTTGATTGCTTTTCAGGTGACTTCTTGCTTTTTATAGTTAGTAAAACAGTGCCTGCTGTCCATTTTTACCACTGCTTTATAAGTAACAATGACTTAATGTTGAAACTCTTTCTTCTAACTCCAGTGGACTGAAAACTAGAATAGAAGCAGAAGGTGAAGTTTCAGTGATGTTAAAGGTAGTATGCCCTTTATTTACACAAATTATTCAGACAAGGACAGCTCTAATTTTATAAAAACTCGGTGAATATTAAATGTTTTCTTAAGAGTCAGGAAGTTAATGTTTCAAGTCAATTATTTTAGATTATTATTCAGGAGTCCTTCTTAATTTCCAAACTGGTACCAGGCTGAGGAAAAAATGTCTTAGTGTTCAAAGCATGAAGGGAGAATTCTGGAAATTTGGAAGGGAAATGTAAATTATATAACTCAGGCTAGTTTTATGTTCTTAATTCATTCTGTCTCCCTGTATTTATTTAAAAACAAACAAACAAAAAACAAACAAAAAAAAAAGAAAACCAAATCCAATGTTCATAAATTTTTACCTCCATTTTCTTACTTTGTTAGTTTTACTATCTTAAAAGCTTGCTCTTCTTCCTTCCCGAGTATTATACCCTCAAACATGTATAAACATTATTAAGTATTGGTTTATTATCTCTGAACCTATCTGCGTGGGTTCTGGCAGTTCTCTTCTGCTCTTACCCCTTTTTTTACAGTACTACTAGTGGTTTAACCTTCGTCAAAGCCTTTTTCTGGATAGGCACTGGGAAGATCCCTGCACTTCAAACTTTGAGAGGAGAAGCTAGCAAGCTGAAAAGGCAACTGTTCACAAATGAAAGAATGGGGAAATGAAGGAAAAATTTAGAGAGAAAGTGATTACCAGAATCCTGGTATAGATAACAGCATTTTTGATTTTGTGGAGGTCCAGTAGTACTTTGATCCATGGATTGTGCTGATCCTCTGACTTCTATCAAAAGGATCGAGTCAGTTTGCACTAAGCTATAAGTGTGTGGGCAATCTAGGAAAGAAATAGGAGACAAACAGGTGTCAGAAGTATGAGCCAGAATCTTTTCATAGTCAAATGTTGCACTGTAAACATTTGGTGATCAATATCTACATTGTGATCGTTATTTTAGGGCTGATCATTTTGCTCCAGTAAACATGCCAGCACTTGACTTGAAAGCCTAGTCTGTTTTCTTGTGGTTAGATCATGGCCCCAACCAGTCCTTGCTGGCACAGGTCCCTAAGACTTCTCTGCCCTCACCGCAACCTGGGTACAACCCTTCATTTTAGCAGTGAGTAATCCTGTCAAATGGGTGTCTGCTGCTTTGTGAAGAGGTATTTTGTCTTTCATTCATATAAAAATAGCAGTGAAAATTAATTCTGGAAGGGAAAAAAAGGGAGGGGGAAGTGGGTCAAATATCTTTCAGAATTGTCTGCTAGGTGGAGCCTGGGAAACGTGCTTTTTCTATAGACTTGTCTAGGTAATACAAATCTAAGTGGTTAAAACTCACAAGGACTTTCTGTACTCAGTTTTCTCTGTTTAGCTTTGAATTTATTTCCTTTTTTTCTTAAACAGTATTTAATGCATCCCTTTGTTAGCAATTTTGACAATATCCCACAAAATTAAAACGAAAGAAACTGAGCGCATATGCGTCCTTTCTGTAGCTTTGCAGTTAAATTACTTTGTTTCACAGATGTCACTTCCAATTTAACCATTTGAAGAATAAACAAACCATTGTGGACCTAAAAATCTGTTCAAATTTTTTTGGCAGGAAAAGAGGACCATATTAATTTTCATTGTTGGTGAGGTTTCCCAACAAGCAGCTTTACTGTTTCTTTTTTGCCTCCAGCTAGCAACTAAAGATCAGTTATAAAACTGTATACAAATACTTCCATGTATTGAAAGAACAATATTTTGACACTTGATGACACAAGAAAAAAAGAAGCAGCAATCTAGTTTTTGATAACACAATGAGAACTTTGTGTTCGACTCAGGCGCATATGAGAAACATCATGTTGCATTAACAGGGAAGGTTGACCTCTAAGGTTTATCTGGATTATAATTCTTGTGGTTTTTATTAATAAAACTGCCTACTAAAGTTTCACAAGTCTTTCTTGAGATCTGTAAAACAATCAGCCTATCTGCTTACAAGAGAAAAGTTAGACAATATTTCCTAGTATTTCCTACAGATGTCAGGGCTTTTGTTTCAGAAGACATTGATATTGTTTTCATTCAAGATGCTCCACAAAGATTATCAGGTATTTTATTATCTTAGTAACTTTATAATTGTTGGATTATTATCTTTAAGTATATCAGTTGTACTCTTTTAACTTGAAAGAAAAAAGTTATGGATTTGAGCACAGTTCAGCTCTGAACGAGTTCACATCTACAGCCAGGTTTGGACTAGATCAGCAAGCAAACTTCAAATTGCTTCTGTGGCAATTTATCAAATGTAAATTCAAAAATCTGTGAGAATCTTTCTAAAATTAGTTGTGGTGTATTATCTCTGTAATTAGGAGATTTCTAGTATGTATATCAGTAAAAGTGATTTTTTTGTTGTTGTTTGTTTGCTTTTGGGGGATTCTTAGGAAATTTTTCCATTACTTTTTATCAAATTATGTGTTTTTCCTCTCAGAGGAAGATGGTTTCATCTCAGATCTGTTCTCATTTTACACCTTTTCTGTCAGTGATGTAACTGTCTATGGTTTGCAAACATTGCTCTTCTGAATGGAAGCAGCTGCCATGTCATAAGCATTCAGTGTCTCCTCTGCATGAGTAGAAAGGAGAACGCTAAAGGAAAAGCTTTGTACACAGACATAGGATTCTTTATGTTTAGCATTGCACTGTTAAGGAAGAAGAATATCAAAAGGTATTTAAAATTATGAGATCTGATAGATACTTAAATGCTGTTCAATAGAGTTTTTCATGAATGGATTTTCCTTGAGCAATAGATGTTGTACCAACGCTGCGATTTTTGGTGTTTTGAGAAAACAGGATGATGACTCCTCAGGGGAAAGGAGGCAACGTGTGTCCTACACTTCTTGGACAATACCTCTTTTGCTGTAGGTTCTGAGAGAGGACTGAACTAATGAAAAGTGTTGCAATGACAGACAATTACTTCAGCCATGAACTTCAGTTTGCCTTTCAAATACAGACTGTAACATCATAGTAAGGTGCTTGCTTATTGGGTGTGCACCCTTACTTTTAACTAACTGAGCAAGAGTTGTATTTTAGGGGAAAAAAGCACAGGAGTATATAGATTAGGTATGCTCCCATATTCCTGCTGCCACTGGCTTCCTGGGAATATCATCATGTCTGGCAGCACAAGCCTGTGGTTTTCTTTGGCAAGAGTCTTCCTGCCATGCTTGCCTTGCCTTAGAACGTCGTCAGAAACAAGTACTAAAGCAGTAGTCATTACTTAGACTGAACTCCCTTTGTGGCAGGGAAGATGGGATCATGCCCAATGGTTTTGTGTTGATTCCCAGGTTTTTTTTTATACTTGTTGGTTTTTTTTATACTCTGATCACAAGACTTTTTTTCTGCACTTGAGCTTTGTTAGTGTTTTCCAGCCATGTGTGCTGTGCCCCTATTCTGTGCAGAATGTTTAAGATCTTTTTCCCCTTCTCTTGACTAATATATGTATATATGGCTGTGTATTTATGTAATCTCCTTATATAAGACATTCTGATGCCTAGTAGGTACACCCAGTACACACCTATGCTTTAAACAGTTGCAGAAGTCAATCAGACGTGGGTGACTCAGCCAGCATAGCACCTCTTCTTCCTTCCCTGCCCCTCCAAAAGTAAATAAATAGATAAACTGGAAGTCAGTTTGGGTTCAGAGCTCTGAGTCAATGTCCTCAGTCTCACTTTTCTAAGGCACAATCATCAATTGTGGTGATTTCTGTGGCAGCTTGAGAAACCACAGCCAGTCAGCTGGCTTGTGTCAGGAGAAACAGGGTGATGGCATCTGGAACTGCTTCACATCCAGGCAGGCAGGAAGTGCGTGGGCATGACATCTCCCCACGTTGCACAGCACAGAAGATGCCAAGCAGCTTCTTTCCATGCCAGTGCAATTGAGATGGGACAATGCAGAGAAGGAGGTGATACAATAGCCCTGTCTTTTGTGGCACGAAGGGAATGGCCCCTCATGATGCATGCAGGAAGAGCAGTCATGCCAGGCCTTTGTGCTTGCCATATGGGGAGAAGGTTCTCCTTTGCTACCACATCCCTGTAAAGGCTCATCATGCTTTGGCGCAAAATGCTCAATTCTCCTTCTCAGTGGTGACCCCAGCAGGATAGCTAGGTTTGGGATCACAAGAGAGTTCCGTGTCCAACCCACTGAATTCTTCTGCCCACTTCTAAACAATAGAATATGGAATACTGTAAAGAGAGGATTTCTATAAATGGTGATAATGCACTCTTGGGTCACTCTGGGTGGTAATGTTTTCTGACTTAGTCAGAAATTGTTCCCTAATTGTTGACAGCCTTGAGGTAACCCATGCCCTCTACAAGTGATAAGTAAGTAGAGCTAGACATTCACCAGCCTCTGCTTCTTTGTCTCTGGAACACATGGACAATGCACCCTGCATCAGGCTACAACTATCTGTTCCATCTCCTAAAGTAAACATTACTGATTTGGTTTGATTTGTGTGTGTGTGTGTATGCCAAATACAAAGAAGTCAGTTCTCTGCATAATACCTATAAATATGTACAAAAGATTTTTTGACAGTATAGTGCTTGGGAAAAATAATGCTGTGTAGCTGTGCAGGGCAACAGTAATTAGTACCAAGAGGAACATTTTCCATTTATCACTTTGTGTGTCTGTTCACTTATGTCTCTTTTGGGTTTTGCATCAGATGAGATATGAGAAAATGCTTTATTCTCTTGAAAAATCATCTTTTATTTCTAAAGAAGAAACCATTGGTTGTACTTTAAAGTCTCAGAAAGTTGGATTTGTATTTCTGTTTTTCTCATAAATAGACAGATACCTGATTAGAAGTCCATTCTAGCAATATACAATGCTAGAGCAGACAGTGAAAGAAAGGTATCAAATATATAGAGTTAAACATAACCTTAACTACTGAGTCTTTGTTATCCATGGATGACAGCCCAGTTAATAAATGTTTTCTCACAGAGATGCTGGACTGGAAGTTAATGGTGAAACATATCTACAACATACTCCAGATGCTCAAGACAAGGAGACATATCAAAACCTTAATGGCAGTGGCATGCACAGAATGTACTTATATGGTGGATGTGTCAGTCCAGCTTGGGTTTTCCCCTTCACTAGTCCAGGTGCAAACACTATAAAAATCTGGTCAGGGAGAAGACTGGCTAATGTTTTTTATATGTTACTTGAAAATGATGCTTACTACTAGCAGGAGTTTATATACAGAAGAAGGAAAAGATGAAAGAGGAAAGATTTTGGCAGAGGCTGTAGTTCAGGCATGCAGAACAGATATCCTAGTCCACATAATCATAAAAGTGTGTCCGCTTGCTAGATTTGCTACGTATCTCTCTCCAGTTAGGTTTCTGTGTCTAAATGTAAATGACATAGTATTGCCTTTAGACTTTGTGAGTCACTAGACCAGAGCCAAAAAGAGTTCAAGTATGAAAAATATGTTTTGTATCAGTTGCCTTTAAAGGAACAGCCATATTCTAAGAGAGCCAACGCCTGAATTGTTTCCATGGTAGTATTCTCCTCCTTTTCAACATTTGCTTGCATTTTGTTTACTGCATTATGCAAAAAATTAGGAAGAAGGTGGCAGAACCAAACACAAGTGATTTCTTTACTTGCTGTCAGCCCATCCAGAAAAATCTTAACAAGGAAATACAGGAAATTCCATGATTCACCATTTTTGCACCAGAGAAAAATCCTAAATTATATGACCTTGCAATGGTTAAAAGATAGCCAAGAGCCAAAGCTGGGCAATGTTTTTATCCCAATTCAGCCATGTCATGGGTCATGTGGTTCAGCATGTGAACAGGAAGGTGAGAATGAGTGAACTTTTGCCTCAGTTGTGCAGTCCATCAGAGAATAAATGGAGCAAATCACTCTGCAGCTGTATCGGGAGGTGAACGGCTGAATACCTCTCACACAGAGGCCTTTGTGTACTGGACATGATCTAGCATTATGATGGGACGCGCTAGGCTGAGGCTTTGTAGCAATTACTAACCCATTATCACGCTAGAACATGAGATCATTTATCTTCTAATTCAGAGTGTCACCTGTTCTTCATTTGCCAGTCAATAACCATTAATTACTTTCAGTGGAAATTTAAACAAAGCTTTTCCCCTCTGTTAAAACCAGTAAGCCATTCAATAATGACAAATAAACCTGGAGCTGTATCTCCCCCTTTCCACTCATTCTCAGCCTGGAATCTGGTACAATATGAACTCTTAAAGGAAATGCCTAGAAATTGATAGGTCAAGGGCCTTTATTAGTCTGATGTTGGGGGAAGCACATTCCTGGCACTTGCTGTAGGAAAAGCATATAGCTACTGCCTGTACACACATTTCTCATTGGTTGTCACGGACTGTACCTGTGATTTGAGTGCAGATCTTGTTCAAAGATTTTACTGTCATCTGACTTACCCTTGCAGTTTTTTACAGACTGGTTATGCAGACGTGTTCAAAGCAACAGTGAATGGTCACCCTTCACAAACCAAAGAAGATCTATCACTTACTTTGTAGTTTCTAGCATGTTCAATTTTTTCATACGTGATTTGACTGCGGTAATTTTAAGAAACAACAATTGTGAATGCCAGAAGCAATGAAAGAACCAGAAGTGGTAGATTCTCAAGTAATCATTAATCTAAACGTTCTTTCCTGGTAGTAGTTGAGGCAAAAATTTCTTTTAGCAACTCTGTCTGCATTGTTTGATCATTGTTGAGTTGATCCTGCAGAAATTTGCTGCAATTTAAGTTGCATTTCTAAGATGGTGATTGCTTGGTCTTTGAAATAGTAGACAAGAGTTGATACATGCAAATACATAAAACTTGGTGGGACCAGTTGTCAAAGGCTGGGTTTTTTGTTAGTATTTTTTACCTGTTTCCTTCAATTTAGTGCATATTTTATAACAGAGAGAATCTTCCAATGCTATTTAATATTAAGACACAAAATTAATGTGTAAATATTTTAAATACCATTTGGATAGTTGAAAGTCTCAGCAAAAGCACCCGCACTAAATTGTGTCCAATGAGTTATAATACTGAGGTGTGAGAAAGTGAAGGGATGGTAAAATATTATTGGAAGTCTGATCCTGCTTCTACTTACACATATTAATATTACTTTACAAAAATGTGTAGTTAATAGCAGATCCTTCTGCTAATATTGCATATTCAGTCAACCTTCATGGCTTTTTGGGGGGGTATGATTTTTACCAGTAGATGGGATTTGTTACATCTCTGTCAGATTTAACTAACGGTACAATGCTTTCTCGAACAAAGAAAGGCAAGACCTTGATTTTTTTATATGCAGCAAACATCCACTAAAGTCAGCAGAGGAACTACTACAGATTCTGACTCTGATTGTCTGTCTAATCTTGGAAATCCTTATTCACTGAGACAGTGCCTTCTCATATGGGAAAGCTTGTTGTTTTCAGCTGGGCTGCATAATGAAAATTGAAGGTCTGTAAAATCAGGGACCAGACTGGGAGAACCAGAACTGTCCATTACTTATTTTAGATATTCTTTTTACCTTTCTGTGAAGCTGCCACCACTGTGCATCCTGCAAGTTTATCTCCAGTCGTAAAGAAACAGGAGTCTGGTGATTTACGGTGACCTCTCAAATCATCAGGGAAACCCCAATGTTCCAAGAAAGCTCATACGAAAGATATGAGTTAAGACATCTCCTCCACACATGACGAGTTTCATCAGCCAGTCGGGTATTTCTGCGTCATTGTTCAGCCCTGGAAAGGAAAAATAAAGTTGCTGCCATTGTCCTGCCCAGCAGGTCATATCCCTAAAGCACAATTAATGTCAAGGACTCACACAGCAGTTGCCCAAAACCCAGCTTTCCATGCACGTTCAAGAAGCAAAAAGGTTCAAAAGGAACATGTTAATAAAATCTTGTCAAAACTTTGGAAAATGCATAAAATAATAACTGGGAAGAAAAATTACTTGCAAATAGAACCATTTAAGTGGAATGTATCGCCTTGCTCTGCTGGACACTGATTTATTAAGAATAAGGGGGGGGGAAAATTGAATATTTCAGGTGGTATTTACCAAGAGAAACTGAGCTGTCCCAAAGCTTTTATTAATCTGATTTGCAGAGTATCCACTACCACCAAGGGACCTACTAAAGTTGTTTTGTTTAAAGCTGATGTGAAGAGGTCAATGCAAATAGCGTTGTGGATTACACAGTCAGAAGATGACAGTCTTTTTTACCATATGGAGAGAAAGTTGAATTATTTTGTTTTCTTTTTCTGGTTATTTATTAAATGAGGACCGTGCCATACAGGTATTCCCTTTTCCTCTCCAAAGGAAATGAAGTGTTTACATCATTTTGATTGATCTGAAGTAATAATTATTCTGTCCACCTACCTCTCCCAACCAGTCAAATAGTCCAGTTGGTAGAGCGATGGCTTACACATCAGAAAACTGAAATGTACCTGCTGAGATACCTCAGACAAATCACACGTCTTTGCTTGCCCCTTTTTCCATCTGCTTTCCGGCCAGCTCTCTGAGATAGTGCTTATTCATCATCAGTTGTTTGTGGGAGGAGACTCTGTAAAAGACATTGCTGCGAGAAGCAAACCTGCTTCCCTGGAATGGAAATATGTTGACAATCCCATGAAGTTTTGGTTTAAATGTTGTTAACAGTTGTTTCATTGGTTTCATTCATTCATTCAATGGTTTCAAACTTGCCAGTGTTTTCTGTATTCCCATATCATAGGAAACTAGATGCTTTAACATGTAACATTCAGCACATATTCAGCAGGAAAAACAGGCTAATTTGACCAAATACTGCTGCTGACTATTCTTAGTTAATCTTTTTAATTGCTAATGCTTCATTAAAATCTCAACTTAGACAAATACGACAGAAGAAAGAGACAAAAGGACCTATCTTGACATGATTCAATGAGTTTGACATCATTCTATAACAGCACTCCAGATTGAAACATTACAAAATTTCATTCTTTTCCCCCTATCTGTGGACGTCAATTCATGCAGTGCTTTAAACAAGTGAATCCATGCTCTTGAGCACTAACCAAGTCTCAGTGTTCAAAAGTAAACATATTAAAGTCTCCCCTGCAGTAACCCCTGCTGTGAAACAAATTGAAAATCAAATACAGCATTGTTTTCTATAATAAGAGACAATTGAACTCTTTTTAGAGTTGCACTGAACTGGTTAATAGCCACCATGATAGGAAAGTGCTGATTTCCCCAGCCTGGGGGGCATATGTGTATATGCAGACACTTCCAAATAAAAAATGCAGTAATACAATATCATGTACCAAAGCTGCCTCTTACATGTGCACTGAATCTGACTTTGTCTTTCTGCAGGCCATGTGGCTGATGTTGCAAACGGATGAGCCTGAGGACTTTGTCATAGCCACTGGAGAGGTTCACAGTGTCCGTGAATTTGTGGAGAAGTCATTTAAGCACATTGGGAAAACCATTGTGTAAGTGTGAACATTGAGGAGTCAGCCACGAGTTGAATATCTCTTGCTTGATGCATTGGCTGTGTTACAGAGTATCATTTCTCTATATTCTTCTTTTTTTTCTCCTCATTTTCTAATTTTCTAACATGTGGGACCTCCTGGACAAGAGTGACTGCCACAGTGGATCTGTCTAGTGTTGCCCTCTAGATCATAAGTAAAAATTGTAGGCTGGAATTTTTAATTCCAAGTCTTTGTTATCTGTTCTCCCATTCACTCTCCACCTTGGGCAACAGATGCCCCTCCAAAGATGTTAGTACCAGGATGCTGTTCATCACCCTGCTGCAAGATGAGTTTTCTACCCAATTCTCTTTCTGCCCAATCTGCCACCAGATCCCCACAGTGCTGCTCCCATCCTCTGCAACTGCAAGAGATGACACCTGCCAACCCTGTTCTTTCCATGTGACAGCCCATCAACCACACCACTCTACATTCCTATTAACTCTTCTCCTACTAAGCCATAAAAATCTTGAGTGGTGGGCGCAGAATGTTTACAATGCATATTCCACATAGTTTGATTGAAAATACAAAATTCCTTCTCAAGGCCATATAATAAAACCAGGATGGCTTGGTGAGCACTTTCTGTAATTTATATTTTTATTGTTTATTATTTTTTCAATTTCCCTCCTTCTGTATCTTCTCTGGGCCCCATGCATCAACATACCAATCTCAGCTGGAAAAGGGAGAGGAAAGCCACAGGCTCTTCCATGACGCTAGAGCCAGGGCTGTTCCTCAGGCCATCAAAGTCACTTGTGCAGCTGGTGAACTTTTGACAGGGCCAATAAGTTTTACTTGGGAACAAAAACTTGACAAATTCAATAAATATGCAGAAGTGCACAGATATATACAATATTATTTGAACAGCCAGTGGGTGGCTGGGGAGGTAATAACATTTTCTCCTCAATGAGTTTTTAGTCTGGTTTCAATTTTTGGCATCAGCTTCCAGAAAAAAAATATGATAGGGGAGAGAGAGACTGTATAAATAGAATTTCTAGTCCAAAAGCTCAGTTTTGGGAATAAGTTTTCATATTTTTAGGATCTCTTGATAGTGATATGTCCCTGTATAATCACACAGTGTCCCATATGCCTTAATAGTGGTGATGTTTGACAGGGTAAAGAGGATGTAGTAGGAGCTCTAGTAATTGCTTTGCCTTCTTATTTTTTCTTCTTTTTACATACTTTTGTTTCTCATGTTTATAAGCTTATTCTCCCTAGTAAGCATTGATGTGAATATGCTGTGGATTCAGTTGTTTCATGTAAGTAAGAATTATGGGGATTTTGGGAACTATTTTGTCCCTGTCTAGTGTTTGAAAAAGTAAGAATGAATGTTTGGTGAACAACTTTTTAATTTGTATTATTATTTTGATTACCTAAACTTAGAAACTTAAATATATAGGTCACTACCTCGATGAATGTCTTTATTTGCAGATGTTCTCAACATCACAATTTCTTTTAAAGTCAATAAATTTATCTGTTAGCTTAAAGTCCCTGCTTTGGTGTTAGCCTAAGAAGTCTCAGCATTTCTCAAGACTGACAAATCAGCATGTATTTTTCAGAAAGCAAATTAAACCCTCGAGAAAGCCTAAATAAAAGAACAACAATTACACAAATAAAAGTGAAAGCAGTGTTATGAATAGCTTCTGTTACAGAAAGGATATTAAAGGCTTACTTTAGATTTACTTAGTCCTAACACACAAAATTTTGTGTCCTGTTTGTTTAATTTTTTTGCTCACATATGGCTCCATATGGTGAGCTGCATATCATTCATGTTGGTGATTACTCTGGTCAGTGTTTGGACTGAATCAATCACAAGTTTCTCTCTCAGGGAAACTTTACAGTGTGACTCCAAGTATGACTCAGGACAGGTATTTTGTGTGTGCAAAGACATAGTTGCACTTTTTTTTTAACTAAGCCATAAAAGTAATTTTCACTCCACATGGTATCTAGTGACATGGATTTTAGTAGCATAATTTGGTTTAGAAACACAACTTGGGCTACTAATCCCCATGTCTCTTCTGAAATTTTTCTTCACTGTGAATATAATTCATTCCTGTAGCCATTTACAGGGGATATATAAATAGATATACATATGGGTGCTGAGGTGACATTTTAGGTTCTAGTGATAATTTTGTTGCCGTTCATTTGGACAGTGGTGTCATTCTGATCCTTTTAGATACAGTCTAGCAAGACAAACCAGCCATTCATTCCCTTTGCTCCCAGGGTGGGGATAGTGTCACAACAGACCCACTCCTTATCCCGTAGCCATCATTCATCTTTCATGTTGCACAAGATGTAAAATATTTCTCGGGATTTGGAAAGTTTTCTTAAGAACCTCCATAATTTTTCTAGGCATCGACTCGGACCATGTTTTTGCAGCACACACACACACACTTCTTACTCTTGCTGGCTTCTTGTCCAGCCAGCTGGTAACCTCTCACATTCTTTAAAAGCCCCAAGGGCTCTCTGCTCCCACCTCCTCCAGTTTGAATACATTTTCTTCAGGGAAGAGCCTGGCAGCAAAATCCTCCCTTTTAACATTTTAGGACCTCACTGATGAGTCCAATTGATCTGCTTCTTCACAATTTATGAGGCACCTAAGAACCAGAGCACCAGCGTGCAATTGCTAAATGAGTTCCTAGCAAAGACAGCTGCTTTCTTGCCTTCTCCCTTCCTCAAAGTTTGGTTGGTTGGCTGGGGTTTGGGGTTTATTTTGCAAGTATTATTTTGCAGGTATTTTGACATTTTGCAGTCTCAAAAACTTATCTGGGAAATTTCCAGCAGTCCTTTCCACTGCTGTAAGTGATGGCACAGCTTCCCAGTGTTGTGGTACAATGTGCCTTTCAAAACTGATGGAATGATGGAGTAAATGGCCAGGGGGACTGTTGTGGCAAGCAGCAGTTGGCAGAGCTCATAGAACATCTGAGATCACAGGGCACATGTGCAGTAGCTCTTAACCATCTCTACTTTGTGCTTTGGCAAGGAAAGTTGCAAATGCAACAGTCTTAGCTGTCACATCTTGATATTGAAATAGAGAACAGGAAGAAAAGCAGTCCTGGGTGCCCCATCAACCAACTAAGAATATTTAGTTTATTTTTTTAGGTTTTTGTCTCCCTAACAATTCACATCAACTTATGCAGCTGAGAATCCAGGACAGACTAAAAAAAGTCTTTCCAAGAAGATAACATAGCACTCTGTCATAGCCAGTCATAAGCACATGTCAGGACTATGTCTTCTAGCCAAAATGATAAACTTTACTGCATTTTTCTAACTAATGAAATGTACAGCTGCAATAAGACTGATTCTCTCTGATTCTCTCTGAAATAGACTGCAAAGTGTACACAGAGGTTTAGCTAACTTGTGTGGGTTTTTTTCTTCTAACGTTTCATTTTCAAGGGAGACATTTCGGATTATATTTATATAGTCCTCTGAATCATTCAAATTCAGTCCTTTGTACTAACAGGAAAGCCTCAGAGCTACAAATATTTCCCCCCACCCCGTAAGGATTACGCTTTTTTCTTTTACTTTCCCTTCTACTTATTACTAATTAAGTAGTACTTGGGGGAAACACTTCCCACCTATAATTTGAACTACAGCAGGGTAAACGAAACAGGCAAATGCTTGTCTTGACTAATTTTCTGTCATTAATCTTATTAAATTAGAACAGGATTGCAAAGATAGCCTGAAACCACTGCAGCACTCAGAGTTCTTTGCAGAGTGCTACAATGGCTGCTGTCTGGAAAAGAGAAAAAAGAGGAGAGGAGAGGAGAGCTGTTCAAGCAGTGGAAAGATTTATTGTATTTTTTGTTAATATAAAAATACATGCACATTTGTTACAGAAATATTCATTGCTTCTAGGATCAGAATGAATGTAGTAAAAATGAATATTTTACTTGAGCCGTTTGGCTCTGCATACAAATTTTATCTTAACTAACATGCAAGTTGGTCTTATAAAGGATGACCCTAAAAAGGGAGTTTGCGGATAGCTGTAAGGTCTAACGAAGTGAACTAATAGCAGAAGTTGAGCAGAGGCCTCTTCATTGACGGTGAAAGTTGAACGGAGACTCAGTTGAGGGAGGAAGGTTTTTCTGGTTTGGCGTTTTTTTGCCTTTTACCTTAAAGTGAAAGGTCAGGTTACATAAACATGGAATTTAAAGGATTGCTGTAAGAATGGAAAGCCAACAATATTTTAATAAAGGTGCTATGGGGACATGTAAGAGTACTCATCGAAAGTCATCAAAAGAGCTACTGTTTCAGGTCTGGCTTTTGCCCACCAAATAAATTACTATCTTGCCAGTGCTATGTGTTGTATTTAACAGCTCAGGAAAATCAAAAGTTTTCAGATAAGGAGAGAGGGAACAGAATCTCATATAGAAATTGGAGACATTTTAAAAAGTGGTAGTTGAAAGGAACCCAGCAAGGCTGGTGAAGAATGCTTGCCTGGGTAAACCCACGTGAGCAAGGATCCTCACTTAGGACTGCAGCACTTCATCACCATTTTCACTGTAGAGTATGTGTTTTACGAGGCATGTAACCCACCTCAGCTGGAGAATTAATTCTTCCGGCTGAACAGGCTTTTATTACTTTCTTATTGACACAAAGTTTTATCAGTAGGCAGACCTAATAAATGTTTCAGAACTCAAATTAAGATTTGAAGACTGTAACGATTTAATTTTCTGATTTCATACATCACAAGAGGTATGAGAGTTTCTCCTGTAGGAAGTCTGAGTGAGAATTAAATGTGGCTTATCATGGGAAATTCAGCTTTCCACCCCAATGAAATTAAAATAATTTTCACAAATGCATTTGGAAAAATATCTGATCTCAGGTCAGGTGGACTGCTGTCTCTTCTCACCTCCTTTTAAAGGAAGAATAGCTTTAAAAGAATTCTTAAAGCCATTCTGAAAGGGGAAAAAAAATTCATTCTGAAAATGTCAAGGTATCTTTTTAAGATATTATTAATATTTTTTTTTAGGTTGACAGTAATGGAACTTACTTGAAACTAAAACTTTTCTTTCCAGAACGTTTTGGTTTACACAGAAGCATTAATATTCTTTGAGAAAACATTTTTCTTCTCAACTCCAGCTTTCACAATTTGGCATAAAGGGACAAGAGCTTCAAATGGTTTCCAATGAACTAAAAAAACAAAAGAAACTAGAATTTTTTTAGCCTATATTCTCCTTTAAAAACTCATAATGTGGGGAGTCACGATTTACATTTTTGAAACGTGAGCTTGATGATGCTGGGGATTATAGCAACAACGCAAGCATTGTTTTAACTCTGATTCATCAGAGCATTTGAAAACAAATTTAAGTACATCCCTCTATGGTAGCATACTTGTTCTTTAGATTTCAGCACAAGATTGTGGTTACGCAATCTCTGTATCTTTGATTGATTTGATGCATCAGAGCTGCTGGCAAGATTAGTGGTTGAGCAAAGGAACAACTGAAAAGTCATATTTAAAGTTTCCCCACAAAAGATTACTTGCAAAAGACAAGTGTGGTGTCAGTTTTGCTGTTTATAAAGTGAAGAGACAGAATTAAGTGCTTTGGCTTAACTGTTTGTGTAGCAGCAATCAGGCCACAAATCCGAGAAGCCTACACAAATGCTATCTTGTATTAGCTGTGGGGGAAGAGCCAAGTTTTCCTAAAGTTTTCTTTTTCATTAATTTATTGTTCATTTTCAAATGTGAAAATATTTTATTAGCGTATATTTTATTGAAAAGAAGTTTGTGATAGTTTTAATTTCCATAAAGGGGCTGAGCTGTAGCTGTAGTGGTTTTGAGTATTTTTTTTAAATACTCTCAGTTCTGTTTCTATGTACAGATAAGCAAGGAGATGAAATGCATATACTTGTTCAGTTTATCCATGCTTTTGTGAAAAGTTTCCTTTTTAGTTGATTTTTTTCATCACCTAAAAAACATATATACTTTGCCTTGTTTACCTCTCAGTTACAGCCATTTGGACCATTTGGTCCATTGCAGTGCTATTCCCATCCTCCCCCCTCAATTATCCTCGCTCCCCATGTCCTTCCCTGCCCTCTTCACACTCCGTCGGGTGGGTACTCCAGCTCCTTGTCCTGAGAAAACTCTCTTCCTGTGGATGTTTCTATAGCTTGACTCTTGCTCTTTCTGAATATAGGGCGGGAAAAATAATTGTAATCTACGGAGCTGAAGAAGAAAAGAAGCATTCTTCACTCATTATAATAAGTATTATCATGATCTGCAGTGATCTGCAGATACGGAATTAACCTTATATTAAGTGCAGTCCAATCCTCTGTAAATTGAGTGTAAAAGCTCTTGAGGTCAAACAAGTGGACTTGCACATTCATTTGATATGCAGTTAGCTTAGTTTTATGAAAGTCTTCGAGCTCAGTGTTAGCAGTAATATCCACCAGAGTTGGCAACGACTGTCATCCTAAGCAAACCCAAAACACCGATCTCCAACAGTGAGGCACTCAACATGGAAGCAGAGACGTAGAGGCCATCAAACCTGCTTTGTCAGTACCAGGCACGTGATCTCATGCCCCCTTCTCCTGGTGCAGAGTATTCTGGCATTTGTCTGATGCCATCAGCCATGAGAGCAAACCCATCCTTTGCTTCAATGAGAGTGTGGAAGTCCCCACTGTGAGGTGGGCAATGGCCTTGCCATAGAGGCTCATTGCCTGCAGGTTCTAGGAACAATGTTTTGTGAAATGCCCACACTAGGCAAAGCAGGCACCTGCCTGGAAGCCCTGAGCTTTGACACCAGCTAGAGGTTGGGTGGATCCACTCCCCATCCCCTATAAATTTAACCTAGACCTGATTAGACAAACTTTCTTTAGCCAGGAGTCCTTTGCGTTTTCCATCAAGTTACTGAAGGCTGTTTTCTTGCCTACTTGGGCATCCACCCGAAGGAATGAAAGGCTGGGTAGTGCTTGAGGCTGGAGCTATCTCAAACCAGAGAAATGTGAGAGTTCCCCATGCTTCAGGATAATAAAGTTTTGGTGGGTTTGGTTTTTTTTGTTGGTTTTATTTTTTCCTTTTGTTTGTAATTAGAGGAAGAAGGGTGAGGGAGTTGGTTAGCAAAATGGATGTCTTGCTTCTGGTGTCAGGCAGGTCCCAGTGCAAGGTCTTTTATCAGCAGTATGGTGTCCCCAGCTGTGAGCCCCGAGGTGCCAGAAGTAATTAGAAGTGCAGCTATCAAATGCTACTTTGTTCATAATGAGAAGTATTTTTTTTCCTTGTGAACTTTTCACGTTATGGTCTGAACAAAATGGGTGGAGATTTCTTCTTAAGCTGTTTCTATTGTTACATAATTTTGATAGTGACATTAAGTGAGTCTTTACTGGCTGGACTGAGCCTTCTGGAGCCTATTGGGTGTTAAATGGGGTTCTCTGCTCAGTGACCTCCAACAACAACTAATGTCTCCTGATCTAAGCGCTTCCTGTTGTTTTACTGGTGACGGTTAGTTTTCTATTAAGCTCATTTGAGTCCTGCACATTTTTACCCTCTGCCCTTTAAAGGGAGGGTCTACTGTTAGTTTTGGCTTCTGAATGAAAACTTTGCAGTTCAGGCTTCAAACACAGCAACTGTGAAAAAGAAAGAAAGAAAATTTAAGTTATATATCATGTTCAGCATCATGGCATGACTATTAACAACTGACTTCACTGTGGCTATTATGTGTTGGAAATTATTTCAACTTGAAGTGTTCCCAGCATCAAGCATCCTACAGGTTTTGCTAATCATCCAAAAGTCATACATTGTTGCTTTAAAAATGATGGGACTTAAATATTAGTTGTAGCACATATTAGGTATTTAATTCCGTCTTTCAGTATTTTAAACTTCATGGGTACATAGAGGTCACATTTTCTGACTTTCCTCCTAAGCCCGCGGGGCTGAAAATTCAAAAATGAAGGCTGAGGTTGTCAAAGAATTAAACTCTTCTACGAGTTTTGTGGCGGCAGGGGAACAAGGAGAAATCAATTCTGTGACAAAATCCCAAGAGCAGGCAGTACAATTAGTAAGTAGGAGGCAAGGGGCCCCTTTTCTTTCATTGCTAATGACTAAAGCTAAATAGTCTAAATCACAATGCTGATTTAAATTACATAGATTTTACTTAAACATAAAAAAAATAAAGGATTTCATCACTGCACCTTTATGCCAAGCTGGTTCAGAGCTTCATGATACATACTTAAAGGCAAAAAGCAAAGAGAGTATAGCGTTTCAATCATAATTCTGGATTTTGTGTGTTCAGTGGATGAGGTTTGATGCACCAATGTACATTCATACATATGTCATCTGAACCATTTGTTTTGAGAGGGAGCATCATCTTGAGGCTTGCAGGCTGGCCTCTCCCAAGGCAGAGCTAGTCACCCACCAAACCTTTCCTCTTCTGCTCCTCCTGACATTTTAGACCAGGGCAGTTGCTAATAAAATAGTTCATGGTGCAACTAGATCACCTAAATTACAGCAAATTGCAGGCTGTTCAACACATATGAAACTAATTTGGATGAAGTAGCTGGCTTTCAGCTCACAGGTAATACTGTTTACAGTACATGTATGTGAAGTGCCATGTCGATCTAGGACTGAAAACTCAAGAACTGTTTTTGCTTTGGTTTTCCTAGTTAAGCACAAATTAAATTATGCAGCTTAATGCTATTCAAACAGAGCTTCACGTCCATAAAATTAACAGATTAAAGAGTTCCTGAAAGTATTGGCCAAAACACAAGAATTAAAAATATTATAAGAAAACAGCTTTGAACCAATCCACAAATGAAAAACTCTCATTGTCATATTTATTTGCAGATACATGAGACATTCTGAAATCAGGACATTTTATTTTCCTCAAGCATTATGTGTTTAATTTGGAAGTCCTGTATTTTAGACCTTCCACTGAATCAAAAAAAACAAAGAGACTTCAAAAGCCATTGTTACTCCATTCAAGTCTAAACTCTGCCTTTGTTCCTACAGCTAATGAGTTTATACTGTCCTGCAGGGAGAATTGACACCAGCCTCAAATAAATGAAAGCAGGCCAAATGTTGGTAAGATCAGAGCACTAAAGTAATTATGGGTTGATTAAATGTTTATCTTCTTTACAGGTGGGAAGGGAAGAATGAAAATGAAGTAGGAAGATGCAAAGAAACTGGCAAGATTCACGTGACAGTCAATCACAAGTACTACAGGCCAACTGAAGTGGTAAGAAACAGCCCTCTCTCAGCTTTTCAAATGAATAATCCAATCATTCAGCCAATAAATTGCTGCATTTGGTCAGTACTCTGTGAAAACGGCTTAATTGTGCTCCTGCTGCTAGCTTTCAGAGCTCTAAATTAGCCCACTTGCCCACCCCCTCACAGACAGCTGTCTGGGAACAAGCAGGCAGCATTGCTCAGGAGGAGTGTCTTTGCCCTGTTACAGAGATGCTACTCTGCCTCAGTCACTGAAGGGGAGGAGGGATGCTTAGTGGAATGAAACATCACCTCATGGGAAACAAAACAAAGTGTACACCAACTTGTTGTTCCTCTGGTCTTGAATGGGTATGTGGTCATCTCTCCTCCAGCTGTAAGAAGGGAAAGCAGAAGAAGGTGAGCACTGATAGGCTTGATTTTTAAATTATCTCCCTCTGTGTCTTCATGACAGTGTTTCAACTCCCATGACTATCCCCTGTTTAACTTAGATCTTTGTAACTTTGAGTACCACAAAATGTGCATTTCAGAAGCGAAGGTGTGCTTGGTTTTCTCAGGTGTTTTGCAGGGTCTCACTCTGTAAATGCTCATTCACAGAATACATCTTTACTCCCTGGAACACCTGACTGAAGTCTACCAGGGATGCTAAACCAGTACACACTTTTGGCAGGACTGAGCCACTAAACTCTGTGCTCAAGTTGCCTAATGAGCATAGAATCATCAAATAGAATCATAGGATCATCAAATAGAATCATAGAATCATCATTTTGGTTGGGAAAGACCTTGAAGATCATCAAATCAAACAACTCAGCATGCAAAGGGAAAAAAAAGAAAACACACAGTATTTCCAAGTCAGGCAGGATAGTGGCAACACACAGAGTTGGTACAGGACAGAGCCTGGTTTCTGGACACGGGGAACAATAGCCCCAGTTGTGCAATGTGGGAGTGGGTGTGCCCAGGAGAGGATGTTCTGGTCTCCTGGGGAGGGTGAGCATCAGCTGTCAGTCAAGTCGTCTCAGAAGTGTGTGAGGACAGCACATTTGTCTGCACGTGTGGAAGTGGACACGGGGTTCTAAAGTGGAAATACAAGAGAGGAATAGAGACTTTCTTGTTATGCAAAAAAGGGCTGGGCCCTGTATCAGAATCGAACCCTAGGAAGTCATTAAGAGCTGTCTGTCATTCTGTGCTTTGGTAAACTGTCAGGATGATAAGGAGGAGGAAGAGACAAAAGGACTTACCAAACAGGAAAAGGACACTTGACCCAACAAGTCTGCTCATTGTGAGACCCACTTTCTTGCTTTGTCATACCTAATTCTAACAAGTAACATATTCACTCCTCAAAAATTCAAGGGTTGTATGTAGTTCTGAAAACTTCACAAGCTGTGTTTCCACCTTATTCATGTGCTCAGATATTTTCTGCTGTAATATCGATGCCCGTGGTCTCCTCTCTGTCCTTAGTCTCCTTTTTGGGAAAACAATTTTTAAATTCAGCTCACTATAGGCTTGTCTGGTTTGGGAAAGTGGATAAGGGCAGGTCTCTCAGGAATGCTCACATAATTTCTAGTGGGTCTGTACATGAGTATAAGGATGTATTAAAATACAGAGTGGAAAGGGGTGTTGAAAAAACACGACATACAAACTCTGTAGACACCTGATGTATATCTGAAGTTATCTGGTCTGTCATAGGCCACCTTCCCTTGGGCTCCATCTCTCTTCCACTGCCCTCATCTTACCTTGTGTTTAACCCAATCCCTACTTGGTTCCTGTGAAAGCTGCTCAATCATGATCAAGGTAGAACCACAAAATGAGTTTTGAAGTACCTTTGCCTTAAGGCATGTGCAGATGAACTGTGAGCAGGCTCCTGTAAGGCATCCTGCAATCAGTTTCCTTCTTAGAACATCTCAGAATGGAGACCCAGAATCACTTTTTTTTTTTCTTTTTTAATCCTGATTTTGCTTCCATTCCTTATCAAAGGCAGTTTGTTTCATCAAGGAATCACATCTGTGCAATTCCACAATGCCAGACCAAAATCCAGTCCATCGTGAGAAAGCAGGGAGAATCTATGAGAGAACTGAAGCGGTCTGACAGCACTTACCCCCTCCCACCACCCTCACTAAGACCACTGGAGGCAAGAAAGCCTCAGGCTGACATTTTGGAAGGGAGTTTAGTCAGATCAGTTAACGGGAATTCTACTGTTGAATCCCAGCTCATGCAGAAAATCTGATGCTCGGATTCTCACGTCTTATTTGGAAAGGTTTCTGTCTGTCTGTCTCTCTAAAATTTAACATGGTAAACTGGAAAGTGAAAATAAATATAATTTAATCTTGTGGACAGTCAGCCCTGACAGTGCCAATACATTCATTTAAAAACACATTTGTTTTCTTCAGTTAGTGATCCCTGGGGTCAAGGCCTCCCATTGAAAAGCTTAGCTGTACTGAAGAAGAAACCTTGAAACGTGAGACTGTCTTCTGGTCAAACTAAGTAGACCCTTTGAATGCCTTGACTCTAAATCTCCTCACTCTGCTTTTTGACTGCTCTGGGGCCCCCTGATATTTACTGGCCTTGGGAACTGTTTGTGCTAATGCTTCTAATGCTTGTCTCTTTCCTTCCCTCCTTGCGTCTTGCCAACTACAAACCTATCAGTATCATTTCTTTCAGCTTGTATCTAATTCCTATCAGTATCTTTTCTGACTCTTTCTAAATTTATTTGGAGACTCTAACCTGCTGGAAGGATTGGGGGAAAAATGTTACTTTTACCTGTCTTTAAATCAGCAGTTTTCACACAAGCTTCATGACAGGTTTGCTGGTTATACTGAACTTGATACGCTATGAAAGAGCTCTCATGCATTTTGCAGACTTTTTTAGCACATGGCTAGTAAGGTCATACTTCACACTCATTAGCTGCCCTAGTCGTGTAAAGATAAGTTTCCACTACAGTTTGCTCACCTGTACAATTTAGATACTTCCGAAATCATCTCTCTAGTCTTTCCTACGTTTGTTACTATCATAATGTTCATATTTTAGGTAGGCAACTTAGATTATTTCAGTGTCAGTATAGAGTGTTTGGTATTCACAAAAGTAATATTAAAATTCATTTTCAATGTCTTTGAAAAGTTAAAACTGAAATCCAGTGAGCCGCTTCAGACAGTTAGAAGCAAGCAGCCCTGTAGCACCGGATGTCAGAAGCAACAGGTCTCTCAACCCCTGAAGTTGGTAATTTTTAGAGAATTAGGGCCTGTCTTTAATTTTCTTATCTTTCAGCAAGATAATCACTATTAATTTGTATGCAGAAGTTTCCCTCCAATAATTGCACAATTACTTCTAATCAAATTATGCCCATTAAAGTCTTCGAGTAAAATTGCCTCTATTATTTTTGCATGGCAAATTATTAAGCTAGCAGTTCTATAGGAGCTTGCTTCATTTCGTTGCCCTTTCCTGTGGTAATGAAGATTAACTCCAGGTCTCACTGGTCTGTCCTGTCATCACAGAACTTAAGATGTATATATCTCTCAGGCTACTTTTTAAAATGGAGGGGAAAAAAAAAGATAAACTTTTTAGCCATATGCAAGTGTTGGTTTTTTTTTTTTTCTGAATCTAATGCTCTGCAGTGTTAACAAGGAATTCTTCCCCTTCCCTTCTACTTGTTCTGTAGTTATCCTACTGCTTGCCTAGGATAGGAACTACAGGTTGTACTCATGCATCACGTTTGTTATGAACTCACATGGCTGGGACTCTGAGGATATACATACATCAATGCAAATTTCCTTGCTTTAAGCAAGCCCTGGAAACTCTGTCACAATGTGATGCTAATATTTAAGCAGTCATCTAGCCTCTTATTATTTTTCTTCAAAGAAAAAAATGGGCATGCTAACTTGCTAACTTCTTCCTTTTGTTATATGCCTTAAGCATTAAACATTTTTCTCCCAGTCCTTTCTAGTATTGATTTAAATGAAGCTTCATGTAATAGGAGAAAAAAAAAATCATGGCACTGTCAAAAGATACTTTGTCCTCCTGTATTTATTTCTTTAAAGCTGCTGTTTCTAACTCCTAAGAAGTCCTATATCCCTCCTCATCAAGTTGATTACTTTTCAAAAAATTATTACCTGTATCTAAATATCTACAAATAGATAATATACAAAAGAAATGTCTCAAGTCTGCTATGTGTTGCTTGCACTAAACTTTACATCTCTTCTTAACTGTATTTGGCCTCAGTTGCCCTTTTCCCTCCTTGGAATTAAGCAGAACAGCTTTAAATTTCAGTCTCTTCAGATGTTTTTTAAAAATTTAGCTTTATGTTTCCCATGTTTCATAAGATTCCAGTAAAAATTCCTTGGGGCATATCACATTCTCCCAAAGTCAGCTTTCTTGAAGTCAAAAACATTTCTGAACTCCTCTAAGTGTTCCTGCCCTAAAGAGCATTTAGAGTCTAATGAAACCATGATCACAAAAACCCTAAATGCCCTGTGCTTCCACTGTAGTTTTCATACAAGCTTCATTTCCTACCCTTAAGTTCAGAGCCGCCTGTGACTGTAAACTGTTCAGATGTCTACATGAGGAAACACATGCTTCCCTTCCTCAAGGATCTTTTTTGCTCATCAATGTCAATATGTGGCCTGTATTTAATACTCATGAAAATGCAATGAGAGCGTTCGAGGAAAAATAATCTTCATATTATTTTGCTGTCTGTTTTCCTCACAAGGAACCAGGTAAAGACGTTGCAAGTTGTCATAATTCTGACAGCCTTCTGTTATCTGTGGTTTGGGTTTTTTTTTTCCTCCTTTTCCTGAAAATGTGTGTCAACATGTGAAAACTACTGCTTTGGTAAATTATTATCTCAGTTGTCCTTAATTCTCCTGCAAGCTGACTTTGCTACTGTGTTAGCCAAAACATTTATATCTTTCCTTACTTCAAACTCAACATTATATCTGCATTCCTTTGGCACTCTCTTCCTTTTATTTGTCCCTCCTGCTAATAAAATCTGCGGTAGATTTTTGTTTGTTTATTTTAGGAGGTATCTCTGAAAACATACATGTCAAATTCAGCCAAGAAGAGTAATGATTCATAGTAACTTGTCTCTGTATAGAATTTATAAGGCACTGAGCACTTAGCATATTTTAAATGGTTCTCAACAAGCATGTCAAAAAGGTTTGAAAAAAATAGTACCACTGTATTCCTGCTTCTGAAACACATGTATGGCAGAGCAGATGGCACTGTTTGAGCTGAGATCATGAGGCACTGGCAAAGTTAGGAGAGCTTAGTGGCACTGTGCTCTGCTGCCATTCCTAGCAGACACAACCATCCCTCCACAGGCAGCTTTCTACTTTTTTTATTTAATCCTGATCTTGTTCATTTTAGTTGTTCCTTAGAAAATAGGAAGATCATTTGCGCTTCCTCTCCAGATGTCACCAAACCTGGGAAGCCTCAGTAGGCTCATGTCCAGTCTTGCTCACTGTCTCGTTTAATTGTCTTAACAGACTCTTAGCAGGAGCCCTAGCTTACCTCTTTTCTTGTGGGAGCAGATACTTACTATGTGCCTCTTCAATGCTCACACACACATTTGTGACTTTTTTGCTTTGTAACTAGCTCATTACATCAGCATTAGGCAGGCATATCCAATAAAGGAGTCCCTCTGGACACCACTGTTTGCAGTCCTTATATGCTATGCTTTACTTGATTGCTTCACTTTGCGTCATCCTACTCCTCCTCTGCTGTGCCTCCAACAAAATATTTCTCTGGCGACTTCTACAACTGGCTCTGTTCCCCTTCCTCCTTCACCACCTCTTTGCCTGCTGTCATTTCTGAGGTTTTAAAACCAGCCATGTGTCATCTGTGACCTTCACATTTTCATTGATCTTCCTGAGAACATCAGCCCGTCTCTCTCAGTCTGCTTGCTGATTCTCTAATACCACAACTATCCGACAAGACTAGCCAGAGGAAGAGGGAGTCCTGTATTCCTGGGGTCTTGGTTGGAGTGCTTTTGCACCCTGGTGTTGCACCGTATGTTCATTTACAAGATCAGTCGTTTTTCTTCAGAAATATTCTCACTGCCTGAAGAAATCTCTGACTTTGGGCAACACAATTTTCCACTCTGGGTGGGTAAAGAGATTGCAACCCCATTGAAAAGCTAGTGTGTAAAGATAAAGCTGTCACCTAGGCAGAAGGGTTGGCGGTTTGAATTTATTGCGTGTTTTTTAAAATGCTGTTCACACATAGCAATTAGAAGCAATCTTGGATGTGCCCGATCCAGGCTCAACTCCTGAAAACAGATTTTAAAATTAAACTTAGGTGACTAGAGGCTTAGGTGACTGAGGGAGAGTTGAATGAGGATAGGAGGCTGTTTACCTCCTTAATTAGGCCCTGATTCAGCCAAGCATCCAAGCAAGTGCTTCACTTCAAGGGCATGAATAGTTAATAAGGACAGTTTCCATACCCGAAGCGAAGAGTGTGCTTACGTGCAATGCTGCATCTTAATATGAAACAAAGCAATTCATCTGTGATGGGAACTGAGATGGCCAGCCCAAACGTTTGTGGGAACTCAGGAGGTGCCAGTTTGTTTGCCTGCTCCATTGTACCTGAGCACAGTATTTGGGAACAGAGCTGCTGAGTTTCTTTGGCCAGGTTCTCTTAGGGTGGCTTTGCAGGCAAGAAGGAATTAGACCAAGTTCATACAGTTTGTAGTTTTAATCAACTGCTCCTGCAGTGACGTTTCCTGCCCGTAATTCTTCTCTGCCTTCCTGGCAGTGGGGGGTCTTACCACCATCTCTTCACTTATTCATGTTTATTCATGCACAGAAAGTCTCTATCTCACCTCTTATCCCTTTGCCCTCCCCCTTCTCTTGGCCTGCCATTTGGCCTCTTACTCCCCCTTGTTATCTCTGTCTGCTGTCTCACTCTCATTTGGACCATCCCTTGTTTTGTTATCACTCCCTGTCCTATTCATGAGCCATACAAACACTCCCTGTGCTCCAGCAGATGTGATAGGAAATACGAAGCCCCTGAATGGAAGTCACAGGCATAGGAAAAAGCCTGGAGCAGGCAAAAGCCATGACAGAAGTCCAGGCTCGGGCAGCACCAAAGACACATTTATCGCAACTGCCAAGTATTCCCTCCTACCAACATTCTCTGCCGCCTACAGTCTATTCCCCATTTCCAACACAAGGTCAGACATTCAGAAGAGCTGAACTGTTGTCCAGACCATGTTTCAGAGTGCCCAGTGAGACTGGACTACTGGCAGAGCATCTCAGCACAAAACTGTTCCCACCAGGGCTTTCTAAAGACCTTGGTGTCAGAGGTAGCTGAGGTCACTTACAGACCTGATAGCTGTTTCGCATTCAAAAGTGAGAGCGTGTCTGAAGATCTTTCTGCCTTTCAGAAGCTGTTTATTTTATTTTACAATGGGATTTTAAAAGTCAAGCAATACGTTAACAATGCTGTTCACATTTTGACTGTGTTTCCCACCACGTTGTAACCTTTTCTTTTAAGCATGCTGTGCCAACTCAACTCTTGCAGTGGTTTTAGAGTGGCAGCACTGAAGAGTAAATGACATGATTTATGTGAAAATATAAACAGCTTTTGAATAAAGAGGATGTGAGACAGAGGTGACGTTTCCTTCAGCAAATCTGGAATTAAGGGCTAGACTCCCCTCTAACTTCTCCAGTCTTCACAAGAGCTTGCCTGCCTTCAGCTGTTTGTATTTTATTTTATGGGTGAGTGGGTGCACAGAGGAAGACGACAGCCACAGAGTGTTCATGTGTTTCATCTGAGAAGCCAAGAGATGGTTTTAGTCTTGCTGAAAGCAGCTTCTGGTGAGTTTGGGTCAGCAGATGCCTTGACATCAGCCTTTTCAGCGTGAAGTCTTACAGTCATCAGTTTGCTGAGGTGCTAGCTGTCTTGAGTCTGAGTATGCCATGGCATCCAATATTTTTCCTGCTTAAAAGATGGTACTTCAAGCCACTGATTCTCCAAATCCTAAGCCCCCTTCCCACAAAATATGTACCACTGTTACTTTGGTGCTGATTAAGATGTTATCAGAGTGCAGTTGTTCCTGTGAGGGACACCCCATGGCAGAGTGTGAAAGGGCCATATGGACTAGGTTAGGAGAAATGTAGAAAGAGGTAGCCAGTTCTGAGGAAGCAGGAGGGTTTCAGCATTTGTATCCAAAAGTTTTCATTTCATGTTTTTTAATTGTTCATGGTCCAAAAATAACAGTAGGTTTCTTTTACTTTCTCTTTTTTTTTTCTTTAGTTATTTGATGTTTATTCTCCTAGAAAACGTGGAATGTTTTAACTTTACTAATGGGAGGGAAAAAAAAATCAAAAAAGTATTATGCCAAAAAAAAAAAAAAAGATAATAAAATTGACTTTTCAGTTTTTCTCAGGAAAGACCAATTTGGGGAGATGGAAGAGTACTTTTCTGGTGTAGTCAGGTTCTCTTTTAGACTGATCATAGAGATCTTCTCTCTTGCCCCAAAAAAGTCCACAAGAAGCTTTTTTTCAGTCTTGTATCTCTGTCCTCCATCATTTACAATTTCTCTCAAAGGGGCAAATGGTTGAGAGGAAATAGAGTTTTGGAAGTGGTTGTTTAAAAAAATAAATAAACCTTCACCTTTCCCCTCTACCACCTTTAGAGTAATCATTTGTAAATTACCAACTTCGTAATAGAGGCATGAAGAGGTGTGAGACCTTTGTTATTGTGATGATGATTTTGATGAGTGCTTAACCACCTTCCATATCTTCCATGTCTCATCTTTGAATTCCACTAAAAATCTGTAGGAATGATTCTGACCTTAACAGTGTTAGAAACATTTTACATCGTTATTCTTACTTCCTTAGTGTTCAAGGAGAGCTTGTATGGTTGAGTTGCAGGGGAAACTGAGCCTCATAGATCTAAACAGCTTTTTCTTTTTTTGTCTTGCTGAATAAAACCCTGGAAAATTATCTCTGTGGTATAAACCTCTGCAGTGCTTGTCATGAACCAGGAAATGGAGCTTCATGCCCATCTTGGATGCTTCCCAAATTGTCTGATGTCCCAGCTGGATGGGTGAAAGAGGAGACAGTAATTATCTGCAGGGCAGGAGAGACTTAAACATTAAAGAGCTTTATGCCTAGGATCATCTGGAATTTTTGCTCATTCCTCACATATAGTGTCTGAGCTCACCAAAGCAGACAATATGAAAAATATTAACAGGATTCAAGAAGACATTAGTAATAGATTAAGAGTGCATGCCTCTCTTGCAAGACTCTGTTTTTCTTGATTTTTTTTTTCTTTCAGCCATAAAAGTGTAAAGGTGAGTAGGTGAAGTCAATTTTAATAATTCACAGACGATAATATATCTATTTCTCACTTGACAGAGCTAGTGTTTAAACTATTAGCATTGTCTGGCATAACATAAAACAGCATCAGTCACTCATCCCTTTGAAACATCTAACCTAGCCTCATTTAAATTTCTTCCTTCCAGCTTTGCCAGTACATTTTAATAGTCTTGGTAGAGCTCTCAGCTGACTTGTGACTTCAGACTTTATCTACCAGGTTGTGGTTAGGAATGGAGTAACACAGCACCATTCCTCGTCAGCTTTTCCTGCATGCACTGGCACAGAAACCTCAGTGCTGCAGATGGACATTGAAATTCAAAACAGACCACTTAACTGCTGAACAGAAACGAGTTTTTAAATCAGATTTTCTTCTTGGAACACTGTTCTGTAATTTTTGAAAACACTCCTTTTTAGTTGTTTTTTTTTTTTTTCTTCCTCCAAATTGCTGAACTGGTACTACTTTGCAGTCATGCTTAGTATTGAATAAACTGTAAGAGGAAAGGTAGATTAACAATAATGAAAACAAGAAAAATGTATTTTAAAATAGGATGCCCGCCTGCTTTTTTTGTAGTAATCTGTGACAAGTTCATGTTTATAATTCACTACATCTGTTACTGAGTTAGTGCTTTGCAGACCTTAGTTTTACAAATTTCCAGATTGGCTGACTTGCAGTGGAATTGCTTTTGTTGTTTTGTTTTTTTCTTCTGTTTGACCCATAAAATATTACACTTTCACCTTCTGATTTAGAAAGCAAAAACATCTATTAAAACTTCTTTACAATAAGAAAGACTTCTGACTAAAGCAATTGGCTCCCACTATAGTTTTGCCTTAGATAACAGTTGTAAATTTCTAAACCTCTAATCTTTGGCACCATTTCCCTCTTGATCCGAGTTTCTATTTCCATCTGTTGAGGGAGATTAAAAAGTGGGTTATGAAGCGAAATTGGAAACAGAGGAAATGTGAAGTTGTAGGAAGAACTCAGGTGAGCAATATGTGCAAGTTTGCTCTGCGCACTGTTTTCATAGCTATGAAACAAACCCTACTGGGGCCTCTTCTTAGACTGCAGTGTTACAGGGGATCACATGTTGTGACACTCACTCCTCACTCCAAACAATTCTTCTGTAGTGCTAATCCTATAAGGTTACCACAGTCTTTTATCCTGCACATAGCTGTCTGAAAAGGCTTGCAGATGAATATCCAAGGTAGTATAAAGGTGTTTTTCCTGACCTTTTTTTCCCTGTCTCCTCCTCAAGGTGCTTATTGGTATTATCTCTGTATTTCACGTATTTGTTAGATGCCTTCTGGACAACTTCTGGGCTTAAAAGAAAGACCAAAATTAATTTTGACTGATGAAGTGAATCTCAAAGGAGTCAGCTCAGGCACTGTAAACAAAAAGTTGGCATGATTAGAATCTGACTAGCCCTAAAGGTAAGCCACCCACCACTATAATAATTCAATAGCTGGATGGCATAATGAATGCTAGAGGAAGGTGGACACAGGAGTGAAAACAAAAACACAGGAAGGTGCATTATTCACAACAGTAGAGGTTCACAACAGTGAAGACTTATGTGCATTTGAAGAACAGCCAAAGGGAGTTGCTGACGGATGACAGGCAGTTTATGTGCTGGAAGCTCATAAGAAGTAGTCATATTTTTGCCTTCCACTATTAGTGACCACAATTAGTTCTACTTTGGCTTAACTGCTGGATGGAGTTTAAAAAAAAAAAAACCAAAACAGTAAAATACATTATGTAATTAATCAAGTTCCTAAATTTGTGAAGGATTTCAGGATTTCCTACTCCAGAGTAACGCATGGAACAATTATCTTTTATACTCTTGATAGCATAGCTTGCTATGACTGAGAATACCCTAGATGCAAACATCTGCATCCAGCAGGTACTTCAGATAGTGATTTGGTTTTGGGGGAAAGGAGTGTCAGGGCCACAATTGCTGGGGGGAAGCTTCTGGGAGAAACCATCCCTTGTGTGCAGGTACATGGCACTCATGTACTTGCTGTGTTTTTTGTGAGGATCAGCATTATATGCCAGAGTTTGTCAAATGTGCCTTTTGTACATTCACATACAAACAACTGACTGGAAGGTTTAGCTCCAGCACTGGGACAACACAGACAACTGCCATTCGTCTATCTGGGTGTAACTCTCTAGGTCTTTGATCTGGGACAGACCGTTTAGAAATGTGACAAAGCAGATGGAGTCACTGTTGTTTTTGGCTGGAACTGCCAAGGATTGTCGCATTTATGGTGGTAAGAGGAAAGAGCCTGCTGAAGAGATATGCACCGTGATCAGGGAAATGTGATCAATAACTCATTTTCCACACAGCAATGACTGCCATTTACTGCTAGAAACATAAAAAGCTAAATGCATTAGAAGTGAATGCATCCTTGGTTTGTGTATCAACTTTCTCCTTACTACCAACTACTTTTTTTTTCTGTAAGGCCTGAAGAAGTTGGATTATCTCTCAAGTTTCCCAGTGTCTTTTGTAACTGCCAAGAACTCAGCTTGACACCATTTGCAGTTATCAGTGAGCATAACTTCACAAGGCATAGTATATCAAAAATGCCCTCAAACACTAGGTGACGTGAAGGCTTTCTCAGGGATCCTATGTAACTTGTCAAAGATACTTCAGGAGATTGGCATGCTTCAGCAGGTATATCAAACCTGTGTGTCTCTTCCAAAAGCTGTGAGTAGTTTGTTGAGGCAGAGGAAGGAGCTTTCTACAGGAAAATCTTAATTTTAGATCAGGATTCAAAGTGAAGGAATATCCAGTTAGATTTTTGTGAGTTTCCTTTTCATTCATTGATATCAACTGGCCAAATTTTAATCTCAAAGTAATAGCATTTAAACATTGACAGTGATTTCTATAGATATGCACTTTGAACAAAGGCATTCTGTTGATTTAAATTATTTTAACATGGAAGATTCTTGGATAAGGAAAGAGAGGCTTGGCCTTTTCTGTAAGGATAACCAATTCAAACTGTAATGTGAATGGGAAGAGATGACTTGACAGTGCACTGGTGGAGGTGAACAGTCTAAGTTCTATGAAAAGGGTGTTGACAAGCAGTGATTTTTGGGAAGCCTCCAGATAAAGTCCAGACACAGACTTTAGGGATTTAGGCAATATAAAAATTGTTATTAAAAAAATAACCACAACAAAACAACAACAACTTTATATCAGCTGTGCCTGCAGTTTGGTTTGGAGGGGTTTTTTTTGCTTTTTTTTTTTTTCCACAGACTTTTGCTCTATTAAATATTTCCAGAAACACTTGTACAGTTAAGCCCAGTGCTGTGGAAAGGACTAATATCCTTTTTTGATAGACTCTTCCTGTGTTGCTTTTGTGTTAAATCAAGTACATTTCAGCTGCAAGTTTAGGCTTCTTAAAAAAAAAACATAATAATGCATAGGGCCTTGAGCCTGATAGACCTCATGTGGACCTTGGGCTAAAATGTACACATTAGGTATCATGGTGGTAAGTGGCCTTGCATATTCACATAGCCTTAGACATAGATAGAGACTCCAAGAGTAAGTTCCAAGCATGCTAACAAAATCATTTGCTCATGTCCCAGATACTGTTTTTCTTTGGTTTGTTCTCATCCCCAAATTCATCTTTATTTTGCCTAATAAGGTGATGCTTTGGGGCGGGGGATCTTACAAGAATTCTGTTTGTGGTTTCTGTTTTGTCCCGTCTACAAAACATCCCATTGATTGTTGCTGCAAAGAAGCAAACAGATTCCTCATTTTTACTCACAGATCTCTCCTGAAAACTTTTCTTGCCCCCCAAAATCACTATACTAGTGATGTGCAATGACTTCTTGTGGGTCTTGATGACACACTGTTGTTTGCTATTGTCTCCTGGCACTGCCCTGTATCTCTGTTTACTTGTGCTCAGTTTTATATCCTGAAGGCATATGCATGCAACTTGGCCTAATGAGATGGGTTGAATAAAAGAAACAATCTGGTCGCAAGAGTGTGAAATGCATCAGTGCAACAAAAGCAGAGTAAATTAGCTCATATAAAACCCTGTGTTTATCATGGTACTAGTAAGGCTTCATGTTGTTCAGTGATGGCCTCAGACTATGAACATTTTGTGCAGGAAATTTATTTTTTGTCCTGGTTTGCCACACAGCTAGAGCAGGAAGACTCTTGATGATGGCAATGGGTTTAGATGCAAACTGTAATAATCATCATTATATGTTTGCTAAGATTTGAGAGAAGTGTATACAGGAACCTATTTATTATATCTGTTAAGGTCCTGACCCCTAAGTGCAGACTTCCACCTGCATGCAGAAGCTGAAACAGGCACACCAAACCTAGTTCATTGAGTAACAAGACCAATTTTCGTTGCCCTGAGACCCAAGGAGCTCATCCTCTTACTGGAAATTGCTTGGACACCATCTTTAAGTGATTTACAGTAGTTTTATTAGTACTTTCCCCTATTTTAAAAATTGATGGAAGCCTGTTGTGAAATTTTAGATCCTTCTTCCTTCGCATTAGAGTTTCACGTTAATGGTCTGCAACAGTTACCTCACATATTTGTGATGATCCATTCTTTGAATATAAAGCTCTTGTCTGCTTGCAGTTAAAGGAAGATCCAAAGAAAGCAAAAATATCTAGCATATAGCCATGGTCTCCACTATCACCTCATTAGCCAATTTTACAAATTGAATCTTTACAGGGAAAAAAATATTCTGACCTAGTGGTTTGTTTGCTATGTCATGCAAGTGTTATACTGGTGACTGTGTTACTATCAATTTCAAACCAGTGCGCATTTTCAGTAGTTGCAAGGTATCTTACAAACATTCCCGGTGTTGTGCTTTAAAAAGTTGTACTTTATATTCAAAACAACTAAAACATTGTAGGAGGTTCCATCTAGCTCATATATGGATTGTACAGTTCCTATCTTTTTTTTCTTTCAGAAAAATGCAGTTAGTATCTAACAGATCCAATAGGCCCATCCTGTATTTTTTTTACTAAAAATAGTAAAACCCAAGGTTAGAAATCAGCTGGTTAATGTCATTGATTTGCTGTGCCCCCTTGTCTGAATTGTATACACTTTCTGATACGAAAGACTTAGAAAGTTTGGTGCAGAGAATTTGGGAATTCATTTTCATTACACTGTGACTTTCTTCCACATTAAAATGGGCTTTACAGGGAAAGTTTAGCATTATTATTAAACTAATTGAGAGAAGGCTCAGGTATCAGCTTAATTCTGCTACTGGTACATGTCATGTGGAGAGTGTACAGTGCTTTTGCAGGGCTGAGACTCATCTCCTGTCCTGTTTCTTCTCACCATGTGCTTGTGCGCAGGGGGATTATACCTCTCTATTGAGATACATTGTCTTCATACTTTGTTATTCTCCCTAGCCTTCCACGTTCTGTACTGTGATCATCTAATCACCCATCCTCCTATATCATCTTTAAGCATTCTATTATTTTGCTTTCTCTTTCCCCACAATTGTCTGTTATCACTCAGTTCTGCCTTTTTAAATGTCTTTAGACAATGCATTTTTACTCAGTTACATCTCTTCAGAACTAAAACGCTTCTGGTTTACTTAGTGGTGGATTTTTTTTTTTCAAAATGAAATACGAGACTCTTGCCCCAGAACACAAATTCCCCGCTCTCATTACTCCCTAGCACCTACTGCCTCTCTCTGCTTTTGCTGCCGAGCTAGCTGAACATGCAAATGTCTTCTCCATCTTTCTACAGAAACAAAACTGTAGGTTTTATTCTAGGAGATGCCTTTTAAAAAGATCTCCAAGAATCCCAGGTTCTGCTTATACAGAACAAAAGCAAAAAGGCACATGCCTGGAAGTACAGCACAGGCAAACAAAAAATTAAAAGGGGGAGAGAGTTCAACTTCTTTTTTTTTTTTTCCCAGATATTGGTAAGTAAGTGAAACAGAACTTGATTTGGTGTTCATTGTTGATGAGATGCATGTGCTGTGCACATACATGTGCTTTCTCTCTCCTTCTTCTCTGTTTAAATCCTATTTAAACAGTGCTCAGTGACTGCTGGGAGTTGTAATCCATGTGCAACTCTGTCATGAGGCAAACACCAGCTGGAGGAACGGCTCTACAGAGCAATCTGCAAGCAGTTGAGTTGCTCAGGAGTCATAAAAGAGGGGGAAAAGGGGTTCACAAGTACTCAGTGCCTTTTGGAAAGTGTTTCTTACACTTTCTTTAGAGCTACAAAGTCTGTAACTTGTATAGTTTCTTCTGCTTAACCAGGGACAAGATTACAAAACAGAAAATGATAGAACTTCACAGCCAAATTGGTACTTTGTCAGATTTGTTTGACAAGGTTTTTAACACAGATTCAGAGTAGCCTGAAAGCACCTATAAAAATCTGTTGCTTACTACACAGAAAGAAAATCAAAATCTTTTGCTTTTTACTGAAGGGAACTTTTTTTTCCCCCTACCAGAATCACCAATTATGTGATTATTTCTGCTCAGTTCTCTAGTTCTGATCCATGTTTCCATGATCTATCTCTAAAGTCCTTGACTGGTTGTATTTGCAGAAAGTTATCTGAGAAGCACAGATGTTTGGAAGTTTACCTTTCTTTTAATTAAATAATGTGTTAGGGTATATTTATAGCTTTGTTGATTGAAAGCCATAGGTTAACAACTCCCATACTCCAATACTATTGAGTAATTGCCCAGGGCACTATCCTAACACTTCTGTAAAACAAAGCACAAGGGACTGGTAGTGTAGAAAACTGTAGAATTTTATAAGGGAACTTTAATAGGGAGCACTATTAAAAATAAATATCTCTGTTTATGGATATGGGCTAATGAGTGGAACGCTAAAAAAAGATGCTAAGCAGTGACAGCTTCAGCAATAGAAAAGATAAACCTCAAGAGGTAATGGTGAGTGCTGAATATCTCATAGTTGTTACTACTGATTTTTCTTGCACAGTTTCCTTGGTGTTATGCTCAAAAATAACAAGTTGGTACCTGTGTTGTTGCAGAGCAGATCTAGGGAATGTTTGAAGGTGCAATGAGTTCTAACCTGGTTCTAAGGTTATTTGGACATTGGTACCTTTGAATTAAGTACATCCCGTTGTTTACACTTCCTGCTTGTAATCTTTTGCCAAGGCAGAGCTCTAACAGGTTAGGGAAATGAGGACCTTGGGAACAATCATCAGCAGAGAACAAGAAGGTAGCTTTACAAATGGTATATGCCCTCTTAGGAAAACGCATTGAATTTATATTGGTGCAAGTCATGGGCTGTGAAATAAAGCTCTTCACACCTGACATACATTACAAATTAAGCCATTGGTTCTTGAGGTGAAATTGATTTTAATGTGCTATCACGTTGGCACCTATCATAGACCACCTTGCAGCATACAGAGGCCAAAGAGGTGAAGTATGGAAATGAACACAGTCAGGTGGAGGCTGAAATCCTGGCCACAGCCTTCAGCTGAGCCTAAGTTTCATGTCTTTTCTTTTGCTAAGGTAATGTGAAGAACTACACACACAAACTATCCTGACCTGTCAGTTTGTAAGCCTTCACGAACCTACTTTAGCAGGAGGCTGGACTAGATGATCTCTGGAGGTCCCTTCCAACTCCACCCATTCTGTGATTCCTTGCCTTTTTCCCTCTGCTTTTTCCTGGTGAAATGCTGCAACTAGAAGGCTCATGAGTATCACTGTACAGCTGCTCTGAAGTGTTGATTTAAAGAATGAGTTAATAAAGCTTTCCCCTTCTGTGTGACTGCAAGACTGTTATAGTTCCATTGCTGCTCAGATGCTTTCATTTACTTGCTGTGACCAATTGAAAGTCAGCTTTGAAGCAAAAAGGCAAGTGATACCATGCTTAATTCACTCCTGAACTCAATCCTACATGAGTAGCTGACAGTAATGATGTTAATATTAGAGACTTAGAGAGACATTGGACCTCAGAGCTGCAGACAGATCTCTGGATCCTGAGTCCTGCTTCAGGGTGGAATTTGTGAGAGAGGCATCCCCTGCAGGGTTACTCACAGAGGAAGGAAGTAAGGGGTGGCTGGTGTCTTGGTCTCCAGCAAAGCTGGAGGACTATGAAAAGTTCAACAGTGTTGTGGTATAAATACTCCCCCACAGCCGGGATCAATAAAGACAGAGACACTGAGGGAAGGCTTACTTAAGCTGTAAATTTTCATCCTTTGGAAAATAAGTATTTTGTTTCACCTATTCAAAGGTTCATAATATCAGCATGTCAGAAGTAACCTTGGTTTTTCAAATGAGCTAATACTGACTGACAGGCATTGTTGACATGACAAAGGCAAGCAGTATACTTACTTCAAGTAACCTTGCCCAAGCATGACTGCCTGCAGTAGTGACTAAGGTGGCAACTAAGTGGTGTTTTCAGTTCATTGCCCTATTCAATTTCCTTTGGATAAAATGCTGGTGTTTTATTTGGGGGTGCTGTGAGCCAAGAATAACAAATTCTACTTAGGCAACACAGAATAGTACAAGTACAAAATCACACATGTATTCAGTAACAATTCTGACCTTGGGCTGGAGCGATGTGACATCTGTGCAGACGAGCAGAAGAGTTGTTGTACGCTTTCATCATTAAGTCAATTGAAGTTTTTCAATGTCCAAGTTACTTGTGTTTTGAGGTGAAAGGGATACTATTTCTCTGAAATAAAAATGTTCTTTGGGAAAGCAAAACAACAATTATTGCTTCAGCAAGATTTTTCAACTCCAAGAAGCTTTTTTGTGACTTTGAAGTTCTCTGTGTATTCAGTCCTAAACTCTTGATCTAGGATTGGTGTAACATAACATACATTATGCTTGGCTTCTTAAACAAGTTTTTATTGAGCTACAGTGCTCTTTGCAACCTTGGAAACTTCTTAATTCTTACTTTACATTCGTGAATTCACAGCTATCTCAGTGTGCAATGCAAACATTGGCCGTAAAATGAGCAAGTGAAACACCTCCCTGCAATTAAGAAAGGAGGTGGTTTCCTCAGTGGAAATGATCTGCATTGGCCATAGCAAGAACTACAATTCAGTTCGAGCATCTCACTTAACACTTCAGATTGTCTTTGCATATATGGGCTAGAGTCCAACAGCATTAGGAAATCCTTGGTGGATAGTAATCTGGAACACAAAAAGCAGCAGTCATACTTCAACACAATTGATAGTCTCTACTTGCTCGCAGTCTTCAGGCTAAATTATCGTGGATATGCAATTAACTGTCTTTCACAGAGAGGGTGGGTCCTTCCAGATCTAGGAGAAGAGGTCACAGATGGGGCAGTGTGGCTATGTGGTTAAGCGTATTTGAAGTTGCTCAGAAAGAGGTCCAGACTCCGGGCTCTTAGCCTCGACACATGCAAAGTCAGACAGTAAGAAATGCCATATACCACCAGCCCACCACATCTGCTGCCAGACATGACCCATCCAGACTGCAAATTCAGGCTTTTTTTTTTTTATTTTTCCCCTTTCTTCCTGTATTTTCTATCAAGCAAGTAACTTTGACTGGCATCTCTGACCTCACTCTGAGAGGAAAGTGACACAATCAAGTGGGCAGTCTTTAGTCTTGTTGACTCTGTGGAGGGAAAATAGGTTATAATCTTTGTACCAGGTATTTGTAATTTCTGAATTCCCTCTGTGGACTCTCAAGTATTTTAATTTGCATTTCATGGGGTTCCTCAAGCTAAAAGCTCCAAAATGCAAAGGAGTTTCATTACCACAACTATGGTTGGTGCCATGTCCAAAACATGAAATAATCGAGTTCATAATTTGTTTACTTGTCTGGGACAAAGCAAATAGAGAGTGTCATTTCTTGTTGAGAAAACACACTTTCTTGGCAGAGCTTAACATAGATCTTTCCAGCAGAATCTTCTCTCTTTTGAGTCTGTCTAGTGTAGGAAGAGTAGTGTTGGCTTCCCAGTTCAGTTTGCAATTTGACAATGCCCAAGGGAAGGGATGCGTCAGTTTTAAGGAATCCCCCACGCCCCACAAAACTTGGAAATTTTACATTTATAACATCATGTCTGCCTTGAGGAGGCAAAATGTTGCTATCAGGATTAACCTTTAGCTAGTTTTTTTTTGTATTATTTTCAGATGGGCAAGTTTCACTCACAAACCTGACTACCACTCTATGAATTTCCAATATTATATGGAGAGCAACATTTAGGTATCACCTTATTTATCAATAAGAAAGGTTCAATCACGTTTTGAAGAGATCTGAAGATGTTTAGCTGGTATTAATTGCTATACCTTCTTTTACTTGTTTTTCAGTGCAGTTTTAAAGGCAGGCATAAGGATTTGGGATAATTTTGTTGACGCAGCCCATTCAGAGCTTCCTTTCCTGGAAAATATCCACAGGCTGAGCAAGCTTTGTGAGCCTTGTCATTAAATACTTAATGCCTCCTCCCATTTGCACAAATGTTAGAGAGTGTCACTTGCTTGTGCTGGGTGTTCTCTCCCTGCAAGAACATTTCTTCCATGTTTATTATAATGATTTTCTTCCCTTTTTATATGATGTGGGGGAAACAAACTAGTGTATTTGATATTAAAAGTAGCCATGGGTTGATAGACATTGCCACAGCTACAGAGACTTAGCTATTTGCTTTTCACACTTTTTGAAGTGGGTTTTGAGCAGGAAAATAGGAGTCCAGGCTGTTCTTCAGTTCAGTATGTTGTACCCCATCCACCTTGTCTTTCACGTCCTGCGAGTACTTGTCGTGAAGTCCTGGCCTGCAGAGGTGCATGATGAGCTGCACTCTTCCATTGCATGTTCTGATTTTCCCTGGGGCAAGGCAAGCCCAGGCAAGGGGCAGTCAAAGCACTGGCACAAAGTTGCAAGAAGGACCCATATGAAGTCTCAATGAACTTGCAATGCTCCTATTCTGTGGAGATTTTTTTTCCAATGTTGGATTGAGCACCAAGAAGAACTAGCAAAAAGAAAGGGAGAAATAGGATTTGTGCATGAGTGGGTTAATGGAAAGAACTAGCATAGCTTTACTTCCACTCCTATCCTTCAAAAGCCATGAGAAGTTGAGTGGTACAGGCACTGTAGACTAGCAGAGGTTAAAAGCCTGTTTGAGGGCAAGAAGAGCAGTACAGCTCTTATTTGATTCTGGAGAAACATATCCTCAGCATCCCTAGATTTAGAAAATTCCTTGAAAAATCCCAGCAGATTAATATTTTCCTGTCTGGTGAATCTGGCAAAAAACCCTAAGATCTGGGAATTAGGATCAGTTTTTAAATTTTACAGATCATGAGAAATCAAACCAGAGGAATGTCACTAATTCGTTTCATGAGGTGTTCATCTCTGCTTTGCCAGGAGAATAACTGCTATATTTAACTAAGCAACAGCTCTTCAGCCAAAGCTAAACTTTGTTTCTCACTCCCACTCCCTTCATTATATCTCTGGTGGCACAAAGCCCACTGTAAAATTGAAAGTTGCCTTTCATATGACTAGGCTGCACTGAAGGAGCAGTATTAAATGCCTTTCACACATTCCTGTTTTGTCACTAAAATTTATTTGAAGGATAGGTAGTTTCCATCCCTGCTGGCCCTTGCTGCTTTAATCCAATGATTTCTCTAAATGTGCTAATAGCCTTCGATTTCCAGCTTTCAGAATGAAATAAATTATCAGTGTAAAATTATGGTGTCTGAGGTGCATCCATACACATTTTCAGCCTGGAGTGAAGCACCTGGTGAGAGATAACACAAATCTCAAGAATGAATGTGAAGACTATTCTTTAATTGAGGTGTGCTGGTAAATTCAGATCTGACCGAGGCAGACTGTGAGGACTGGCTTTGTTTAACACACCTCCAGCCTTCAGAAGGTGCAACCAAATATGATGGCTTCTAAGTGCTATGCTCCCCATTCAATTACCACGTATGTAAGCCATTCATCTTTGCTACATCTTTGCTGGTGTTTTCAATACAATGTGGCCTTTCTCCTTGGCATTTTTGCTTTGTCACTTGAAGAATCAGAACCTGAAGGAAACTCTGTGAAAAGCTATGTAAAGAGATGGTTTTGTAGGCTAACCTGGAAGTATTTCTTTACACGAGCAGCCTTGCTGAGCTCAAAGTAAGTTGTACGCATCCCAAAGGATGAAAGAGCTGTAGGATTTGTAAGGGGTAAGGTTGATTAGAACTGAAACTTACAGCTAAAGGGTCCCTTTTCCCATTATTTCCCATATTACACCAAGTAATAATATGAACAAACTGGAAAATTATGAGTAGTGAAGCTTTGTATAGTTGTTCACCTTTGCAGACTAATGGAGAAAATATGTTTAATGACAAGGTGAAAGAAAACAGATTCAGACAGTGGATGAAGGGCTGCTGGTGCTCATCACAGAAAGCCATTTTAGTCAAGGAACTTCTCTGGTTACACCCTCAGAAAGTCTGTCCTCAGCAGTCCCAAGGAAGTAGAATCGCAGAATCATTTATTTTGGAAAGGACCCTTAAGATGAACAGGTCCAACCATTAACTTAACACCACTAAGTCCACACTAAACTGTGTCCCTAAGCAACACATACATATATCTTTTAAATATCTCCAGGGATAGTGACTCAACCACTTCCCTGGGCAGCCTCTTCCAGTGCTTGAGAAGCCTTTCAGTAAAGAAATTCAATGTACATTAGGCCAAGTTTAGATTTCAGAGCCTCACAGAAAACAACCTCATAGACATTTAAATTATGTTGAAAACATGAATGAGCAGGAGTTTTTGGGATTGGAAATTTTTGTCAATGAGGTTTCATTGCTATATGCATTCCCAGCAGCAGACTTCAGTCTGTGCTTGAGCCAACACATATCTATTGGAGTGAACTTTTTGCTGCTAGGATGAAGTGGTTGTTTGAGAAGAACAATGCTTCATTTAGTGTCTGAGTTCAGAGAAATATCTAAACAACCTGGGAGCAAAGTGATCAGCTGCTGAAAAGAAACCATTTCAAGAGACTGATAGTCTTGGGCTTCATGTTATCTTCCTATGCTTTTCTTGTTTTACACCAGTGCATCCAGTGCTCTTCATTTTAAATGTGCTCAGACCATGTGGCTGCTTCTTACTGAAATATGCATATGTAGATATTTCACTTGCTAACTCTGGTTGCATTGTGTGATGTAAAGTAAGAGAAACTTCAGATGTTTTATTGACTTGGCTTGCATTTGTAGGTCTTAAAAAGCAATTGTTTGTCATAAGTTCTTTCTTCTTTTACCTGTACTTTTCCACGGTGTTTTCTTTTTTGTAAATCCTTCACATCTGTTCCACCGTTGCTGATCCTAGAATAGAAGTATACTGTTCCTCTTTGTAGCAAGCATGCTAACATGGTTTATTTGGCTTACTACTTTACAGGTCTGCGACTTAGTCTTGGAATTTCAGGCACTTAAAGGCTTCAAATTCCCTATTTCCATCTCATTTTCATCCACATAAAACAATGCATGATCAAACTCTACCTGCTTACATCTCACTTTTCTGACTCACTGGTATATATTTATACCAGAATTTTAAAGAAGATTTAAAATAACAGCTTTTATTTGTGGACATCCCATCCTTCCCTTTTTCTGTGCCAAAATGATGCAATAATAAGAATTTACAGTTTTAGCATTTCCTTTGTATGCAGGTTCCTGGTTTGTTTCTATCTTCTAAGAACCTGTCTACGTGCATTGCACAAATCCATTTAGCTTTCAGAGAAATTTATTTGCTCTGGTAAGATGTCACACAAATCTGAAGTATAAGCCCTTTACTGCTAGCAACTATACATGCATAGGCATATTTGCCTGTAAATCTATACTCCTAATGAGTTTTCACTTGCTAGCAGAACTGTTTTATTACTTTTTTTCAGACGCATTATTACCTCTTTACCCTGGAGTAAGAGCTGATCGTGTCCTACTACTAAATCTTCTACTTGTCACAGTCCACAAAAGTGTTTGTACAAAATCTGGATTACTTTCTCATGTCTCTTCCCTTGCTAAATGTGTCTGCTCAGGCTAATTTATACATAACAAAGATCATTAGGTGAACCACATTTACCAATATCATATTCCCCATAGAGAACTTTGGTAAATGTTGCAATGCCTCAAGAAATGCCAATCAAACTAGTCATCGAGACACATCTTCAGGGTCTGTCCTGCATGCTTCAGGCACAAGTGCTTGATGATACCACAAAAATGTGGCCTGTTGCTTTCGTTACCGTAGGTCCTCGAGCTTTTTTAGTTTTATGACAGTCTTGACACAGTTCATATGAGGTGGAGGAACAAACAGCGCTGGTGAGAGAGGCCGTGATCAGCCAGGTGAGAGCCACAGCTCTGCAAGAGGAGTGGAGCCCGATGTTCCCTGTGGGAGGGAAACAGATCTCTGAGTGTGGTTCTGTTCATCGCGTTGCAGAGGAGATGAGGGCAGCTGCTGAAGTAAAATTTCATCTCTTCTTGGGCTCAAATTCAGTAGTGTTTTCCCACCCAAGAACCATTTATCACTGCAAAAGTCTCCTTAAATATCATATTTATAAATGTGCATAAACACAATATGTGTATCAGTAGAGGGAGAGATATAAATATATACATATGTGTGTGTGTGCCTATATATATGTAAATATATGTATATATAATACACACAAAACTGAAGTATTCACTAACCAAGATAAGCTATGTTTGCCAGTACTTTAATCTCAGTGGGAGACTGTTATTGCTGGAGTCAGACTCTTGAGCACCAGCTGAGGATAGGAAACGAGACTCTGGCATGCAGGGTGTGGGAGGAATATCTCTTTGTCTACTCCCCCTCCCTTATTTTGTTTCAGAATACATACACAAATAATATTCACATGTGGCCGTGAGTGATGTAATACATACGTCTGACTCTGAAAGAAGCTTTTCTTGTGAGCATAGGCCCTTCAGAGCATGTATCCCTTTATACCACTATTAAATATGTAGTCATGTCACAAGGTAATATCATAGAATCATAGAATGGTAGGGTTGGAAGGGACCCTAGAGATAGGAATCATTTCATACTGCAGCGTTTTTTTTCTGTGAGAAGCTAGAAATCTAGTTGTATTTTTATCGTCCCTGTTGATTTACATATAGAGGAGGAGATGTTTGTCTGTATGTTGCTGTATTATGGGCATATAGACAGAGAAGCATGGGACAAATTTCTTCTGGCTCACCAGATTTTTATATTTCAAGTTGTTTTTGTTGCCTTTGCCTTTCATTTAGAATACTAGGGGTCTCATGGCACATAGATGCTGCTGTCTGTAGCTTGATCATCAGGTTAATGATGTGTCTCAGGAGTTTGTGGCTGCAGGGCACCCAAAGCACTGGTAAACCTGTTTTTTCACAAACATGTTTGTGTTCCAGCACAATCCATGCAGCACAGACCCACTTACAGTTGTTTAAATTAAATACCACAAAGGGAAAATTTACCTAAATTGCCAATGCACTGGGTGGGAAGTGGAATAATAGAAAAACAGCAAATTTCTTAAAGCCCCAGGGGAAATATGAAACTAGTGTTTGGAAAGTAATCACAGAACTGTAGCATCTATTCTTTAAAAAAAATATTTAAAAATAAAGTCATATAAGGCTTGTTCACATTGGCCCAAGAAACAATGGTTCACATTTTCCCTCTGGCTCTTGAAGGGTCACTGGGAGAAGGCCCTGTATGAAGTGCGACTCTACGGAAGAAAACAGTTACATCAGTGTGAAATGGAGTATGTGAAATCAGATTCAGAGCCAGCATAGAAAGCTTCTTAGCAAGAGCTGTTTTAACACACATGGAAGGTATTAGCACAGTCCCTCCCCAGATAGCACAGATAGTGTTAGAAAAAAAAAATTGGCTTTCCTGGATCAAGTATAGATTGCCAGGGATTAAATTGCATGATAATGAGCCTGTATTACTGCTATTTATTTTAAGTACCAGCAATGTATTTGGCACCACACAAGGCAAAAGTAAAGAATGTCTTCATCCTAAAGAACTTGTGGTATGAAAGCAGACGAAGGTAATGTGACAGATGAGGGGACTTACAGGCAGTATTGTAGTCAAACATAAATTATTTTCCTTTGTGGTAAAATGACACTATGTGTGAATAAATTCTTTATGGCCCCAGATAGGCCTCAGCTCCCAATAATTTAATCCTTTAACGCATTCTAATTGGTTTGAAAATACATATGCAGTATTTTAACCCAAAATAAAACAAAAACAACAAACCTGAAAGGGATTGGATGTTGGAAGTAACTTTAAAAGACTCTACCTCTAACTGGTCAACCTAAATTAAAAAAAAGAAAAAAAAACCCAACAGAACCATCCAACCTGTTATTTTAATTGGTTTTCTGTGACTTTTTAGCAATTCCAGTAGCATGTCTCCTTTAGCTTTAATTTTCAATTAATTAAACCTTTATAGAAAGTACTAGAAACCGTGAGAACCCAAGGATCCTCTTGACTTACACAGTTTGGTGCTAGAAAGCAGCTTATGCTTGGGTTTTGCTCTCTTTCCCTCACAATGTACCCTTTCTAATTGCTGCAGGTGGAGTTCAATCTGGCCTTTAACATTCAACCAGCATTGTGCTTTCCATTTGGATTGTAGTTTAAAAAAAATGATGAAAGTTAGCTTTGCAGGGCCCTGTGAATTTCTCTGTCAGGTCAGTGGGAACCCCATCATTATCTGCAGTGAGTGTAGAAAGAGATCTTCAATGCTCAACAAATTACTCTTTTTTTAGGTTTTAAGTGTATGTGTCTCAAGTTTGCATGCTATACCTGTTATGGGGATGGTTGTTTGAAAGGAAGTGATGGTGGCAAGAAAGGATCTGAGAAGCATTGCTTGTTTGTATGGTGCCTTGGAAGGTGCGATGCGTCAACGGTGTTTCAAAGCTCCTTGGGCTCGGCTGGGAGCCAAATCCAGTAGGCCGTTCCCAACAATCACACCCTGGTGTCAATTGTGTGCATATAAATGATAGTTGTGGGCAAGAGCTGGGCTTTTGTGCTATTTTGTTGACTTAGCTTTCTACCCTACATAGGAATGTTCTCCATCCAGAAAAAATAAATCCTGTCTCTTTTTGCTAGAATCTGTTTTTTGGTTGACTAAGTGGCATCCTGACTCATTTGTGATTAGGGGAGGGTGTAGGTAGGAAGAGGATTTACTGAAGAAGTTGTGTTATCTTGAAGTAGATCTACACAAAGAAATATTTAAGCAATACTCTGCCTTTGTACAGCATTTCAACCTTTAAAGTTTCAAATGGGATTTTACAAAAGTCCCTTCAGTATGTTCAGAGTGATGGGATAGGCGGAATATTTGTTGAATCTGAAGAGCGTTAGATGGGATTAACTTAACATTCAAGGCCAGAAAGCTGCCTAGTACTAACTTGAGAGGAAAGGCTCAGAGTCTGAAATTATCCTGACTATTGAAGAAATGGTCTGACATGAATAGGGTATGATTCAACACCTGCAGATCACTGTATTTAAGGAGGAGATACAAAATCTGCCAGTATAGGATGAAAAACAAGAGCTAAAAAGCCATTTTCCAGACAAGAGTTCAGTGACATCATAGGAGATTGCCATCCAAAACTTGTCTGTGTTGTCGCACTATTGTGGAAATGCAGATATCCTACCGGAACTGATGAATAGGAACATTGTGTCTAAGATGTGAAGTGATCCTTCTAACTCATTGCTGCTAAGGCGCAGGATGGTGTCTGGTTTGGAGCAACAGGATGATGTGTGGTTTTGTGCATCACATTGAGAGGGATGTAGGTTGATTGACTCAGAGAAAAGCAACAAAATGTTTAGAAAACATTAGTTTAAAAAAAAAAAGACAGGATTACTGATTTGTTCAGTGCAGAGAGAAGGCATTAAAAGTCTTCCAGTGGAGAGAAGGATGCTATAAAAGGGGAGGGATACTCCTATTGACTGAATGAGATGAAAAATAGCAGCCCAAACTGCAGCCAAAATAAGAGTAAGTAGTTTGGAAAACCAAAATCTCTTTGCCAAATAGGACAGCTGTAGGCCAATTAAGGTGAACTATTTCCACACTTTCCCCCACCCTCTTTTAATTTTTTTTTTTTTCACCGTAGGAGTGATAGAATATGAATTAAGAAGCACAAAGCTCTTGGGCACTTTAGATTAAAGCTAAAACATAGTAATGATAGCTTGATGATTGAATGACGTCTGCCAAACTTCCTCAGGGACTTCAATAATATGAGAGTAATAGATCATTAGAAGTGTTGAACACTGCGTCTGACATGTTTAAATTTATGTATCACATTCCTCTAAAATAATAACTAGTAAAAGGTTAAAAGCTTTGGAGGGATGTGGGATATGCATGCAAAACCACAGAATAGGTGATAGTTTGAACTGGTGGTACCAGTTAAGTAGATCAAGATTACCTACTAGTATGTTTTAAATATGTTTAAAGGGAACTTAATTATAACAACTTTAACCATGTTTCCTTGCAAATTCCATTTTAGAATGTGAAAGTGGTTTAGGTGAACGTATTTTACTTAGCTACTGATGAAGGCTAGGATCCAGTGCAGTGAACTACTGCTCAGCTTAGTGGATAGCCCATGAACTACTTTAAATCCATCATTGTGGACCATGTCCTTGGATTTGAACAGTCAAAAATTATATAATAACTTGGTTAGTGTATGTCAGCTAAAAGAAAACCAATTGTCTTGGCATTGGGTGCTAAGAATGTTCCAATTCATCCTCTGATTAAGCTCTTTGAAGGGAAAGACACCTCAAAGGAAAATGCAGCTTCAATACAACGACCACCTTGCCTTTAGGTGCAGCAGATCTTTGTAGAAGTAGTGCTGGCTGCTCTTGGGGAATCCTGAGCGAAACAGGAACAGGAACATGTTCAAAACATGAGCGAAACAGGAACGTGTCTTGTTCAAAATATGAAAGTGCAGTTCTCACAGTTTTCCCTTGTTAAACTGGGAAAGTCCACAATGAAGTTATGACTAGCTTGTGGAACAAGGACTAAAAACAGCCAAAGAACGGAGATCTGTAAAATCACTCTCTCGATATACATGTCATATTTTGGGGGAAGGCACATAAAATAACATATGTATTGGACTGTTGGTGTTCTTGATGAACTGTTTTAAAATGTAGTTCGTGCTTGACACACACAGCAGCTGATGGACTCAGAACAGGGGCACTATAGTCAATAAAAAGTAACATAAACACCATAATTCACTCTAAGGTGAGGCTAGTCAGGTGCACTGTGTCATTTATGCTCTTGCCTTGTGTTGTCATGTACTGAAAATGTTGTAAGAACAGACAATGGCCATGCAGTATCTTCGTGTTGATCCAAGGATTTGGCTGTACTTTTGGTACACTAATGATAGGTGGACTGCAATCTGTTTTGCCCATCTGTTTCCTCCCCAAACTTAACAAATCTCTTCTTTCCTTCTTGTCACAGGCCTGCCCACTATGTTCTCTGTTACCATTAATGACTAGCGTATGGCATACCTCAGCCATGACACTGCCATATATCTGTACCTGGGATGGAATGGCATCAGACCAGACTATATGTCTTGTTTTGTGGGTGTTTCCCGGGAATACCATTTGCTTTGGACTCTGAGCTCACTAGCAAGGCTCAAGGGCCTTTGGGAATTCCAGAGTTTCTGTTCTTCATGGAGTGGAAGAGTGTGTATTACCTAGACGTGAGCTCATATTTCATGTGAAGTAGGCGGTATGAATCCTCCTCGGGTTACTTTTCGGACACGGAACTATGCAGTGATAGTAGATATATATGATACCATGCATCACTCTAGCAAAAGTAGCAAAAATTTGAGTTTTGTTTTCATCAGACTGCTTTCATAGTGCAGTATCATGTAACTTGTCTTCATTTAACATATAAAGTTCAAAAAGTATATGTGGCTTGGCTTTTTTCCTTTTTATATTTTTTTTCATGTACTTTGATCAGTAACAGCATAGTCCTTATACTGGAAAATAATACCAAGAAACAGAGGACACAAAGAGAAATTAACGATGGCTTTGGAAGGCTAAGGATTTTGGGAACAATACAGACATACAGTTGCTGCTATAGTTGCTAGTTACTGCAAATATGGTCAGCAGCTTCTGTGCAACCAGGACTGGGACTCAGAGATTAGCTATAACTTTTCTTATTTATGAAAATGTCTGTTATCTATTTGCATGGGTTTTTTGTTTAAAAAGGTCTCTAAATCATGTCTGTTCCTATTGAGGTCCTTTTTCTTTTCCTCTTTCTTTTTCTTTTCCTCTTTATTTTCCTTTTATGTGAATTTATGACAGAACTCAGTGATGGCCTGCTTCTCCTTCCATGTCCTCACATTGATCTCTAGGCTCTGAGAGGTTTGCACACCATTGGCAGCAGCCAGCCCCCTGACTATGGAAATGCAGCCCGGGAGCAGGGAGTGTCGGGCAGTCGCATACCATGGGGTAGCTCTTTTGGCAGGAGGCCTCCTGCTGCTTCACTCAGGCATGTCAGGACAGCAGCTTGAAATGCTTTGTGAAAATACAAAGTGTAATGAAAAGCTTCACCCACTGCTTTTCAATGGCTTTTTGTAGAGACCTCTCCAAAAGGTGATACCAAGAATTACGCCAGTGCTGTTCATGTTCATAGTGGAAGGGGCACAGGGATGCTCCTTTGGCAGCTGTGTGGATATCCCAGAGCTTTACATCCTAAAAAGCAGGGAAAAAAGTAGTATCTCAGTAAGTATTCTACTTTACTGAAAGTCAGCAACAAAGCTAGGAATGATGAGTAGAAGAAGGAAGATGGATTTTCTTGCTCCTGAACGTTTTGTAAAAGATACTATGCCCTATGTTAGCAGTAGAAGGCTTATTGTAATGGTGAATAAAAGCCTGTGTGTACCTAAAGCAGAGGAATAAGAATTCATGAGATAATATAGTTAGCATAATCTCAGTCAGAACAATGACTGAGTTACCAATGCTGTGAGTTGAACCTCTCCAGAGACAATCATTGAAATTGTTGAATTCTCCTTTACTTCCTTTACATAAGGAGGTCACCAAAGTCAACAGTTCTTCATTGCACAAGCAAAAAGAGAAGAGTTTAGTCTCTGTTGTGGAAACACAAAACTGAGAACACAAATCTCAGATTCTTGAATGGTAGTGTTTTTCTTTTTCAGGTGTGACATTCTTAATGTAGTCCTTTTTAAATCTAGTTTTTATTTAATAAATACTATCAGTTCATTGGTAGGAGTCATATTCTTTTTTTTTCCTTTAATTGGAAAATAAAACTCTTACATATTTCACTGATATTTCCACTTTTGCTTCTTCAGAGCTGGGAGGCACAGTCATTCCTATCTTTGGGTTCAGAAAGCAATATGTAGCATTATCTCAGAATATGAAATCACTGGATGGAAGAGTAGTTGTTTATCTTATGAAATGAGAGGGGAAATTTTCAATATTATTCATTAGTTAAGCCCCAATGACATTATTGAGATTATGTTTAATGCTTATTAAATGAGAGTTACTTAAAGGTATAACTCTTTTGCAAATCTCCGTTAGAGTGTATCTGCTGATTTAAAGGCATACTGATGAATGTTTGCATTTGTAAACCTCACATGAATCTGAGATATGTTTTGTGGGACGTCAGATCAATGAAATTGTCGGAATGTGTTGGTAGCTGGCAAGAGACAGAATTCTATCTGCATATTTCAGAACTAATGAGAAGTTATGTAAGCATTTTCTCTCAGTCAGCTCTCTGAAAAGTCCATACATAAGAAACACTTTGCACGGCATAAAAAATAATGCATAAAAATTGAGGTGGTGTCCTATTTTGTAGGCAATAAATGAGACAACAAATACAATGAAAAGCTTAATTCAAAATGAGGAAGCAGATGCAGCATATGTGAAGGAAAACTCTGAAACAGTAGAAGTAGTATTGCACAGGTTAGATGCTTACTCCAGAAGTGGAGAAAGTACACAAGTAATGTGGTTTTTGCTTCCTTTATGTGTTCTTCATATGCCACAAAATATTGTAGTCATGTCTGCTTTCTTTTGAGGTATTAAGTCATTATACCATTGTGCTTTGCTTGAGAAGCTTGCCGAGAATCTATCTACTGTGGTTTTTACTTCTGTGTCTGATTAACCCCAGGGCAATCCACTGTAGCATAATCTCTTGGGTCAATTTTAGTGATGTATTTGCAGTTTTTCACTTTAAGGAGAGATTACTATATTGCCATTTTGATTGTAGTGTTTTAGGGATCTGTTTGATGCTGTAAAGCCTGAGAAAAACCACAGAGTTATACCAAACACAATCACACAGAGAGCTCTTCACACCTAGTCTGGGGAAGCTATGTCTGTAGTACTTCTCTACATAAATGAAGAGATGTTTGTCCTACTTCCATTTCCATCTTGGAGGCACATCATTGCCCGTTTTCATCTCCTGTGTAGCTTTGTGAGTACTTTTACTTTCTGCCTCCAAAGTGATTGTTTCAGGAGGTCTGAGCTGGACCTCTACTTTAGCCTTTCTATGTGTCAATAAAAAAAAGGAAGCTCATAAACACTATGTACTTGACTGTGTATGTAGGGTATTCAGCTCCTTCTGACTTAAATTTTTGAAGTCGCTAGGACTCAGAGAAGCTTTGAACTGACCACCTTCACAAGGATGAGTTTCATCCGCAGAGATATCTAGCAGTTGAGGAGTTAAACGCTGTGGTTTCCCAGAGAGTAGAATTTCCTCCTCCCTCATGTCTAATTGAAGGGTATGTATCTACAATCTTACTTTTAACAGATTTTGCATTTGCTGCACCCAATGTAATATGTCAGATTTAAGCCTAATTGATATGAATTGTCAGTTTGACAGGTACTTACGTAATACACCTGTGATATGTCCATGCTGCAACATCAAAGAACAATGTAGTCCATTGTCAATCTTGTCCCTTTTTTTTCCCCTCTCTGGAAGACCAATTCATTGTTCAAGAGTAAATATGAAGTACCTGTCAGGAGATTTGTACTGACTTGTTTTCTGCTCAATTGTGATCTGACTAACAATAGAACCAATCTATGCTGACTTTGTAATGGCAATTCCAAAATGATCAGGAATCACTTTGGAGCGTGGGGTTTTTTTTCTGACAAGCAAGTTCCAAATTCTCATTCTTCTACTATGAAACGGTCCTTCTACATTTTATAGCATGTGGGATCTGACTCATCTTTGCGTTGTGCTCTACGGTTTTATCTTGATGTAACCTCCATTGACTTAATTACACTAGTGTAAAGATGGAATAGGAAAACAGTGAGTCACACCTGCTAACAAATCCATCATAAAAATATCGGAGTTGTCCTTCTGTCTTCAAGGTTTCTCGGATTGACTACTCACAGGAATGAGGTGCCTCTGCTAGATACAGTTAGATATTTCTTGCTATTTTTAGCAACTTGGAGGAAAACTGAGGAATATTTAATAAATCATACCCCATTGCAAAAAGCAGACATGCACCAAAAGTCTGTAACTAGAAAAGGGAAATTACAGAGTCGGAATTTGATGTCATTGATAAGGCAGAGCATCATCCTTCAATAAAAGACAGCATTGAATACAATCCTGACATTATTTTTGGCCAGCATACAGCATATGCAGTGCACAGCTACCTATAGAAGAGATGAGGAAGAGAGAAAATAAGTCAGGGTGTAAATAAGTGCCACACTAAAATACAATGGAGAAAATGCAAAAATAAATGCATTTTAATCATCAAAGTGCTAGGAAAAAACTACAACCCCCATTCTGCAAGGAAAAACAGATCTTGAAACTTCAGAAAGACCTGGAGCTGCAGCATAAATTCAGGAGGAGAGTGTAGCAGAGCATATAAGTTACCGTGGGATCTCTGAGAGCTGTTTGGAGCTCTGATTTTTCTCCCAAACATGTAAAATGATTCTCCATACCCCAAGTTATGTCAAGCAGGCAGGATTTAAACTTTAACTGGCATGATTTGAGTTATATCAACAAAAGATCTCGGTCTTCTGCCACAAACAAACAACTCTAAATTAACTGGTCTGAATAATTGAACTGGGGTTTGTTTGTTTGTTTATTTCAATTACTGTTTGTGGTAGCAGTGGGTGGAAATGAAATCTTGCCACTGCTTTCTACTGTCTATCAGATTTGGAGCTTTGTTCTTCTCTGAACCTTTGTACTGCATGCCATTCTTCATCATATTTACCCACTGCTTCTTGAATCTCCCTTTATTTTTGATTCTTGAGGATCTGGTATATCACACTGGGCATTGTAGTGCACGTGATCCAAGAACACTCACACAAACAAATTTTCCATGGGATCAGGGTTGGTTGTTTTTTTCCTTTTCATCTTTTCTTTGTTAGTTAATTATTTTCCCTATGTTTTCGAGTCCTTTATATTCTTCTGAATTATTCCTTGTGGGCAATGTCTTTTCATTTTCATCATATTACAGCGCTCTGACGTCTGTAACATTATTGGCATGTGAGATGTACAAGTATTGGTTGTCCTCAAGGTGTCCTTTGTTTAGAAGTCCTCTGATTTTCTCAGTGCTACATTTGCGTGAACTGTTGTAACTACAGCTGTCTTTTATTTTACATGTCATTGTCACCACCGAATCACAGAATGGTAGGGGTTGGAAAGGATCTCTAGAGATCAACTAGTTCAACATCGTGTCATACAAGCCTATCTCTTCTTCAGTTTATCTTGCCATGCAACTCTTCCAGGGTTTACTATGTGCTCCCATGGCATCAGCATCAGATATTTGTTCTTTTGCTTTGCCCTCTCACTTTGCATTAGCTAGTGATTTCTGATATATATTTTTATTTCCTCCATTATTTCTGTGAACAGCCTAGCCTTCTAGATTAGCCTGTGCTCCATGCTCCTGTGCATGTTTTATGCTGCAAGATCAATATACTGTTCCCAGTTCTGCCTATTGTTGCACTGATGGAGACCTTCCTCATTCCTAAGTAATAAATGCAGCCTTAGTTTACATAGGTAACAACTGGGCTTCGAGCCTGTGCTCCACTTTCCGTTCTTAATTTGGTTTCTGTGACCTAGTATTTGTCCCATGCTCAGCCATCGCCTCATGGCTCTGGAGCTGAGTCATGGTTCAATTCAACTCTGGGGATTTTTCCCAGTGCTCAATATTGCAGCTGAGGCTTTATTTTTGGATGTTGTCTTATTGATTCAATGTAGGAGTCTGCAAGAGCTGGAAGTGTTCCTGCAGCTGCCCAAAGCCACAAAGGAGTTTGGCAGCCAGGCAAGCTGCCTGTAAAACACCTGCCTGGTCGATGCCAATGGAATAGAGGCGCTTCCTGACCCTGCCTCATCCAGCGCTGTTGCTGTGCATTTTACAATTGGCATTGAGTGTGTGAATGCGTGTGTCTATCTAAGGCAGCAAAACCAGACTGTTAGAGACTGTTTCATCAACTCTTGTTGGCTGAAAGTGTGAATAAGTCTTGTTTAAGACGGATGTCCAGGCTGTTTACATTGGCTTTTGAACTACAGCCAAATTAAATTTCTGAGGAGTTTGCTATTGCTTTCTAAAGATGTACCCCCTGCCCACCCCAATCTTTGTTCAGCAGCTCAAAGGCATTTACTAATCGTTGTTTGTGTTTGTCAGAAGAAAAGTGAAATGGGAGCTTTGTATTTTACACGGTCTCGGTAAAGGTGTATTAAAATATGACATCCTTTTATTTGAACAATATTCCTAAGAGAGAGTATTAATTATTATTAACGTTAGAATATTACAGTTTTGCTTTATGCTTTAGGAGATGGCAGTCTCTGTGGTTGCATTAATTAATATGTAGCTTGGCTGTGTAGGCAGAAAGCAAAAAAAAAAAAAAAATCTAGCAGATTATTCAACATTAACATACAGTCTTCCATCTCGTGCTGTACTTTCAAAGCACTTGTCATCCCCTGTACTGCAGCCTTGCACCAAACTTATGTTAACAAATATATAACTTGGAAATTATTCTGCTGACATCAATGGTTTTACACCATGCAGAACCTGTTTAAAATCAGATCCAAGGTATTTAATTTTTTTAAATTTTAAAATATGTTCTAAACAGTATTCACATGCTTCAGTAATTGATGGTTTGGGATTAGTTTTCTTTTTCTCATTCAAAAATGAGTCTTTTGAAGGTTTTTGGTCTGTTTTTCCCTCTCTTCTTTTTATATTTAAGATTGCTCCCTTAGGCAAAATCACTGATTTCCTATCTTCCCCTTGCAATCCAGTTACATTATGAACTGACAAACTTAATTGTCTGCCAGTTCATTCTTGAATATGGATTTTATTTTAATGCAAGCAGAGCGTGCAAGAACCTCCTACTTTACAAAACACAAACTGCCTGTCTATCTATCTGTGTACACAGAGTATTATACATTAGAAAAACAGAAATAAAGAGATAGAAACCACACATGAGTTAAAGAGACTTTTTTAAGGTACAACACCAAATATCCTGAAGCTAGATAAGTGCAAGTACTGCAGGATCTTAGTTTGAACCTCTTCTTTGTATGCTGAGAGAGGAGTTACCTGCTTGCTTTGTCTACCCAATACCCAGAACACGTTTCAGGGAGGATGAACTGTCCAGAAATTTAAGATATCTGTCCCTATCACGTCTCTGCTGGGCATGTGCAAACTGCCAGGTTTCAGTTTTTTTCAAAGACACATGGGTTGACCAAGCTGGGGTAAACTTTCACCGGGATGGCAAGACACATATATCTGGTAATGCTGCGAAAATCCTGCTGTTTTTTGAATCCTGGCTGCAAAATATAGGAGGACCAGAGCTTTCTAAATAGTCCATGGTTTTCATCTCCTTGGCAGCCAGGGCATCATGGAGAAATAATGCCCCAGGGGAAGCACTTGGGAGCCACTGGGTCTCATTTTCCCTCTGTTCTACCCAGGGGTACAAAAAGGAGCCAGGGGGCAAGAGAGCCCTTTTGAGTGCATAAATAAGGTCATGGGATGCAGCTTTTCACGCGGTGTCCTCAATAGGGCCCTAGCAGCTCTGTGACAGGAGAAAGCTGAGTCCCCCGGCAGTGCAAAAGGAGCAAGCACTTTTCCTTTAAGAAGTTTTCTTGGTAATCTGCTGAGTGACATGGTGGTTAGTACCATTCTTATGGGCCTCCTATCAACTACTGCTGCTTACCAAGAAGCCTGTGTCAGATACTTCAGATGAGCTGCTGCCGTGGAGTCATCTGACGGGCATGCGTTCATTAGGTGGAGAGCATCCTAGAAAAGAGCGTGCTTGTCTAAAATTTCCCCAAGCCCCAGGGCACTGCTGAGCTGAACCAGCCTTGGGAGCGCAGGAGCCAGGAGGAGGAAGTGGATGGGAGGTCGGGGGCAGCAGCAGGAGGGGTGCTCAGATAACAACTTGCTCATGGAAATCCAACCTACACAGGTTGTGCGTGTCGCCAGTGTGAAGATACCTTTTTTTTTTTTAAATTGTTTAAGTAGTACCGGAGGCAGTGGAGTGACCTGTGGATGACTTCTCCCTTTGCAACTATGGAATGCAGAATAAAGGAGGGAGGGAAAGAAAAGAGCCGTGGAAGAGACACGTCTATGAGTACTTCAGCTGCTCTGTAGAGAAGCTTTCATTCCTTACAATTAAAAGGGAAATTTTCTTATTCAGCTTATTTTTAGAAAGTTATTTCCAAGCTTGACATGACATTGATTTCTCCTTCTCTGGATTTCAGAACATTCAAGTTATGCTGAGCTTTTACTATAAACTCTTCAATAATATTTTTTATCTTTTTTTGTTGGTTTTGCCGGTCATTTTGCAGCTTCCAGAAAAATAGAGCTTGAGCTTATTATAGCTAGTAGTTTCCCTGTTGTTTCAGGTGTTACCAGTAACAACAGTCTACTCTCTTCAGTTTCTGTATGCCACTTCTGTCTTATAGCTGTCAAGAATCACAATTGCACTGGAATTTCTTTGTAAAGATAATTGGCTTTAATATATCTTTGGGTTTATTATATCTTTATTATTTATTTATTATTTATTATTACTATTTATCTTTAATATATCTTTTTTTATTTGACAGCTAGCCAAGCCTTTACATGTGGCCTGCAAAGGTCCCTTCTGATTTGGGGGTATTTTTCATGCATTGTAGGGAAGGTAGCCTGCAGTTGTCCCACTATTGGAGGACACTTCAGTGTCCTCTTTGATTTAACAGGATTAATTTGATCAAGTCCTAATTAATCACCTGAGATAACATCTCCTGAAGAAGACAGGAAAGTGCTTTAAGTAAGAAGGTGCTGGGTTTGCAACATCACACGTTGAATTATTCTCATGGATAGTAGGAGCGTGAGCAGAAGAAATTTTTCTGCCTTCATTCTGCTAGGGTTGTTGCACCTTGGTCCCTCCATGACATCAATAGCAGAACTACTGCCTGGAGAAGAGAATAGGAAATAAGAGTACTTACATTTTTCCAGTGAAAATACTTTCTCCCCCTAAAGACCACTTTGGTCTTCTGTATTATAAAATGTAAACACTTCTTGATAATTTGAGTATAACCACACTTTAAACAGTTGCTGCCTCTCACCTGGGCTGCAGCTCTGTTTCTGCAGTGAGTGAAGCCCTCTCTTCACAGGCTGCACATCAAATGCAATTTTTTAAGTGCTTTGGGTTGAAAAGTATGATGTAAAGTTAATATCATTAAGAAGACTAAGAGCATTACCAGATGCTGATTCTCATGTTATAGCCATGCTGTTAACAGCAAGTTGGAAGATACTTACACTTCACCTCTGGTGTTGGTATCATGAAACCCTTTTTATTAATTGCACATTTAAAGTCATGAAGATGTTTAGCCCCAGCTAATCCCACTGTACAGCAGTCCAGAACCTACCTGATCTTATAGTTAGGAATTTTCTTCTAACTGCCCACTATATTAGCATTTTTGGCAAGCTTATATCCATCCGCTCTTATACCATTGACCTTCATTTAAATCGTTCTTTCCTTTGGTGTAACATCTTCTCCCAAATGACCATATAGCACGAAGTTTTACCACCTTCCAAGTTTTAGTGCAGTTGACTAAGCAAACAAAATTCATCCTTGTGTTCTTATACAATGTTTCTGCACTCCTTGACCATCCTTGTAAGTTTTCTTTGTGTCTGCTCTAACCCTGGTTTTGTTTTAACAATAATACTAAAAGTAGTATTTAAATACCACACAGTATCTGAAATAAAAGACACATTGATCAGTGTCTCAAACACTAGCAGTGGTACTTGCCTACTTTGGCTGAAAACACCTCATACTATACATACTAAAGTTGTGTTTCCCTATGTTGTTGCATCACATTTTTGATTCATAGTCACCTGTGATTAACTAGTACTTCAAGGTTCTTCTCTGTATCTGTTATTTCAAAATACAGTGAGCCTTTTGTCACTCATCTCTAAGTGAATTGTCTCAAGATTTTTTCTCTTGACTTTCAACTCTTTTCTATGAAGTCAGCCTTCATGCTGAGCCAATTGTTTCTTTCTAACCTGAGCCACCTCTGTAGTGTTGTTTCTAACTTTAAACCATCACCAAGTTTCTTCAGCTTGTTTGTAATATTTTTGGCATTATAGAAAGTGCCTGTAATGATTCTTGAGACTGTTAATGTCAAACTCCACCAGTACCTTCATGCTGGCCTAAGACTTCCCCTTTGTGACCTGTTGCCATCCCATTTTGTATGTTTTATTGTTGCTGTGCTGTACCTCATCTTTTTTCAGCTTAGCTGTTACTCCAGTTTACCCATGGAAGGATACATTAGTCTATTTTGTACACTATCATGTCACAGCAACAGCGCTCTTAACAGCAAATGTAGGGTGAAAGCTACTCAAATGCTTCCAAATTGTGCTGTAAACTATGAGATAGAGTATCTTTTGTAGTGACAGGGCATGGCCAGGTGAATCAACAGTACTTTAGAAAGTTTGCAGGAAAGAGTTGATACTTTCTTCTAATTTTTCTTCTCTCTGGATTCAGAGTCAGGGTCGCTGGGTTTGTTCTGTCTGGTCTAACCCCAAAAAGGAGAGAAACAAAGATGCTTTCTCTGAGGCAAGCAGTTTGTGCAAGCCTTCTTTTAACATTTGTTTTAGGTTTTGTCACTTAAATGTGTACTTTACTAATTTGCACAAAAGGACCTTGCTTTAATTTGAATCACAAGATGCCTGAATCAAGTTCTAGATTACTTTCTTCCTCTGTATTATGTAAAACTATGCACCAGGGTTTTTTTCCCTCCCTTCATTTTCCTCTTGAAGTGGAATACTTGCATTTGTTTAATTTAACATAAACTAGGTGATGACGATGCTAAGCACTACCAAGGTAGCAACTAAGGTAAATTAGCTCTTGAAAAAAACTTCTCCATAATCATTTAAGTAGCAATAGTTGTTGGTTGGATTGGGTTTTTACTGGGGGCAGGGAGTGTTTTACATACATATTCTTGCTTTGTTAGATTTCAAATAGAATAAGTTAGTAATTTTTTTTGTTGGCTTTTTACGTGCTTTATGTTTCAGTGCTCTGAGTCATGTTCTGTATGGATCTCCATAACCATGAAACCATTGCATTTTGCTTAATGCACTTCCTCTTTGCATTTCTAGCAATAGTTCCACTGGCTGGTTTCTTACATTAGTACAATCAACAGCCAGCACAAATCTTCTGTTTAAAAACTTGTGCCAATATTGAATATTTCTTTAATGTTTTCTTTCATACTTTTTTAAATTCTGGGTCAGAGATTCAACCTAGCAGAGTGTTGACTGCTTCTCTGCTTCTGCTAAATTAGTAGGAATACTCATCTGCTTGACTTCAAGTGTGTTTTTCTGCATTAGGAAGACCCATATTCTACTGGTTTATCTGCAGTTGATTTACCAATATTTGCAGAGCCAAACCACCACTATATCATTTCACAGGAGGCAATACAGCTGACTTAAGCATGAGGATACTTTCATTCTTATGCTTACAGTTATAAGCATGTCCCCTTTTATTCAGCCTAGCCAAGGTTTGCTGGCCATATGCTATACCATATGCTATAGCTCATGTGCTGCTACATAGAAACTTTTGACAGGATTAACTGAATTATCCTCCATGTGAAATATACCAAGCTTTATTAAAAATAAATCCAAAATGGCTGGGTAAAGATACTCTATGTTTTATGGAATATCTCAGAGTGATATATCTGAAAGAGCTTTTTGTTGTAGAGTGCTGGGGGGAGTTCTTTTTAATTGGTGATAAATTCAGTTAGGGCAATTTTTCTTTTCCCTTTGTTTTACCTTTTAACTCTAACTCGCAGTATTCAGGAACAACTATGTGAAACAAACACAAATCTGATGTATTTTTTAAAGCTATTTTCATCCTGTTTCCAACTTTTCTTGTGCTGACATTCTACAAACTGGTTTTCTAAAAGGACTGTCACCATCAATTTTACATTTTTAAAGGACTTTAATTCTTTCAGCATGTTCATATGGTTTTATAAAGCCCCAGATACATGGCAAATCCCCTTGGTGTTGTAAGACAAGATTGCTGTTAAAAAATGTTTAGGCTTAGTCAGCTTCTTCTCACTACTGAAGTCATGAGGGACTCTGGGAAATGGTGTTTATACTAAGCTTAAATTGATAGGGCAAGTTTAATGCAATCAGGTCAAAGGTACAACTGCTTAGCTAGTCTCATCAACCACTCAGGTTTCAGCATCAGTTTATAAGAAAAGGCCTGTAATGATAACATCTGGCTGCGAGCGCATGGGCTGCATTCTCCGTGCAGTGATTGAATGTAATTTAATGGCAGGGAGGAGCAAACTGAAGGGCAGTTTCATTCCTGAATTATGATCCCAATAGATAAGGTACAACTGCCAGACTTTGATCATCCCTGTTATCAATTCACTTGATGAAGAGGTTTTCTCCCTCATAACCTGGAAAGAGATGTCTTTCTCAAAAGGAGGAGTGCAGTCTCTTGCAAGGGCTTTTAGTGGGGTGTCAGGTCCAGGACAAAGTTTCATGGTCTCCTGCTAAATACATGTGTGGCTGGTTGCTTCCAGCAAGTGCCAAGTGACCCAGGACAACATTGAGGAAATGTACTAGACAGAATAATGAACTAGGCTGCTCTTCCAACCTGAGAAAGCATAATGTTCAATTATATATTTCCTGTCTCTTGCTATCCAAGTTGGTGCGTGGCAACCTAAATATTCAAGATCACTGCCAGGCAGGCCCCAAAATATACACTTGTTAGGAGAAGATAGATACTCAAGACATCCTGAGGGATTTTAATCATAGGCAAGTCTGGTCTGCTGATCTCAATTCAGACCTGAAGAAGGTCTTTTGCATACAGAATATGTCTGGGTTTGCCAGCCAAATAAGGTAGTCAACAAAAAGCTATTGCCTTATTTGCTTTATTTATACTATATGAAACTGCCTATCATACTGCTTTTGTTTCTTTTCTGAACAAGCTTCTAGATTTCGATCAACACTGGGTGATATTTTCTGTGTTATATTTTCTGCCCCAAGTTGAAAAATGGAAAATTTGAGCCAAAATAATTTCCAGTAACCACCATAGGAAAAAAAAAAAGTAAATGAGTTGCTGTCAATGGACATCTGTCACAACCTGCTTTGAGGTAGGGCCTTAAAATGGCCATGGTGGTGCTTGTGGCTTGTTTCTCGTTGACAGATTTTTTTTTTTCTTGTGAAAATAACTGCACATTGTGAGATTTAGAAGGAAATCACAGTTTACACACACTGAGCCAAAAGTCTTTAATTTTTTTTCTGGGTAAAATGTCAGAATTTTTAATTAATGTTCAATATATTCGAGCTTCTGATGGTGCTAAATGAGATTTGTTGTTTCTGGGGGTCATCAAGAGTACTCCCTTCCATGCCAATACCATCAAGTTGAATTGCATGAATCTGAGCCAATACATGACATGTTCATCTTCTGTGGTCAGAGGAACCACCTAGTACAGAAGATGAACATTGTGTTGATTCCCAAGTATACTGCTTACATAGAGGCAGCACAGACCTCAAAGCAGGTTAGTGATTATCTGACCTAACTGTTTTTAGCAAAGGTCCCATGAAATTTTCTTTGGTTGCACACAAAACAAAGAAGCGGGTTCTCAGTTGTATCTGTCACTCAAAAAAAAAATAACAACAAAAAAGGGTGGACCTGTTTTAGCAGGAGGGTTGGACTACATGATCTATAAAGGTCACTTCCAAGCCCTACCATTCTGTGATTCTGTGATATTCTGTGTTGTCTCAAAGAGCATGTGTGGCTGGACTGCCTGTGAGCAACGTTAATACGATTCATAACAGCCAACATGGGACACAAATGTTGAGTACACCCAGCTTTATTTCAGCCTAGAGGTCTTTGTAATCACATATGGCACAAGCTTTAGTTTGGATGGGGCATGTATTTTTTCTACTTTCTCTGCACATACCTGTGAACTGTTTCTGTGTTTGCGTGAGCACGTTCTTTATGATGCATTTACATTGGATTTGCTGATATTCAGTGTGTATTCAGCCTTTCATTCACGGCAAATGAAAATAGGATAATTCTCGGCAGTCAGCAGATCTCTGTGTTTTTCAGACATTCATTCATTAAGAAACTTCAACATACAATTTAGTTTGATAAGATTTGCCACTCCTTTTGAGGAGCCAAAACCCGAGAAGACCAGACAACTTGCCCACAGATCAATGGTAGGACAGTCAAGCCCTGATCTGTAATTATGAGGTAGCTATAGTCCTGGTCCTGGCCCAGGCACATCCCTTTGTAAGATCAACTCTTGTACGTGATAAGAGGTAGCATTTTATGCTCTTTAGTCTCAATATGTATATTTAACTGTGCATAATTGTAAATCACATAGTAAACTACTTTCTAATGGCACAGAAAATGGTCAGCCAAAGGTTTGGCTCTCATTTCTTCCGTGGCTTTGAATTGCCTCAGTAGTTTTCAGCGCTTAGCTTAGCACGTGTAAATATGTCTTCTCGTACAGATGGGATGAGACCCTACTTAAAGCAGTAATGATTATATACATCATACTTCTAAATGTATAAATTGCTTTTGAACATACTGGAAAGGCTAAAATACCAACTGTTAAACTAATGAATCATACTTTGTAAGGGAGTGTTTTTATATACAATATATAAAATCCAACTGTATATGTATAGGGAGGGTGAGTATTTACACATCACATGTGTAAGATATAAATGATTCTGATGAACATGATTGAAATAAATTATGTTAATGCTCCAGTTAGAGCTATTTCTACATTAGTTTCAAAATGTTTTTGTTACACTGTAGATCCAATGTCAGCAAGATGAAGGAATCTGGGCTTTTAACTACAACCTCCACACTGCAGCATGACTCTGTGGGGATGTTCAAAATTAAACATTTGGTTTAAGCATTAAACACTAAAGTTTTCTTTTTAACTCCTAGCCTTGTATAATAGCAGTTTGGGAAATGGTTTACAATACTTCCTATTGGGTACCTCCACACCGACAATGTCAGAAATTACATCACTTTTCTGCTATTTGGTTTTTATGGCTTTTCAAGAAGAAGTCTTAAAAAAGCCAGCATGTATTTTTCCTGGTGATAAGTGATAACCTTTAAAACAGGCTTATTTTTCTTTTAAGAGCAGGGTGCTTCTGTCTTACCTCCAACTTAGTTGACTTTATCAAGGGAAGCCACCATCTGTCCCAAAGTCTTGCCAGTCCTGAAAGGTGAGGTAGCATTCATCACTAGAGGGAGTCCTGGTGTTCTCAGTTACCCTTCTCTGTAGTCAAAGCTTGTGATGGATGGTCTTGCAACTGGTTCCACCATGAATGGACCCCTGCAGCAATCTGCAGGAAGGATGGAAGAATGGTCTAACCCATCCTGTCAGCTCCAAATAAGGAGACTCTCTTGACCCTTTTCTTATTTCATGTTCCAAGTGTTTCTTTCCAGGTGAAGGAACAAGGTGAGTAGGCAGCCTTTGTTCTACTTCTGCCTTCACTGGTATTAGACCTCATCTTGAAGGCTTTGCACTTGGGAGAGGGAATAGCTAGCACACAGTCTTATTATAGAAGAGTGATGGGACAAAAAAACAGGGTGGAAGGAGAAGTCCTAATGGATAAAGGGGAGTGAAAAAACCCTTCAGAGGAATGGGGTAGGGAAGAGACAGCTGAAGTCTGAAAGTCACAGTACGATAAATGGAATAGATGGCAAAAGAAGGGCATATGGGGGAAAGAAGTAGATAAGGTGACTTAGAGGAAATTATGGCAATTGAAAAAAGAAGTGTGCAGCAAAGGAAACAAGAACAGCCAAGGGAAGATGTAGAGAGATCGTGACAACTTAAAAGGGAAGATATATGAAGACTTAGGGAGGGGAACAGGAGCATTTTTAGCAGACGTACAGAAGTAAAAAGTTACATTAATCAAAAAATCTTCACTGTCCATCAGCAACAACTAAAGTGTCATACTTACCCTAACTTCATATAGCAAATTGAGGAATACAGTAACTGAAGACAAAATTGAGTTTGAAGGACCAGTTTGAATGTGTGATGGACAAAGGTGACAATAAGAAAAATAAACTATTTAGATTTCATGTCTTGTTTACAGCAGACTGGATAGAGTACCATACAGTTTGATACCATAACAAAATCTACAGGAGTGGGTTAATCTAGCTTTATATCCCACTCAATCTGAGCTAGGCACATTGACTAAAGTTTCTGCAACATACAGTTCTTTCCTTGCTAAAATCTCCTGAGCTGTGAAAGAGGCTCATGGTTGCTTTTTCTCCTTGGCCAGGGCCCTGCAACATGCCCGTCTGTGGTCTCCAGGCTGTTGGAAAGATACTCCTACTCTAAGACACTCATTTTCAGCTACTTGACTGCACTGCAACCTGTAATCTTGGATAGTCTGCTGTAGTGTTTCCGTGCATGAAAATTATATGGGAAATATACGATTTGGTACAGGTTTATTCATATTTTTAAATAGAATGTAATTTGCTATTGGCAAATTAATCTCATTTATCCTAGTTTCATTTGTTTAAACCATGTGAGCAGAGTTATTCATGTGCAAAGGAGTTGGCAAATGCTGCCAAATCTGCTAATATATCTGGCTGCCGAACACAGCATTCAGAAATGGAGTTATTTGCCATTCTTGTTTTGTAGTATTCTAATTTCCATGACAGTCCACTGTGATACTGGAGAAACTCAGTGTGATATTAGGGAAACTTATGGCTTTGCCTAGAGAAAAGGCAAAAAGAAATTATTAACCTGCCAATATCACACAGGGAGTACCAGAAAACTGCAGAGATCAATATAGATTTGCAGGACTGGGCTCTTTTTTCAGTGGTGGAAGTGGTCCCACTAACCTGTTGCTTAATATAGTTAAAATCCAATTCTAGGTCTTTGCATTCATCTTTTCGTTTTTCAGCCTTCAATTTGGAGAAGTTACTGACACCCCTACAGCTCTTTTGTGCATATCTGCAGGTGGCCACAATAAATATATCAATCTTAATCGTACTTAAGAATTCTAGGATAGGGGATCCCACATGCCACAGGTGACACTAAAGTGGCTGCAGCACCTCAGTTGATTTCTGTAGAATGTCACAGTAGTATTACCTTTATAAGGGAGCTGTGGGCTGCCCTGGCAGCTTACCAGAAGCCCAAGGGTTGTATCATATTTACATGAAATGAAACATATTGCCACCCTTGGCATTAATGCAAAGGTGTGTCCCAAAGACCATGCAGGTCCCAACACGCAATGAGCCATCTTTGTCCAAGTAGGCAGGCTGGGAACTGCGTTTTCTACAGCCAGCCAATGTACCTGTCTGCTTACCAGAGTGACAGCAAGCCTCGTTCCAGCTGCATTGTTTGTATGCTAAGCAAGCAGTTTAAAAATCCCAACAGTAAAGCCAGTATAATTATAATCTTTTATCTCACAGGAATTCAAAAAGAGAGCTTTCCCACTGCCACTCTATTTTCATAGCAGTCTGCTCCAGAACCATTTTGAACACTCTATTTATGTAGAAAATTAAAGGGTTAATGATCATCATAGCTTCCTAATGACATCTTGGGGTTATTTTACATGCTAAGTCATTCATATCTTTTATAATTTAAAAGCTTGCTGACATCATGCACATAATAGTCATACAGGACTGTTTACATGTTTGTAAATAAATGTTAGAATTCATGGTGATCTTTTTTTTCTCATGCCAAAGATGGCTGAATAATTCAGGTCCATTTTCTTCAAGCACTTTCTCTGTAAGTAGAAATGCTTCTGTCTGTAGCTGTTAATTGCCAGCAGGCAAGAGTCCTCAGACCACTGTATGTTGCAAGCTTTTATTTATTATTTATTTACAAGAAGAATCATAAAAGTAATTATTATGGGAAATTACTTTCCATCAACTCTACATACACTGGAAATAATAGGTATCATTTCAACTCTGCCTAGGCCCCCCTCATAAAAAAACAGTATTGAACTATTACAACTTCAGGTCAATAACATGTCTTTTCTTGGTACCACTTGCCATGTAAATATTGCCTAGTAATCTTTTTCTGTTGTGATGCTGTGCCTTTTTGGCTTGTTGATACCCTATGATAAAGTATACGCATTTCAAGCACTCCAAGAGCTTTGTATCACTTCAGCATACTTCATTAGCTAATGAAGGCTGAAGCCAGGCAATTTATTTTCATTATATAAGGACCTGATATTCAGTAAGCCTGAGAAGTGAAACAGAAATATGCTAAAACATGCTTATATCATTTTACTACTTTATGTCTCTGTGCATGACAGTATCCTTGTGTGACTCCGACATCAGGCGTATTTCTTCTTTCACTCATGTTAATGTACATGTAGTCTGCTAAATGGAAGACCTATTGGTTTATGGGCAGTTTTGATTTGGTTTTTTGTAAATGTGACAAGAAATCATACCCATTTAAACAATTTAAAGGCTTAAAAAAAGTAAGATATGTGATGTATGAAGTATCTTTATACACAATTTCAGATCAGTTTTTGGGAAAGAAGTTGGTACATCAATTAACTGCTAGAGCTCATGAAATTGCATATCAGGTTAAGATCAGTCTACAGTATAACTGAAACACCTGAAAGTCCAACAAGCTTCATGTTTGAAATCAAGCCAGCATCCTGACCTGTTATAGTCATGGTAGTCAGCTCCAGTTCTGTAGCACACAATGTCAGACATACCTGGTTGCATGAAGATGACAAAGCAAAATCCCCCAAAATGTCCTGTAGGCATTTGACTTTGGACAAAAATGTCAACCTGCATCTCTTGGAAGAAAATCATGTCAGCAAAACAAAGACAGCTCATCACATTCTTGAAAGCCTAATTCAAAAATCACTCTTAAACAGACATCCCAGCATTTACTGTCATTAGGTGTACTTATGGTGTTTGATGAAACATTTCGTCCCTGTCCATGAACGGCTGTGTCATATCTTGCTGTATCAGATAACAATGCTGTTCACAGCAATGGGGGCTTCATGCTATGTGCCTTACCAAGTGTTTAGCAGCAGACACCCATGAAGAAGCAGCAGTTTACTTGCCAGTTCATGCGCAATATTCCACTAGCAGAGTAGGTGTTCTTGGTAATGGTTTCAGCAAACATAAGGCAGGGTCAGAGTTTTCCTTGCAGAAGAATGGGGACGGCAATCTTCAGTTGCGAGAAGGTGAAATATGGCTCTCTTAAATCACAGTGATCTATTGCTTGCCTATTTGAAATATGACATGCAATTTAAACTTGTGTGTCTGCTGTTTCTGATTACAGTGCTATTCAGAGTGTTTGGGTTTCAACACGGTGAGAATGCTGCAGTTGAAAGGGGAGTATTTCTTTTCTGCTTGCCGTGAAGCAGTAGTCCCATGGATATACTTCAGCCTACTAGAAAACAAGTCCTATTTATCTGAAACAGATCAAGATAAAATACAGCCAGTTGGCATCACATGTCACATCTTTTCAAGTAGAGTGTGTTTTAGAGAGAATAGGCCAAATTGCTTCTCTGTGTAGCTCTGTAGAAACCCATTGGTTTGATTCGGCAGGTAGCCAAATATAAACACTGTTAAAGAAAAGATTCATTTGGAATCAAGTATGGAAAACTTTTGAGTTAGGATGGTATCTGAAAATATTTGCTCAGTGGAATTAAGACAATTGAAATGCTTGGCTAGATTCACCTTAGGGTTTATACTAGTTCTAATATAAACTTCATGGTGGATAACAGCCACAGATACCCACAGGACCATGCAAGCCACACAGGGTAAAAGTTACTAAAGTCCACTTTGCTTCAGGGACTTGTCTGCAGTTATCTGCAGATGGCTGTCAAAGTGGGACATGCTCACTGGAAAGATGAAGTGACTGTAAGGTGAGAAATGACATAACGCATTGCCTTTCCTTCAGGAGCTGCAACCTTTTTGAACACACGTGGAACTCAAGTATGAATTAAAGCAGCAGAAATCAAAGTCCTTCCTCCACCAGCTTCCATCTACTAATAATTCCTCACTGAAAATAGGTTTCTTTAAAGGTCTGAGGCTTCTTTTTTTCCAGTTCATATTTGAATGATGCAATGGCAAGAGACACCCTAGGGTGTTACCACACTTAGAGAGGTGACTTCAAGGCCAGCAACACTCCCTGCATGCGACATTACCTTGCAGTATTGTCTTATACCATTGTTCTCTGTTGCTTAAATATTTGGAGAGGTCTGTCATGCTTTGTCAATGCACTGCAGCGTTTTAGAGAGTATGGAAGCAGATCTGTAGTGCTGTGTGGAATAGTTCATCACTTGACAGTGACTTGAAAATTCTTCACTAACCGATTTGTCTAGACCAAGGCTTTTAGAAGAATGTATCAAATGCCTCTCCTACTTGTAATAAATTATTCATTGGTACCCCCCATAACATACAAATTATTTGGGCTAATTGCTGTTTCAAACTGCATTTTAGGAAGATCAACAAGACTAAACTCATGGAAACAGATCCTAATTTTTAGACCAATATAAATAACTAAGAGTCCTGTGAACGGCAGAACTGCCAAAAATCAAGATCAGGTCTCTATGGTTCTTGGCACAGGGGAAGCTGCTCAAGTTTGGTTCTCATTAGTTATTTCGCACTTTTAGTATTTTTGTTGCTTCTGTTGTTTCATTCAACTAATTGCCAAGATCTTGAAGAATTTTATTCCAAGGAGACAAATGCTATGTTATTTTTTCCAAGCACTGTTAAATCAGCAGGAGTTACTTGAATGCAATGTTATAATAGCAGTTGAAGTAATGAGATATTATGTGTTTACGCCTCAGTTAAAAATATGTCAGCGGCCAAGCTATGTCAAAATGATACTGTGATTCTTCAGTTGCCAATGAAAAAGTAACAGTGTGCTCCAATTTGTTTCTGTTGTTACACACACACACATACTCATCCACTCACAGATCCTACTAACCAAACACTGCCTTTTTTTTGGCTGCCAGCAACAAATAGCAGAAACGCCTCCTCAAAATAGTGTCCATTTTAAATACGTACTTGGCATAAGTATTTCCCATGTCTGTTTGCTGGCATTTGTCAACACTATCCATCACAGTGCACAAGGACAGCAACAATCTCTGTGATAGCCAAAGCATGCTTTCAGGTTCAGACCTTAACAAAAGTGTATTAAGTTGTAAAGACATGGGCTGACCTTTCAGCATCATGAATAAGAGCAAGTAAGCTATGAGGCTGAGAGTAGCAGACTTACGTTCATTACCTTTGACTTCAGGCTGCTTGGCGGAGACATGTCAAGCATCTCCTTCAGCTCTTCACTGCTGTGAAACCATCTAGGCTAAAATTTAAACTTCCATTAAATAAAATTTTAACAGAAAACAGAATTCTCTTAGAGTAGTTCTGAAATCTCTGAGATCTGGCGTAGGAATGGACTTCTCTCTGAGTTTCAGAGTAACCCCTGAGTCATGCAGCAGATGGATCCAGTTAGCCTCAATTAAAATATGAGGAGAACGTTGGGCTGTTTGGCAGAGAGATGTTGCTGCAGGGGTGGGAAGAGGACCTTCAAGGAGAAAGTGTTGTAGTAAACCCTAGTGCAGATCTCATGATCCTGAAATATATGTCTTGTTACTGAAATTAACTATCATGAAAGAGAGATTTTGAATCTTGTACTAAAAGAAAGGTGCAGAACCCTCCCCAACTGCAAGAAGTATCAAGTAATATCATGATAAAAAAATACAGATACAGATTTCTTTCCATTTCTTTGGAGTTCATCAGAAAGTATCCAAACAAGCGTATCAACAATTAAAGACATCAGGAGATAAATGGAGGGTAGCTCCTTCAAAGCATTGTAGAACAACTATCAAATCCCAGTTTGATTCTCTGGCAAAAGGAATTTCTGTTTACAAAGCACAAGAGCTTCTGTCTTCCTACATATGAGAACACTGCTTACATACTGTAGAGAACTACTGGAATACAAACATGAAAAACCGGATTGAAGAAAAGGAAAGGTAGCTAATTTTGTCTCCTTTTTCTGAGCTCTGGTGCTTGCAGTAACAGAAGCTTCTAAAAGCAGATGCTTCCAATGTATTTCTTGAGTTTGTAAATATAGGCCTGTTTTTCAGAAATGAAACAGAAATATGCATTTTTAAATAGAAATATTTCTTAACTTGAAATAGCAATGTCTCATCTGCAGGATGAAGTAACAGTCCTAGTAGATAACCTGAAGGTTGTAGAAACTCATTAGCAATGCTTGCATGCATCTGGATTACTTTCTGTGGATATAGGCAAGACATTTATTGCTTTTTTTTTAAGAAAAAAAAAACTCAGTTTCTAGTTACACCTCTTATTTTAAATACAATAATTTTAATCAAAGAGGGAGGAAGGAAGATGTATGGCTTGCTGTCTTTTTTCCATTCTGCCATTCAGGCCCTATTTCATCCCCCCAGTGTATTTGTTTCCATCTGATAAGTACTTTATTACAGGTGGCATGATCTAGGTCTTGATGGGGCATTGTTTGTGCACAACCAGGCAGGTGTTAAAGCTCCTTTCATCACCTTAATGACACATAAGCATCTTTAGGACCTTCACTGAGAATACCTACCTCACAACAGAGAGACATCCCATTTTCTTTTCTAAGTATCCAGAGCACAGCACTTTTCTCCATCATTTAATCTTTGGTTCTCTTCTTCCATGCTGTTCCCCAGTATCTGTAGAGTAAGTTTCCAAGGAAAAAGATGGGCTCGGTCCCTTCATTTCAGTTTCTGACTACTCGGCACAAGTAGCTCAGTGATTTCACAGACACATAGGCACAGTTGGCTTTGGGGACAAATATCTGCCACTTAAGAGGCCCCTTAGGAGTGAGCTGTATCACTACTCGAACTATTGCAAAATAAAAATGCATTTGTGTAACTGAGCAAAACACAGTGGGAGTCTGGTGCTCGGTCCAAGGTGGATATTTCCTTCAGTTGGGGCAGAAATAAGATTCTAGGTGCAGATTAAACAATTGTCGCCTGTCGCCTGGAGGTAAGGTGAGATTTGGGGAGAAGGGCTGTGGTTGGACCAGTATAACTGTAGTGAAGGAGCTACACAGAATGGTACAATAAGAGTCTTTAAGACTCTGTACTCATGGTGCATTAAGAAAGAAGGTCAGAGCTTAATATGGTCTGTTGAATTTGAGATGGCAAAACATGTTCCTTTACAACTCCTCTACCCTAGGCTGGTGCACTCATAATTTTCTGAAACAGTTGTTGTTTACACTGAAGTTTTTCATGCTTGGTCTTTCTCCAAAGGCAAATTTCATTGTCAGATTTTACCAGAAACCCTGCTGTTGCTGCCTGGGTGGGCACATGTAGGGAAGAAAGATCTTTCTAAAACATCTGAAATCTATCATGTAGTCCAAAAAAACAATAAAAATATCTGAAGTCTGGTGCTTGGAATGAATTAAAGTTTTCCCTGATACCAAGCACAGATGAGCTTTTGCAGGGCAATATGAAGCATAGATTGCTTTAACTCATTTGGTTAAGGTCAAGAGTTAAGTGACTCAATGTCCTGGCTGGTTACAGAAATGCTGTTCTTCCATGCAGAACTGATTTGAATATTGAGCTATGGTTCAATGTTGTTGATTTCAACATGTGATGGATCAACCCCTCAATTTAAGAGCAACCTCAATTGTCCAGAGAATTTGCAAGCCCTCCTGGCAGAGTTGTGCAAGACCAGAAAGTTAGTTTGCTTGGTTGTGTTTAATGGGGTGGTTGTAACCTTGCCAAGCAAAGAGGCAGACGGCACATCAGTAACAACAACTTTTTCCCCATTTTAGCGTTCTGCTGAGATCACAACAACCTTCATGTGAAGATCTTAAAGTCTTTTTTAAAAATTGCTTTTAGTAACATGTCTCCTTGGGGTGCTGAATTACAGCAAAGCTCGCGTTTCCGCCATATAGCATTTAGATAAATGAGGAATTTTACTTGAGGCTTGCTCTACAACCATGGAAAAGTAGTTTCACCTTTTTGTCTACCTCTAAAAGACAAGAATCAGAAAAGATTTGATGACAAATACTATGTAAAGATAAGAAATCACCATTTTTGTTATAAAAATCTGGAACTATGTGAGTTACTACGTATACTTGCTTTATTACTACCATTACTATCATTGAATTAGGAGTTGTGGAAAAAGTCTGTAATGTAAGAGGAAACAGAGGACTGAAAGGAATAGTTGGTTTGACTGAAGAGAAACGTGTCAGACAATTAAGAATACTCTTTATGGTCCAGTCCAAGAAAAATATTCAATAAAGTTATATTGGTGGTAATATGGTGATCTTCCTGGTAGCAAGACTGTAGGTAATTCTGCTATCATTTCTCATTATTTTTATTGTCTACGGCGTAAGTAGCAATCCAGAAGTGCCCTGAGTCAGTTTGTACCCAAAGTGAACATCAGCATCCTTCTTGAAAGCATTCCAGATGTAACCAGGGTCGTAAAACACAACAGAAAGTTGACGGTTTTATTGTTGTGCACGTTACAATCAAGTCGTTATCTGATGAATCATCTGCTTTTTATGATCCATGATGAGAAATATAGCTGTCATATGAGGAATAGATTTCTCATCATAAAACTTACCTCTGTAATTTCAGCACCTGAGTAAGTACTGCCTCAGGTGCTGATTGTGCTAGTAAACACTGTCTGAAAAGCGATTTCCCCATCTGTTTCCCCTCCTTCCATTTAAACACACAGTTTGGCAACAACTGTGTTTCTGCAGTTCCCTTTCCTTCAGCAGCTGCTGCTATTAAAGATCTCATATGAGGAGGTTCCTGTTGGATAGCTGGTGATGCAGGAGTTCACATGGGGAAAGAAAAGCCTTTGCAAGGTATGTAGGTCAGTATTTCTGTAGATAGGTAGTGAAGCAATCTCGTGGGGTTGTTAACTCTCTGGTGGAGCAAATCACTTCACTGCTGCCCTTGCAAGAGGCTGAATTCATATAAGTCATTTAACTCAGGTTTCCAATGCAATTAGTGATAAAAAAAGAGATCATGGTTTATGTAGATTTTTTTATCTCTGCATTGGTTAGGTTCTTCACTTCGCGTCTGGGTTAGCTGTCTAAAATTACAGCTTTCAAACCCCTCGTGCCGTATTTATGTACAGCATTTTCTTGATGGGAGAAAACAAGATACACACTGAGGGCATAGATCAAAACATGAGGTCCTCAGAAAAAGCTGCAAGAGTTTCACCACTATCCACAAGACTGCTGGTATAAATTCCACGGATGTTAAAAGCGAGGAAACCTCTCCGTCTGACGTGATGATTGAACCACAGGAACAAATTTTCCTCTCGGATTTGTGTTGCAGACCCCCCTATGTCAGGGAGAGGTTATATGTTTCGGCGTGCTGACAGACACTATTACACACTGTGCTTTATTCACCCCTGTTCTGCTGGCCTCCAGTAGCCCTGCGCGCCTCTGAAGCCCTCTGCCTTTGGCACTTCTGCTGGTGAGACTCCCAGCTGGGGGTGTGGTTTAGTTAAAATGGGTGCTTTTCACCAAAAGAATAAATTATTCCTGTACTACTGTCTGAAAAGGGTGGATCTGGAGCCAATTTAGTGAGCATAAGTTACAATTGACTTTGGAAGTAATAACTTATGCTTGGAGCTTCCTTAGATGTATAGCCAAGGAGCTGTCTGACTGCATGTGTTTTTACACATCTTTCAGCTAAATTAGAAACCCAAGTGAAAAACTTAATGTGCAGAGATATCTTGGAGATTTGTGACCTTCTCAGAAAGACTTCAGGTCCATAAACCAGCCAGAGAGTCTCCTGTTGTCATATGCCTTTTATTTTTTTCCTGCCACATATGGCACATTGGTAAATAGTAAATGGAGTTTATTACATCTTAATTAATGAATCTGAGTATAATTTGCCCCAATCCTGGCAGGCAAACTCTGCTGGAAAGCTGATTAGTGGAGGGAGCCAACTTTAATGAACACCCTCTCCAGAGATGGGACCAAAGATTGAAGTGTATGTATATTCATATGTGTGAAAGGTAAAAAAGCCTTAGGAAAGCAGAAGACAGGGATTGCAGTGAGCTGGGGAATGGGAAGACAAAGGGTGGAGCCTTTAAGAAGATGGGGAGGAGAAAGGTAGTGCTGGAAAGGGAAAAAAAGTGTAGTAGCAGAAAGGGAAGATAAAAAGAATCCTAAATTTGAGATACTGAGAATGTCCAAGGACACTTGGTCCAAGGAGGAACCATATGCTCTGTTATCTGTTGATGCCAAGAAAAAAGAGCTTAAACCAATCATTGAAGTCAAGGAGAGAATCAGCTGTTGAATTTAGTGGTCTTTATGTCAAGCTGGTGAAAAGGGGGCTGAAAGAAGAGGATTAATGGCAGATGCAGAGAATTCATTTCTTCCTACTGTCATTTTTTTCCTTTAGCCTGGTGGGATGCTACCATCCAGTAACGATGAACATTACAAAGCTTGGCTGTATTTAGCCCACTTAGGTCACTGCTTGGCCAGGCTCGTTTTGATTTCAGTGAAGTCTTCATGCAGAACATGCAAATCCCTCCTCTCCAGAACTGGGAACTCCATGCCAAAGCAGGTGCATTGAATTGCTGGCATACTTGTGGTACACTAGTTAGCACCTCTGACGTGGTAAGCTAAACCATTTTGATCTTGAATATAGAAAGCAAAGCACTTAGATTTGTAGGAAGAAGAGCTTTATTTCAGAGAAGTGCTGAAGTTTGTATGAAAATACATAACTTAAGGCACACATCTGAGCAAAAATTACACAATGAGAACAAGAACCATCTCTAAATGTGCTTTTAATATGTGGATTTGAATGCATTAAGCATTATGTATGTTCCTGCACTTAATTTTTCTTCTTATGTAGGCAGGCACGAGTCTCCCCTGCACTATATTTTGTCTAATTCATATCCATGTTAAACACAGACCAAGAAGGAGTAAATCGAGTTGGTTGCACCTTTTGGTTAGATGCGTGAATAACTATTCTGGATGTAAAGCAGCTGGAAATGATGCTCTTTTTACCTAATATTTGCATATCTGCTAACACGAAGGATCACACAGTTTGCACAGTTCCTACACAATAATTGCAGATGGCAAATGTCCCGTCACTCATGTAGCTGGTCATTTTTGTATGCAATTACCAGAATTGCATGCTCGCTTCCAGTAACCGTGTGCACAAAAATAGGCTACAACAACCTGCTTAGAATTGTTAATAACATGGTCTGAAGTCTCAGTCTTTATTGCTCTGTTGGTTTATGCTGTTTTTGAAAGAGAACTGAGCTGGGAATGAGTGTGGTAGTTGCCTATTCAAGCAAAAGGAGGCCTGCATCTTCAGGTATTGCTGGGTCTGGAGGACTGCAGAGTTTCTGCATTGATCTGCATGTGGTTTAAATATTGAGCTTGGCATCATGAGCTGATGGGCTAGAAGAGAGATACCACATCCAGTGACCAGTTGCAGTGTATGGTTCAAGTAAGGAACAAGCAGCTTCTCAAGTTTTGCATTTAAAACCCACGCAGCTTGAACTAGCAGTGACATAGTGAGGTGTAAGTCTTTGCCATAAGCGATTCAAAATCAGGCTGCAGTCGTTCAGAGAATACTTAATTGGTATTTCTCTTTTTTGCATATCACTGTTCTCATCAGTTCTAATACGTGTTTTTTTCCCAGCTCTACAAACTTCTTTGCCTTAAAGGACTCATGAAGGAAATAATTAAAAACTACACAGAGGAAAACTGTCTGAGCAGAAGGGGCAGAAATCCAAGGTGATTTAGGGAGGTGCCCCAAACACTCTTTTGGATTATTATTAATTTTTTTCTTACTATTATTTTATGACGCTGTTTATGTTTAATTACTCATGTTTTCCTAACCTGTGTGACAGGCATAATTTGAAGAGCAATAGTAATGATCAAGCGGTGGAAGTGCCAGCTGCTGCCTACGTGCTCTAGCAAGCATAGAGCAGGCAGTGTCAGGAGACAGTGCCGTCTCTTGATTAGATCTGAACTTCTTTTTCATGTTGATGAAAATGATCCTGACTCTTACTATTTAAGTATAAATGATGCCAAAAGATGCTGTGAAAAGTAAGAGCTCTCTCAGTTCACTGCCTTTATGGAACAGTAAGCTCATTGGACTTGACTGCAGTATGTGTTGTTAAAACAAATACTGTTTTAGTTTCAAAATATGCAAATTGGTTATTTTGGTCTTTTTCATTTAAACTGCCAGATAGCACATCTAGGTTAATTTTTTTTTTCTTCAAAATCCATGAACAGTTTCAGTCTTTATATTTTCAAATCATAGAATCACAGAATGGTAAGGTTGGAAGGGACCTTTAGAGATCATCTAGTCCAACCCCCCTGCAGAAGCAGGTTCACCTAGATCAGGTCACATAGGAACATGTCCAGGCAAGTCTTGAAGACCTNGGAACCCAGAACTGGATACAGGACTTCAGATGAGGCCTCACCAAGGCAGAATAGAAGGGGAGCAGAACCTCCCTCGACCTGCTGCCCATACTCTTCTTGATGCATCCCAGGATGCCATTGGCCTTCTCGGCCGAGACCACAGGAATTAGCAATTCCGCCATATACCATATGCTAGTATATTGTGAAGCTCATTTAGAAGCTGTAGTACCATTTTGGTTTGGGTTTTTTTTCTGGTTACTAAAGCTTTTGCTTGTTTCACACTTCAGTTGTGTGCTGCTGCAGAGATGTTGTGGGTAGCACTGTTGAACAGGTAGTAGTACGTCATCAGAAGATGAAGCCTTTTCTGATACTTTTTCTAGTAGTAAGTGGAGAATTAATTATTAATTTTATGGGTACCTTGGCAAACGTTGATAAAGTGTTGGGCAGCTTTTGTGCTAAGATTTAATTCATTTTTTTTAAATGCATGAAATCATGCACTTCTAAAAAGTGTTGACGAAGTCTGATGTCTTTTGGAGTGAAAATGAAATCAGGGGAAAGGAAAGCATTCTACTGTAGGCTGCAGTGTCAGTGCACTGCTGGGTCCTTCCTTGCAAAAGACAAAGTGAATCCATGCCTGAACGGCAATGAAGTGAAATAAATTTCTGTTTGCCTTGTGTTGCCAACCTTTGCAGTCCTGTAACTAATATCATATGATCCCTTGTCTTGTTTTCATAAAGCAAAAAGTTCTTGGATATTTTGATTACACAGGTCTCAACTTTTTGACACGTCAAGTTTTTGCTCTGACCTTTTCTATGTAGAGAAAAATCTTTGAAAAGATGAAAATTAAGTCAAGTCTTTAGAGCACAGAAGACAAACCAATAAACTCATGAGTTCTGTTACTCCCAAGTCAGTAATAGGAGCCTGGAGGGGAAATGTTGAGTAAGTGATGATAATTTTTTAATATTCTGGTGAGTATTTCATTTTTATGTGAAAGAAGCTACAAAAGAAAAAATCCAGGGGCAGAAAGACAAGTGAAACTTTAGACAAATAAGAAATATGTGGTTAAATAAGTCACCTGCTTCATCAAGGTGCTATATGTCCCCTCATCCTTGGAGCAGTTTGCTGCTGGAAGGCTGCTCACTACAAATTGACAGCAAGGACTTAGTCAAGGCCAATTATGCCAGATGCACATGTGATGTGAAGACTTTGGCTGTTTTATCTGTTTATAAGCTACACATCAGAGGGAAGCAGTGGGTTGCAGCCTGGGTTCTCTTCTTGCTCCTCTCTCTCATTTCAAGGTGTTGATCAAGTCCCTAAATCATCCTGCCTCCCAGCTTTGTAAAGTGGGAATGACGGTGCTTTCTTGCCATTACTAATGCTTAATTATATAAAAATCTTTCTTCTCTCGTGGGTCTTCATAGTCATTGCAGTGCTGCTGTGAAGCAGTTCTATTTTGTCTGAATGACATTGCATCCAGTTGAAGTCTTGCTCAGATTACAAGTGGAACGAAGCTGCCCAGATGTTTATTCAGCTTTCTTCAGCTGCTTTTTAGGTTCTCAGGACAATCCTGTCACTCATAGCTTTATGTGTTCATACGTATTGCCTGTTACACTGGAATACATGGGAGTAAATCAAGACATAGGGTTTGCTGGTGACCTGCACTGGAAGAGATGCAAGCTGTGAATGAGTTCTAAAATACTCCCAGGAGGTGATACTTGATTTTCAGAGAAAGGACTGTCATTTCTCTCTTTGTGCAATGTATGATGGGACCCTTACCTGGCATCTCTGCCCTGCCAAAACATGAATGAGAAATAGGATTGCTTGTCTGAGGAACAGCTCTGCCTTTCATATTGAAACTCAGCAACAGACAAATCCTGTGTGAGTGGTCCCAAGAGACACTTTCCTTGTAAAGGAATCAAGTGATGGATGAGGCATCTCGCATTTTAAATGTTATGCAAGTGAAAGCATTGGAGTATTCTGAGCCCATGCCTACTGCTGTGTATGTCTGAGTAGTTTGTTTGCTTTTGAATTGTTGAACTAGAGGAGGTTTGGTAGGCAGAAAATGCTGGTTTTCTTCTGTAATGCTCTTCCGTATTTGACTGCTGCAGGGTGAAATAATGAAGATTTTTTTGGTAACAGATCAAAAATTCCTTTCTTGTTTAATTGCAACTGTTTAAGAGAAGAAGGTCATTGAGAGGACAGATTTCAAGAAGTGGTATGTATGCATTTGGTGATGTTTTGGAAAGAAACAGAGCATATTATGCACTCTTTTAAAGTATATATGGCAAACACACTGCCAAATCTTTGGAATTCTATAGGCAACTACTGTGAACAGTAATAGCAGTAAATTAATCTGCTTTTTACCCTTACTGACACTGGCACTGTAAGCTTTAGGAGATTTGGAGCAATTTTTTTTTTTTCTTTTTTAAAAATATTATTTCAATGTATTTTCGTCCCTGTCAGCAAACCTCTGCTGTGTTAGTGGTAATATAAATTGTTTCTCAAACCCTGCAATAATCTATACAAAATTCAGAACCTGAGTGAAGAGAAAGCTTCCACTGGATTGCCGTGGGGTGTTGCTGGAAAAGAAAAAGGAACAAATCTCTGAGGATATGTAGAGAACACCTGGGAAAGAAAACAGGAAAAATATTCAAGTGGGAAAATACCTAGCACAAATGAGAGAAGAACAAAATCTCAGTGTGAGGTGACATATTTAGAGGGTGAAGGAGAGATGAGGACGTAAGATAAGTTTAAGAGGATGTCTGTGAGGAACAGGAGAATGATGCTCAAAAGAGAAATGGCAGGAGCTTGAGTGAAAGAGTTCGGGAGAGACATCATATTAGGAAAGAAAAAGTCTTACAATTAAAAAAATATATATAAATGTGATTTTACAGGAAAATAAGTTTGCCAGAACATTGGAAAGGTTTAAGCAACAAAGAAAGAGAGAGAAGTAAACACCAAGGAAAGGGAAGGATGAAAGAGAACAAAATACTCATCTTTAAAGAAAATAAAATTGTGATATTCATTTTATTGGTTTCTTGGAAGATTTTGGTAGTGGGTTGAGTGTCTGCACTGAGGGAAAGTAAAAAATGGACTAGAAAAAAAGTGCAATTTTTATTCCACTGGCTTTCCTGTTCAGGAAATGTAATAGGAAGTTATTTTTATTAACCAAGATCAGAGAATGTATGACAACAAACCACAAAGAACGGTGTGGAAAAAAAATCCTGTTATTTTTCTAGTCAGACCAGAAGAACCTGTGGCCATTGACCAGCAGGAGCCCAGGGGTCTGATTATTAAGCAGCTGGATCAGTGAACTGAACAGTTGGAATCTGTGTGTCTTTAAATACACATGAACCGAATCATATTAAAGGCCAAAAAAAATCTTGAAGATCACATAGCTGATACCTGTGCCATCCATTAATTGCTTTGCAGTCTGTCTTGTCTACCTGATCAACAAAAAAAAACCCAAACTTGTTCGATTTCATTTACAACTGTGAAACAAATTGATTTTACAGCGATACACTGCTTGCTGAGCAGTATTTTTCCATTGAGACAACCAGGTTATACTGGCCAACAAAAAAAATATGATGAAGAACAGGTAGAATGGTGAAAGCCCTCAATTGACAGAAGAGAGTATCTTTTGCAATGCGTTCTGTAAGTCGTCAGGTGAAATGCACCTCTTGGTTCAGCATAGCTGTGATGCTGAGTGTGCTGGGAGGGCTTTATCCTCCAAAATGGATCATAGGATCATTTCAACTGGAAGAGACCTTTAGGATCATCAAGTCCAGCGTTTGTCCCAGCCCTATCAACCACTAGACCATTTCCCTAAGTGCAGCATCCACCCATCTCTTAAACACCTCCAGGGACAGTGACTCCAGCACCTACCTGAGCAGCGCGTTCCCATGCCTGACAACCCTTGCAGTAAAGAAATCCCTCCTCATATCCAGCATGAACCTCCCCTGGTGCAACTAACACCCTCACAATGGACTGTGAGACAAGGGAGTAGGGAGCACAATGCCTTTCTTTACAGCAACAGCATGCCTTTCATCTGGAAGGGAAACGTTCAGCTGGCTACCTTAACTGGACTCAGCAGTGACCGGTGTTTTATCTTAGCAGCCTTGGTTGAACACACATGCAGAATAGCAATAATGCTTGTTTATGGGCAGGAAATGCATGAGCCTTTTAATGGATAAAGCGTGAGTTTGAAGCATTAAATGTGACCTGCTTTGTTGTATGCCAGTACCTGTAAAGGGTTATTCTTTGTAGTGTCCTACTTGGACTCAAGCACTAAAGCTTTCATCAAAGTAAATCTGATTATTTTGCACATGGTTTTCCTGAAAGGATGTTATGATTTTCTAGATGTTTGGTGGCTGGTGATAAATTAGGCTTTTATGATGTCATGTGAAAGGCCACTGCTTGGACTTCCTTCTCTATCAAACATGCTGGAGAATACATTTGGGACACAGTCAGAATCAGAAATTAGCCTACCTTGATTTATTTTAACCCTTTTGTGGACTATTGCTCACTTTGTAACTAGAGGTTTTCAGGCAGGGACAGCTTCACTTCTGCAGACTGGAGCCCCGTGGTATCCCATCTTGAGCCCCCTCCATATACTGTAATATACAGACTTGTTTGGTTTTTTTTTTCCTGGGGTAACAAAGCTGCCACTCATGAGCTCCCTTTAAGCCTTTTAAATTCTTTCCATAGATAGTGTCTCGAAAGGGTGTTTCAAATCAGATGAGGGTTTGGTGAGGAACTGGAATGTAGTGAGTGGTGAGGGCAAGGTGATGCATCCCTTAATTTGGTCAGGTTTATGACCACGTAGAGGGAGGCTGCTTCTGAAAAATCAGCCCACAGTAAAAGGTAGTATGCAACTGCTTTGTCCAGGGAAGTGGTAGCTTCTTCATCCCTTGTACTGCAAGGAGGGAGTATTTTACAACTGATTTTCAAACCATGAGAAATTTCCCCTCCCCACGTCTTACCACAAGCTTCAGGGGGACAGAGGTTCATACATCAATGTAACAGGTAAGGAAGGGAGTGTCAGCTCTCCTGTCCACACAGGTCACAGAGCAGTGAGATGAGCACTGAATACAGGGCAAAAACAACAGCTGCTGTTCTAGCTGAGTTACAGTTTTCCAATGATGTCCTCTTCAGATGAAAAATGAAATTTTGAGCAAACGAATATTTTTATTAGGGCAAATTAAACAGCACACCCTTAAAACAATCATTTCGATGTTAGATAACAAATGCCTTGATTTTTTTCAGAGATGTCAATACCCATAGGAGTAGTAACATCACCACACACAATGCATCCTGCACAAGATAATTCATCCTGTGGAGTAGTAAGATCCCATTAATCATAGATCTGCTTTCGTTACATTGCTGCTTAATGCTCTGAAGGTAGATAGATAAACATCTGCAGGTAGAATTCAAGATCACTGTCCCAATGTTTATTGTTTTGCTGCTTACCATTTGATATTTGACTAGCCATGAAAACTAGACCTATTGACATTTCCAATGTAAGTTGTTATAAATGAAGTATTTTTTAGTGGAAGAAAAGAACCTAAGTAGCCTAACGGTATGGATTTCTGGAGTTATCAGTTTTCCTATTCATGTTGACATGTCCGTCAGGGAAGACAGCTAACCAAAGGAGCCATATTCCTTTTCCAGTAACAAATGCAGCCATTAATGCACAATAAACCTCACTGGAATTGAAGAGCTTCACCAAGTGATTTCCTGATGTTTGCAGAAAATGTGAAGAGTAGGAAGCAATGAGGAAAAATAATGAGAGTGGATTAAAAAATTGTGAGACTCGTATTTAATAATTTTTAAAGGTACCATGCCCTTGCCTAAATAATATGTACAGTGTGGCAATAAAACCATCTATGATGAAGACATGATTATCTTACTCTTCCCCCACAAATTGTCATCAGGATAGAGAACAGGCCACAGTGAGGCAAGAAGCAAACACATTTAATAGTGAACAAAGGCAGAGCTTGGAGGTACCAGTGAAAAGAGAAGGAACCTTTTCTTTTCCTATACTGCAGCTGATCTCCATGCATAGGAAAGCAGTTCATCTCTCACAGAGTCTTGGATTTTAGTGATGTGAAGGTGAGACACCGGTATTCTCTCTACCATTTGGCCCAGGGAGCCTGAGGAAAGGGGCTCACATACAACCTCTGCTGTAAAGACAAAATGCCCAAATGCGTCTGACCTATGTAATGCAAAATCCAGGTTATTCAGACACCTCTTCATGCTCAGGTTAGCTTGAAACATGAAAGGTCTGGCTCACCCATCATTTCCTATCAGCAGCCAGGCAACAGGGCTTTGACTGCCCATGGGAGCGGTGCCAGCACTTGTAAAGAGCTATTCTGTTTTGTTAGAAGAGTTGGAAAAGCTTACTTGGGTTCATAATAACACATAGCATTTCAGTATTTGGTATTTGTTTTCATTTTAGCAAACATGCTATAGATTTTTAGCTGTGATATGTACGTTTGGATAACTGGATATGCCATATCAGAAAGAAAGTGTTTATGTGTGGAGCACTAATAGCTGAGCTACCGCAATTAGGGTCTGTACAGGCAAATGCAGTGGGTTTGGTCTTCCTCTCCTCCGGTAGTTCCCTGCTTTTTCAGCAGAGGCATTCCTGTAAACTACAAATGATCTCACCATTCAGAAGCCTCTTCGGTGTTCTGCAGAGCCATGAGCTGAGGTTACAGTTACATTCAGGCTGGGGAACACCTTCCCAGGTCTTCCCAGGAGCACAGAGTTGGGCCTCGGGGCAAACTGAGAGGGAGGGAAGCAACCCACCTCGTTTTGCTGTTTGCAGCAGTGGGGCTTTCCCGGTTCCAGGGGGAACACCCTTCAGTCTGCTTCACATGTAGCATCCTGAAAAGCACCCATAGCCCAGCTTGCAGTAAGACGCCCTGGTGCAGAGCTACGTCAGTCCCCATGCAGGACGGCTCCTGATGAGTGAGCTCAGCTCCAGATCCAACGCGAATGAAACTCAGCACTGGCTTCGGGGGATATCGGGCTGTAATTCGGGAAGAATTTTATCTGGCTCGAGGGACAGCCCTGGCCAAGATGTTTTCTCAGGCTTCGCTTGGCAAGCGGACAGATCTGAGTAATGCTCAGCCCTGCGAGGGGCTCTCATGCCTGGAGCTCCGCTGGCGCTTGCACCACGGCTGAGGTCTGCACATGCTCTCCTCCCGCGGACACATCGACTAAACCAGGGCACCTCCTCTGCCAAAGCGATTAGGGCCCGACGACGAGGCTCCCTAGGCACCCGGGGCTGGCTCCCCTCACTTTGCCATTTTATCTGCCACGTCGGTAGGGCTGCCAGGGCCGGCGCTGAGCGAGCCCATTTCCCCCGAGCGCAGCATTGTTCCCGGCCTCCGGCCGCCGCGTGGCCCCGCTGATGGACAATGCCGCCCGGCCCCGACTTCCTGAGCAGACCAGACAGCTTGCTGTTTTCTTCACGTCTCTTATCACCCCCTGTCATTGAAAGAGAGGTCTGGCTTCAGCTTCGCTTCGGGCTGATAGGCAGCAGCGAGGTGGAAAAGGAGCAGGGAGGGGAAGAGGAGGAAGAGGGAGAGGAGCTCCATTACTGTTATTATCGCCCTAATGTTTATTGCTGCTCTGAGTTCATTTGCCTTAACCCTTTGGAACCTGGTCAAATTAAAGATTATCAAACTGATAAGATAAAGCTGCTGCTCTAACGCCCCTGGTTCCTGGTGGAAAAGTGAAGGTTTTGCTCTGGTTTTATTGACTGTGTGGCTTGTGTTGATGCCTCACTGCTGGAGTACAGCAGACTCTGGAGATAAGATCTCATCCTAAAGATGCCCAGCAATCGCAGCCTGACAAGGTCCATGGGATGTGCAAGGGGCTCAGCATCACGCAGAATCAAGGCCTCAAGTCGTTCTTCCTCCCCTCCCCTTGCCCCTCAACATGGTTTTAGTAAAAATGGAGCTTTCCGAATAGGGAGGGGATTTGCATAGAAAAACACACTAGGGTTAAAAAAAAAAACAACCCATCGTGCCTCTTATTTCAAAAGGTATTTAGTTATACGTGAGTTTTAGCCTATTGGTTGCTTTTGCCTTTCGCCTTTTCCTGTGGTTCTTTGCAAACAATACTGTCTTTCTGCAAAAGACTGCTGACCCAAGAGTGGAAAGTAGTCTGTTCATGCTGCATTAAAACAAATTTAGATCAGGAACCAAATTCACTGACATTCTTCTATTCCCTTGGTACCCTAACTGCTCCACAATTTTGCTTTTCTAAGAACAGTGGAAGGAAAAAAATGAAAACTGAGCAACGACACATTGTGGCTCGTCTTAAATTCCTGAAGATGTTTACCGTGTTCCTTGTCAGTCTTGGGCTTTGCTCCTTGGTATGTTTTATCTTCAGTTTCCTCAAATGTACTGTGAAAATGGGAGTCTCTTGCTTTATAATTATACCGGGGTTTTTCCTTGTTACTATAGATGTTATAACAAAAACTACCCTTTGCAAAGAAATCAAGCCAGTGCTCTCTGCCTCACGGATGTCCAGAAGTACCTACAGAGCAGTGCACAGCAGAGGTAGTGCTCATTACTGTGACTCCTTCTGATGTTTGATCTGAGCTTAGCTGAACCCTGCATTGAAATTTGCACCAGCAATGTGCACATTTAGTGAGACCTTACTACTTCTTTTAACGGAGTGCACAGGGAATAGCCCACCTGAAGTCACAGAAACAGCTCTCCAACATTGCCTCTGGGTTAAGACACAATGAGAGAATCTTAGGGAACGGGGAATAAGGCTAATGGTAGAGGAACTGCCTAGTGAACAGTGTCTGCAGGGTCTGTTTGCAACAAACACTTTAACAAGGCCATTCTCCAAACAGTGAGCTGCAGCAGACACTCATATATACTGTGGGGCTGACATTACTATCAACACGTGCTAGGTGAAGCCTCATTAAAATTCCCATTAAAAAAAAGCTCCCAAAAGTGCACAAAAAGGGAGACTTATAAGATAAACTTTGATATATATGTTACCGAGATAGAATTTTTTAGCAGGGCCTGTTGCAACAGAAGAAGGGGTAATGGTTTTAAACAAAAAAAAGGGTAGATTTATGCTAGATACAAGGAAGAAATATTTTATGAAAATGATGATTAAACACTGGAACAGGATGGCCAGAGAGGTGGTGAATGCCCCATCTCTGGAAACATTCGAGGTCAGGTTGTACAGAGCTCTGGGCAACCTGACGAAGTTGAAGAGGTCCCTGCCATTGCGGGGTTTTTAGGCTAGATGACCTTTAAAGGTCTTTTCCAACCCAAACTGTTCTAAGATTATATGATAATGGTTAAAATGCAAAACTGCAAGCTCATGTTGTCTAATTAGGTATCTATGTTTATCATTTTTTTCTTTTCATGAGATGAGTTAAAGCCAAAAGCAGCTTTAAGAAGGACATAAGGAAAATAAAACATAAGCGAGGTTTGCAGGAAAACTTGGCCCCTAGACTCTTGAAATCCTCCTGACAGAACTTTTCAAGCAAAAGAGTGCAAGACTAAACATGCAAGCCAGAGCCTTCACCGAGCTGGGTCTGTGCTCTGCTTACAGGAGCTCTGATGCAACAAATCATCTTCCAAGCGGTCGTGCTGATTGTGAGCGTAACTCTGGCCGCTTTTCAGATGCAGTAAAACTGTTGTGTGCTTAGATCAAGTCTGTTTATTTTTAGAGGTAAAACCTTGTCTCTGCTGCAGCGAGCAGAGCTGGGCACAATTCCATCGCAGGTGTTTTACCAAGGGTTTGATCTGTGTTTTATTCTGGTGAAAGAGAGAGCAAAAGCTGGTGCTCACATTTTAAAGGGAATCAGCTGAGCTGTAGCAACAAAGGAAGCCTTGGCCTCCTTTCTCACGTTGCCTTTGAGGCTTTAAATTTTCAGTTCAAGTTAATTGAATGAGACAGTGAGACGTTGCACGGCGAAACCAGATCAATCTCTGTGCGAGTCAAAATAGGAGTCATGATGACACTCGAAACAAGAGCTTGGGAAATGTGATATTTGCATTAAAATAGTTTACATTTTTTGTCTGATGGTTTTTAAACCAAATTTGAAAATGCCTTACCACATTGCATGACAAATTTGTTTCTGCTTATCTGTAGGTGTTTGGACAATAAAACTGAATATTCGTAAAATCAGATTTAGCAATAACGGTGTATTTTCTACACAGTCATGCAGCCTCATCTAAAGAAAAGGTAAACGAGAAAAACTAGCATCAGATAAACTCATTCTTTTCTGTGAGAGGCAATCATATGACAGTGAGGTGCATCTACAACCATAGGAGAGTTTACTCTCATATTAAGTGGCAAGACAGAATTTGACTGCTGTCTTTTCTATCTTCCTTCCCTAAAGGAAGACAGCAGGCAGATATTTACCTGGCTGTTATTTCTGACTCTTAGCTTGCAGGTAAAATTTGCAATTATGTTAACTGTATTTGCGTGGAAAATAAGTGCTCGTTCCACCCCAAATGGTTAACTAAAAAGCAAAGACTTCATTTTTTTGAAGTACTTTAAGAACAACAGAAAGCCTTAATCAATATTTTCAAGTTTGCAGACTCTCAGCTCAGTATCTAAATCCTCAGGGTTTTCACGGAGTCAAAGGGCTTTCTTTTCCTGTCAGTATGTAAAGCACAATGCCACACACACAAAAAAATGTTATCCTGCAGGACAACAAAACATGAAGTGGTGTCTTTTCATCAGGTGCCTTTCCATCGTGAATAGGGATGGTGGACAGTTTACATTCAGCAGCAGCAGCTCTTTTTTGAGAAACCTCCCTCATCCTACACACCCTGCCCCCTAAAAAAAATAAAAAAAGTCCAGGTTTTCTCCGGTGGAACCTCATCTCTTCTTTCTCTCCTTTCTGATCTGGTTGTACCTCCAGAAAGTGAAGGCCTGGCACTGAGGAACCAATACACTTTAATGATCGGCATGCCAAAGGTTTTATGGGGGTTGTGGGGTTTTTAGGTGGATTTTTTTTTCCTTTTGGAAGCCTGACAGATGCATCTCTGGTTTCAGTGAAAGACTTAAATAATATAAACAAGCAGTCATTCTGTTCCAAGATAAGCTCTTTTTTTAATATTCTTATTTTATTGTAATTACCTTATTGTTTTCATATTACGAGCTACTTGTAGAAAAATACAGGAAACGTGACTGCAATACAATCCTTTAATCAGGAATAGCTTTGTTCCAGTCATCATCTCCATTCAGTGTTGAAACTTTGACTAGTAAGAATACAATCAAACCTTGAATTTAGATGTAATATGGTGTTAATGTTATGGTTTTGTTTGATCTCTGTACCTAGTAACTTCTATAAGAGAACCCCTTAAAAAGTGCCTAGAAGACATTTTTGTCCATAATGCTGTTTTCAAGTAGATCTATCTACAAAGTAGTGTTTCTCAAAAGTACACAAACTTCTCAGGAGAGACCTTTAACCTAAGACAGATGGGGAATTTGTATTATCATATATATTAAATCTTTTTTTCTTTTCATCATAGATTATGCCATAATACCTTTACTGCGTTACAGTTAAAGCACGGCAACTCTTAAAGGAATAACACAGTTTTAATACACTTAAAGGATTTAATACACTGGTTGCTTGTGTTATCTCAATGTATAATCCAACATGCAAATAACTACAGCTTCCCTCCAACCTTATTTTGGCCTGCTCAGCAGCCGAGCATTTATGGTTTTGAGTAAAGGGCTCAAATTAGGTAAAGTATTTTTTTTAATAAACTGTTTTAACAAAAGAAAGTTTAAAGACTGCTCCCAAGCTGTTCAAAAGCAGAATGCAGCCACATACAGCAGGCCATGGCAGTTAATTCTGTTATTTCCAGTCCTTTTTTAATGGACACCAGTATCTTAGATAAGACTCAGTTTCAAAGGATGTTCTTGAGACAAAGATCGTGGATATGAAATTATTACTTAGCGTTTCTAAAAATGAAACTCTGCTTTTTGATGATATTACTTTTTATTACTTAAAACTAGTTGGTAGTAAAACACTTCTAGCCAATGGCTTGAATTAAGACTGAATAAAAGAGAATTGTTTTTATACTGAAGCTATTATTTTAAGAAGGACTTCCTTGTTTCCAGGCACATACATACACATGTATATAATGTAAATTAAACCAAACTCCAGATAAAAGGCATAGCTCCATCAGCACATTAGGGTCTGATCCAAATTTTATCAAAGTTAGCGGGCGCCTTTCCCGTTTCAAACCAGATTTTGGAATCCATATTCACACGACCCTCCAGGGGATCCCTCAAGTTGATGCGGTTTTGCATGACTTGGCCTCAAACGTCTGCTGCAGTTTCTAAAAACCCATTACAGGGCTGCTGTAGGAAATCGTTTAGTCTAATTTAAGTAAATCACAATGTTTTTTATTTTCATATCATTCTCTTCTGATCCGTGTGTTTACTCTTTTCTGAAAGCAGGCTGAAATGTTTTTAGCCTAAAGACTGAACTAGTAAAAATGCTGCCTGGAATAGTCTCAGCAGACGTGTTTGTTCCACATCCCCTTCTTCGGTGCAATATTTCCTTTGGTGGATTTCCTCAGCTCCTGGAAACGAGCTGTCTAGCTTTCTGGAGCACGATTACGAAGAAGAATTTCCTACATTTTACTGCACAGGATGAAGTGATTTTGGAAATTAACATGACCTGAACCACACAGGCACAAAAGATAGCATTCGAAAAATGTAGTGTCCGGGCAGTACAGTTAAAAACAAACAAACAAACAAACAAAAAACAAACAAAAACCCTACAGCCAGCAGATGCTCGTTAGCTCCACCGCTGGTCAAAGAGTGGAAGAGGGAGGAGAAAGGCAGTTCATGCATTTTTTTGGAAAGCCTGCTGTGTTAGCACCAGAAAGCTAAATGCAGGAGTGGAATTCAGCCTTATCCTGTCGTTCTGTAACAAAGTTGGTTCTGTTTGGTTTTCTTTTAAAGCTGAGCAGATATAATTTCAGTATTTACTGCTACAGGAAAAAAAAAAAAGCTGGTGAGGCAAGATGATATATTTTATTAAATCAGCACATACAGTTGAAAAAAGCTTATTTAAACACACTATTTAAATGTTAAAGGAAGATGCAGTCTTTTATTATTATTATTCAATTAGAAATGCAGTTTAAAAGAGTTTTTTTCTTTGTTTAATTTTGTTACGTCATTTTTGATGACTGGTTGTGGGATTCTTTTGGTATGGTAGCATTTTTAAGAATACCTGAACAGTAATACGACCAAAATCTTGGCTTCTATGATGGTTTCAAGATAATTTCATTTGTGATATATTTAGACTTTTCTTTGCATGTGGATGCCCAAAATATTGTCTATATACATAAATTAAAAAAATATGTAAGTGTTCAAAAGCTGGATGTTTACTACTGTTACATATGGTTACCCATATTCATAACAGTCTCTTGGCATCATCTGTCTGTGATCACATTTTTATTTGAAAGAGACTACTTGTCATGTTTGCTCTGTGACTTAACGTTATTTAAACAAATGGGGGAGGGAGGTGGGAAAGAATTTGAAACAGCTCATTCAATAGCATCATTAAGACGTATGACAACTTCCTATGAAATGTGCACCATTATGTGGCCATAAGGCTGGAGTTGAAACTCTGCACACACACAAAAACAAAGAATAACTCTTTTGGTCTGAAATAGCCTGGTGAAAGGATGCTGCCTCCTGGTGATTTATAGACACACGAGCTTCCACTAAAATTGCATCTTCAGGAGAAATATTTTGTCCCTGGAAGATTCCAGTGGCAGTGGCGGTAGCTCTGGCCGCACTCGGCTTGCAGAGAAGCACGAGCAATGGGGAGGCCATCGAAGTGGAGCAGAGGGACGGTTCTCACAGCATCTCTCTCTTCTTTTCTGCAGGATTTTCTTCAAGGGGACTGCACCAAAGCCAGACAAAAGCTGAAGTGGAAGCCGAGAGTCACGTTTGATGTGAGTGGCCTTTCTAGCGTGCTTTGTACCTGACGGATGTTTGTGTCCTCTAAAAGCAATCCACAGGGAGGGGAAGGGAGGGGGGGGACCTCTGTGTGAGGTGACTCGAGACACACTGAGAAATCCCATTTTCGGTGACCCTGCCCAAGTTCCTGCTTTGAAGATATCAGCTGCCGTGGCAGTGATGGGCACCCTCATTGCACAGCAGCACACACCAACACACACACTGGGGATAGGGTCTCTGTGGGAAGAGCCCAGCAAAGCCCCATCCTCTCCTTGTCATGCTGTGGGGGGTTCAAGGGGGCTCACCACGCTCCAAATGCTGCCCATTCATCTCCGGCACTGAGGCCCTCATCTACCTCTCTCCCTCCTTGCAGGAGCTGGTGAGGGAGATGGTGGACGCCGATGTGGAGCTCATGAGGAACAACCCCAACGCCTGAGCCACAGCTGGGCCCGGCAGGTGCCACGGGACTTGTTCCAGGGTCACACCCCACACCTAGCAACACTCCCATGAGCTGCTGGGGTTTCGGGTGGATGGCTGTCTCTCCCCATGATGGTTTCATTGCTGGCCTGCCCGTGCACAGTTTTATCCCCACTCTCCACCCTGCATACCCTCCCAGTGCCTCTCACCACACACATCACCCCAGGGTCAGCCCTGCCAGGGCTAACTCTGGCTCCTGCCATTAACTGGGGAGAAGTCACACCCACCCCAATACTCTACCTGAAATACTGATGGGCTGGACGGCCCACTGAATTTCTTTTTTAATTAAAACTCATGTTTCTGTTACCTAGGACCTCCATTTTTTGTACTTTCTCCCATTTGAAAAAGAAAGGAGAACCCTGCCCTTCACAGCCCCAGCCTCTCCAGCAGCAAACCTCTGCAGCTAACATGGGCTCACCATGCCTCCAGCCCTTGCTCCACGGCTTCCCTTCTTCTGCCTTTCCTGAACACTCCTTGTTTTTCTTTCCTGCAGCCGTACCTCCACCCCAGCGGCCCATTTCCACCACTTGAACTCTGTAAAAGTTTGGATAACTCGATATAACTCACAGTGAAATCGCCTTTTGACCATGCCAAATTAATTCCTAATTGCTGGAATTGCTTTCAAACCAGTCAGAGGGGGCTTGGAAGCGTTTTTTCAGATCTTCATTTCAGAGTGTGCATGGGTCACAGAGAGCCTTTTTGTCCAGTATCATCTCATTCCGGGGGTTTGGGGGGTTTTTGTCCTCCTCCCACCTCAGAATCAATTCATTCCCTTTCCATCTTCTTCCTGCTTACTATAATTAGACCTCAGACGGGAGCTTGAACCATCTCAAAAGATGACTTATGAAATTAAAAAAAAAATAATAAATAAATAAAGTTTAAAAAAAAAAAAAGAGACACTTCAAGGTGAGTAAATATTTTGGAACTTTTCGTGCCAAGGTGCCCGGGTTATCCAGAGGTCGGCGAGCCCATACATTTCCCGTTGGTTTAGGATCTTCCACCTACCGATTACTGCCATCATTTTAGCTTTACGTGTCGAAATGAGCCACGGGTGAGACACGCAGCGGGGAGACACACCTTCTACATACCTCCTCTGAGTGCCCCCTCTTGATTGTTCTTAACTTTTTGGGGGGGAAGGGGAAGGTGGGTGTGAGAGCTGAGCTGGGCTAGAAGTCCTGCGGGAGGAAGGGACGGGACTGGGAAACAACTGGGCGTGCAAATGCACGGAGAGGCGCGGAGAGGTGTACGGCCGGGGAGCTGGAGCCGCCACTTGTCCCCTCGGGGCTGTCCCGAGCCGAACACTGCCTGGGATCCCTTCCTACAGGTGCACGGAGTACGCGGCCTCGCAGGGCAGGGAGGAAGGGGAGCAGCTCCCCACGGGTGTGAGGTTCTCCAGCTCCCAGCATGGAAGGGCCAAGCGGGGCACGGATGCCCCGTCTGTGGTGGGAGGCAATGCACACTTTGCCACTCGCCTTCCCCACGCGTGGGTATATTTACACAAAGCCGCCTGGGGTGCTTTTCCCCTTCGAACGGATACGACTGCGCGACTCAATAACATTACCCCTCATTCCTGCTCATTAGCTGTCCTTGGTCACACGCTGCTGGTGGCGGATCTTTGGTCGCGCACGTAGTAAAAAAGGGGGAGAAAAAAAAAAAAAACAGTGTGTGTGTGTGTGGGGGGGGAAGTATTAAAGTACTTTTATGACTAAGTATTTTTGTATTGCTGAGAACTATTTTTGCTTACGGTGATTCACTGGGAGGCTTGCTGGTACATCTGAGTATTAGTTCACACATCTCCGCAGAGGGCTAGGAACCTTTATATAAGCTGCCAGTTTTCCTTCGACCTCAGGGTTGGATTGGTGGGGTTTTTTTTCTTTTCCTTTGGCATCTCTAACCGTGGTGCACTCACACATTTTAATGCTTAGTTTTCGGCCACTATATTAGGAAGCCAGAGGAGAAAAGGGGATAGGAAGGCAAAATTGGGTTTTAGAGCAAGCTATCCCCACCGCGATGACCTTGCGCTGGATGTCCTTTTGCCTCTTTTTGTAAAAAGAAATTAAAAAGGAAAGAAAAAAATTAACGCTGCGAGTCGTGACAGGCAAAAACGTGCGTCTCGGCGCTGCCACGCTGCTTCTAACAGTTTGGCAAAGGCCCGAACTGCTTTTCGCTTTGCTCACCACCACCTTCCTGCCCGATTTTGAATTTCTCCCGAAAGTACCGCTCTTTGCAATGACGGCGGGATCAAGTCTTGAAAACGAAATAAAGAATAAAAAAAAACAACAACAACAACAACACGCGGCGATTTGGAGAGATGATATCTATACATGTAGCTAATGCACCAGTTACAGGCTAATGTTCCGTACATCCGTTTTATGGGTATGTCAAGCGGTTTGTGCGTGCAGATACAGAAAGACACATCCCTCCTCTGCCCGCCTCATGTCTCATCTGGGGTCATTACAGCTTCGTTAATTTAAAAAAAAAGGGCAGCTCCGGTAGTAAATCTAACCGAGCACGTCCCCAGTCTCCCCTGCCTCTCCCAAGCCGTCCCACCACCGCCAGCAGCAGTGAACAAAGCAACAGGCCAAGTGGGTTTTTGCTTGTGCTGCAGGGCTCTGCCTGGCTGCGGAGTGGCAGCAGTGGCGACCCGACGGCTCTGTTGGTCGGGAAGACCCCATCGCCCCGAGCAGCCCTGCCCAGGCAGCCTGTCCCACGGCCTCGGGGGAATCGGAGAGGGTTACCCTGCGCTGCTGCTACTCCGCGGAGAGAAGCGGAATAGTAACGAGTGGGGTTGGGGCTGGAAGGGGACGTGTGTCCGCGTGTGCGTCCCGTCGGAAGGAGGTAGGGATCGGGAGGGCAGGGAGAAGAGAGCGGGCCCAGCTCCATCCCAGCGGCTCGCGGAGGGCTGTGGCCGGTTCGGAAGAGCCGGGCTGACCCTGCCCGCGGGTCCGTGCTCTGCAGGGCCGGGAGTTAGGCACTGCAGAGACAGGGCATCTCGCAGCCGTAACTCAGCCCCTCGCTGCAGCCGTACGGGCTGCTGCCCTTCCCTCGGAGACTGTCTTGCCAAAAGTAAAACTGCCACGAAAGCCTCTTTAAAAAAAAAAAAAAAAAAAAAAAAAGAGTATTATTATTTTTTTCCATCTCCTGAGGCCTTTCAGTGGCGCTCGGGACCACCGGCCACTCGTGGCCTGCAAAATCCCCCCCCCCCCGCGCAGGCTAGCAGCAAGCTGCGTGGCGGAATGTTGCGGTGGGGATCACCCCCCAGGAGCATCAGCGCCTGCCACATCTCAGAGGACCGGGGCGGGGATTGCCGGCGGCACGGCACTGCTCGGCACGGCTCTGCTCGGCACGGCACGGCACGGCTCGGCACTGCTCGGCTCGGCACGGCACGGCACGGCTCGGCACGGCACGGGCAGGGCGCAGACAGCCCGTCCGCCGCTCTACTCCCCAGCCCCGGCGCGGAAGGACGGCGAGACAAAAGCGACGGGGGTTTCCTCGGGGTCGGTCGCAGAGCAAAACCCGCCAGCGCCAGCCATCTAAAAATACACCATCCTGCTCGCAGCGTCAGCCTGAAGGGTAAAAAGCCAAATAAAAAGAAGGAGCTGAGAGAGGGAGCAGACCCGACACTCCACACTCGGGCACGCACACGGGTGGGTTCGGTTGGTTGGTGGGAAAACGGCTCCCCGTGGCGCACGGAGAGGAATCGATTGCTGTGAGCAGTGTAGAGAAATAAAATGGAGGTGTAAGTTTGAGGGGAACAGTGCAGTCGTCCCGCCTGCCCCCCTCGGCCCCTTGCACATAAAGCAGCCGTGTCGGCCCGGGCGGACATGAGGGTCACATCCTTTTCCCTCTCCTCACCCGGCCGGGAAGGACGGTAACGGGGCTGTCTCGGGGCAGCGTGGCGAGTCACCGGCCGGGGGTCGCACCCCCACCCCCCCCACCTCCCTCCACTCCATGGGAGGTTAACAGGGGTGGGAGCGAAGTGGGGCTGGCAGGGCCGCGCTGCCTCACTCTCCTTGTGACCCCCCTTCACCTTGGATGGGTCGCTGGCGGAGCATTGTCTCCAGACACAACAAACCCAGAAAGGAGCGCTGGAGCAGGCAGAGCTCCAACGTTTTGACGGGTAGAAGAAAAACATCAACAGATAACTTTGCAATTATTTGGTGATGGGGGCTAGGGGAAGCGGGCGGGGGAGAGGTCGGTTCGCAGCAGCAGACGCTAATTGCAACCTTTGCTTCGCTGATGAGCTCTCACCGGTTCATTCCCCGCTCCTTGCATCGTCGTTGCCCCCCTAACCCCTCGTCAGCGGAGTGCCTTGGAGGTGGGGGGGGGGGGGGAAGGGGGGCAGCAGGGAGAAAGCTGTAAGGAGAAAGCTGTAATTTTTCCGCAATTCGTTATTCGGTTTTTAAACCCATCCTTTCCTCGAGAGGCGAGGTTAGGAGCACTGGCCGCGAGCACTTTCATAAATGCTCGTTAAGAGAAGAGGGCGAGCAGCTTCCTCGCTGGCAGAGCCAAGGTGTGCAAGCGCCCGGCTCCTCCTGCCCACCCTTGTGCCCCAACGGGCAGTGGGGCACCCCCCCTGGCCCGAGGCGACGGGGCTTGGCATGGCAGCATGTGCCCCTCTGTTGCATCGAGACTGCAGCCCTATTTCACACCATCGGAACGGAGAAATCTCTCTCTCACACACACATATATGCACGGAAAAGGAACAACAAAAAAAAGTTCCAGTAGAAACCCGAATCACAAGGGCAGTGCGAATATATTTATACTGGGCAATCTAGCAAGCACCGACATTGTTTAGACAATTCTCTTCTGCTTTGGACGATATTATCGGTACTTTTACATTATCGTTCAGTGGAAAACATTCTTCTTTTTTTCCTTATTTCAAATATTTATTTAAAAAAAAATATTAAACTCGGCCGCTTAAATGTTTTTGGCAAGTAAATAGATTCCAGGAACGGTGGAGTGAAAACGGCTATAGCGTTTCTTCTAAACCCGCTGCTTGCCTTCCAAGGGACGATGGCTGTAGCAATAGAGCCTGTTTATTCATCGATTCATCTAATATATAAATATCCTGAGCTCATGAGTGTAATAATTTGCATTTTTTTTTTCTGCTGGAGGAAATTCAGCTATTTTAAGAGTTAATGGTTCTAAATGTGTTGGTTTTCCTGCATTCTCCCTAGAGGTGATGGGGGCTGGAAAAAGAGGGAGGATTCCAGTTTGGGGGTTTCATTGTTGTTGTTTTAATTCTGCTGAAGGCAGCCTAAAGCAGCTGACCTGAGTGTGGGGTAATACACTGCATTAACCAAGCCCCCTGACACCCAAAGGTCAGGTGAAAGTCTCCAGCAGGTAAGTCAAGGGCCGGCTGCCTGCCCAGCTCACTTGCTCTCTGGCTCACAAATTGTTCCCTTCTGCCCACCCAAGTTGTTTCAAGCTGTGTTTATTTAGAGGCCCCCCCCCCAAAAAAAAAATTACCGACCACCCAATTCCCATTCAGCCGGAGAGCTTGTGAGCTCTCACCAGTAACCGGGGCTGCCTTCCCCCTACTCCCCCCAGCCATCCCCATCCCAGCGCTTTTTAATAGATACTCGACTGCGGCACACGCGTGCCAAGCAAGGCGCAAGTTATGGGCCTAGAAGGTCGCGGACGTGCGGGTTAACAGAGACCTTGGAAAAAAACGCCGGCAGGCTGGCGAAGCAGTCGATGCCGGGTCGGTTCGGGATGGAACTGTGCCGCTCGGACCGGAGGGTCAGCCCTCGTCAGATCACGGCTCCCCGACGGCCCCATTCCGAGAGCACGTAGGGTGTCCAGCAAATATTGCCTCCGCAGCCGCTGCCCAATTCTCAGCACGCCAAACTAATTCCAAGGAGACAGAGGTTAGTTTCAAGCGACGCCGAGGGTCCCTGCTTCTACCGAAGCGACCCTGGGGAGAGTTGGGGCTTACTTCTCCGTCCCTACAAGCAGACCTTTTAGGATGCCTTCTTGCGAAAAGAAGGGCTCCTGCTGTCCTTCCATAACCACCCAGCCGTTTGCTACCGCTGTCTACGCTGCCAGCCCCCGGGGCTAAGACAGGGAGACCTGCTCGTTGCCTCGGGGGTTGGAGGGGGTGGTGGTCCTGGTGCCCGCTGTGGCTGCGTTTCGCAGCACCGGGGTGCAGGGCTGCAGCCCGATGCTTGCAGAGACTCCCCCGCGCAAGGAGCCAGCCCTCCCCCGCCACGGAGACTATTGTTTCGTTCAATTAGGCTCCGCTTGATAAAAAACAATCGCTCGTTAACCCTCGCCCTCCTCCCTCCCGGCTGGTGTGTTGTGAATGGCGACATCGTCTCCCTTGACCCCCGTCTCCTTTTTCTGTCTTTCTGTCCCCTGAAAAATGATTCCGCGAGCTCTGATTGAATTTTATTCCTTCCTGACCTGGCCCGTTTTTATTGCATGGACACCATCAATCTTGACCTAACGCGACGTTTGTTTATTACTTTGGAAAGAAGCGAATGGCTTTATGAGCCCCAGCGTAATTAAACCAGGAGGGCTACGCTCACCGCGGCACCGCAGCACCTTTGGGATGGGTTCACACCAAGTGACGCACCGCCGGGAATGCGAGGCGAAGGCGAAAAAAGGTAAAAAAAGAAATGAAAATAGGGGGGAAAGAAACACCCCCACGGGAGGGCTTGAATGGCATCCTCCCAACCCCCGCGAGATGCTGGCAGATTGAAACCCCTGACTGTCCCAGGAGCGCAGGGGGCAACTGACTCCCTTACGCCACATTTTTTAGGCTCGTTAGGTCGACGCGGAGTGGCTCTTGCGCAGCTTTCCGCGGAAACCTATGCTGCCCCCGCTGCGATAGCTCGTTTCCCGGCACCCCGACGGCGCCCACCGCCGCGCTTCTCATCCCCCTCCCAAAATATAAACAAGCAAAACAACCCCCACCCGCCCATTTTAAAACGCATTTTTAACTAGCAGACCGGGCCCCAACACACACGGAACGGGGAGAAAGCGAACTGACCGGGCCGAGCGGCTTAAATTACTTCACAAGAGAAATTAATCGAAAGCTGGTGTTCAATTAGTGGTTGCCGTCGAACCGGGTCATTTCGGGAAGGCGACGGGGGAGCGTTGCCAGGATCTGCTCGGCTCCACTCCCCGCCTTTGCGCAGCGCAGCCCATGTGCGCGCCTCGGCGCTGCACGCTTTTGCCTACGCAACCCAGACGACGTAATAAAGGCTGGGAATTGTTATCTCTGCTCATCTTCACGTGTTGGCCCAGGAGCGCTCAGGACCCTCTGATCGTGCGTGACCACCACGCTGCTTCCCGCAAAACCTGCAGCGGCCTTTGTGTGAGCCGGTCAGGGCTCTCCCGCAAAGAGCAAGCCAAGCCTCCAAAGAGTCCAGAGCAATGGTTTAATCTCGCCTGGCTCCATCAGCATATTTGGGTGGCAGGCAAAGTCAGAGGACGGCTGCCTGGTCAATACACTGTAACCCCAGGGTTACCGATACCTTTATGAAGTTGAGCCCGACTATGGAAATATTCCCCCGTGAACTTCAAAAAGCCTTTCCTGAACTTTGTGGCGTTCAGAAAGGGCTCCAGATACTGTAAAACACCTATTTCAGCACATTCCCTTAACATCTCCATCCACAACACAGTCTCATGCCGTTTTCCATCTGACTTGGCCAGTGGAGGTAGGGGAGGGCTTTTAATCCATGCCTGTGCATACCCTTCTCTGCTAGTTTTGGTTATAACCTTTGCAGAACGTAATATAAACAGTAATTGCTTTAAGGAGAAATTCTGATTAGGAAACTTAGAAAGGAGAGTATTTCTCTTCTACACGGTTTTATCAGTTTACATGACAGATAAGCAAACAGAAGTGAGAAACCACCAGAACCAGCTGAACAGAACGGTCTCTCAAAGGGAATGGTTTTTTTAAAGTGTTTGATTTTGGTTATTTTNAAGCGCCGTGCTAACCTGGCACCTATTGGACCGCTCTGCAGACAGGGCTTGGGGCCGAGCATCCCCGCTCTCTGTACGCGGCTGCCACCAAAGATGCAGAGGCCTTACGGAGGCACCTTCCAGCTGCTGCCTGGGCGCATGTCCCGTGCCCACCTCCGCTCAGGGTCGGACCACCGCATCTCTTTTGGCGTTCAGGGCAGGCCCAATTCTGCTGGGAGACAATCACAGGTCAGAAGGGGACACTTGCGTTTTCCTTCTGCTCTCAAGGGGAGGAAAGCACAAGAAGGACGAGGGGTCCCTGCCTCGCGCTGAGCCCCTCTGCCACGCTTGGTGCCTTACAGCTGCGGCTGTGTCCTAGCTGGGGAAGATTTTCAGCAAGCTCTCCGGGCCTTCCTCCGCCTTCCTCCTCACACCAGCATCAGTAGCAACGTCTCATGCCAGAGGCCCTGGCCCGACAAGAGCAGCGAGGGCTGCTCCCCCTACTTCGTGCATCCCCATGCAGGGATCCCACGGCTCCATCCTGCGGCACCCCTGCTGCTGAGCCCCCCACGAGTCACTGCCTACCAGGGGTGCAAGAGCACTGCTAAGGCTATTTTCGTTGAAAACAATTTCTGTGCAGAGGAGGGCAGAAAAAAACTAAGTGATAATAATATTTAAAAAAAAAAAAAAAACAAACCCAAAACAACTAAAAGCCCAGCCGAAACACAACGCATGCGGCGTGACAAGTCGTCGCACTGGGAACCGGGAGGTGACCTCGGCCGCGACCACGCACGTCACTTCAGGAAAAGGATCCCGGCAGAAGGGGCAGAGGGTCCCGGCACGACCTACCTGATGGCCGAGAGGGACGTTTCCCTTTGCCCTCTCCGTGACTGCCAGCCCACCCAACACACAATCCACACACGGACCGGGCGAGCCCCCTCTACCCCGCCCCCTTTGCAGCCAAGGGCCGCGGGGAGCGCAAGTTACGCGGCCGTTCCCCGCGGTGCCGGGGCCTCCCTCATTGGGCAGCCCCGGGGCGTGAGCAATAATTGTTCAAGCAGCACTTGTTCAAGCCCCCACCGGCCCTGCTCCCCCTGATCGAGCAGCAGCACTGACAAACGCAACGCATGTGATGACACGAGCCAAGCCAACAACCGCTTTCCCTCCCGATTTATTTTTCACCACAAACACCCTGCCACCGGAGACCGCGGAGAAAACCGGCGCCTGATCATAATAAAAATAACAGTCAAACAGCGCACGCAATCGCCTCTCTACTCTTCTCCCTTCTTTAATTTTTGTTTTCTTTTTTCTTTTCTTTTTTAACAGCGGGTGGGGGGAGGCGGGGATGGCGTTACCCTGCAGACACCTCTTTGGCAAACCCAGCTGCCGGGGGCAGAAGGAGCTGCCACCTCTGGGGTTTCCCTTCCAAGGAGGGCACGAAGGAGCAAGGCCCACCCAAAAAAAGAAAGCCCGACCGGGCCACTGGCCCAACAACCGCAGTCACCGGGAGAAAACTGCCCACTCAGCTGCCCCTCGCTCGGTACCGGGGAGAGGGACGGCGGGGGAAACGACGGCGAGCCCGACTGGGAATAGGTCGCATTTTTTGTTTCCCTTTACTGGTGAAAAACGGGGAGCTGCGATTCGTGCCCCCAGAGAGAAGGCGTTTCAGCTTTGAGCGTCCTTCGCTTCAGCTTTAACTACAACCGGACGATGGAAGGTTTGAGTTTCCAATTAACTTAGCAAACAGATAAACATAAATAAGGCCGGTAATCTTCGCAGAGTTACTAGCACGAAAATAAAAGCAAAGACTATACGATACTTAAATAAACGTATTTTAAGCCAGAGTTATAATATGACACATACACACCCACACACCAGCACCCCGGTTCATTCGTTCTGCTGAAGGTGTTTTCTGAACATGAGATTACGGCTTTGGAGGGGAAGCACAGCTCAAAAGCGAGGTAATAAGGTTTAACTGTAAATACCTTTGTATTTATTTACAGTGTAACCTTAACAATGCAACAGCAATTACTGCTAAATGTTGCCTTTAGATAAGAGATACTGATAGGAAACTGTATTATCTTGAAAGCAAACTTAAGGCCTTAAATATCTGTAATCAAATAATCTTCTTCTCAACTCTGACTGACAAGGCAGATTCTTTTAAGTTAATGAATTTATTGCATTTTGGTGGTAATTTACAAAGGGGGAAGGTGATCCCCATCGCCCGTAGGTTCTTAATTGCAAATTGTCCAGAAGGTGAGATTCTGGATCTGACAAGCCGTCAGTCTACGCAGCACTCATCTACTACCCCGATTTAAGGAAAAAGGAGGGAGGGAAGGAGAAAATGAAATAACAATCTCCCCCCCCCCCCCCCCC